>CAUYUJ010005324.1:481493-511493 GCA_963575745.1 Prorocentrum cordatum
CCACTGACAACCCCGGGGGGGGCCACTGACAACCCCATAGGGGGGGCACTGACAAACCCCGGGGGGCCCACTGACAACCCCCAGGGGGCCCACTGACAACCCCCAGGGGGGGGCACTGACAACCCCCAGGGGGGCCACTGACAACCCCCAGGGAGACCCACTGACAACCCCAGGGGCCCCACTGACAACCCCTAGGGGGCCCACTGACAATCCCCCGGGGGGGGGACTGACAACCCCCATGGGCCATGGGCCCACTGACAACCCCCAGGGGGCCCACTGACAACCCCCAGGGGGGCCGCTGACAACCCCCAGGGGGGCCACTGACAACCCCCAGGGGGGCCACTGACAACGTCCCAGGGGGGGACACTGACACCCCCCCAGGGATCCCAGGGGGGCCACTGACAACCTCCAGGGGGGCGCTGGCAACCCCCATGGACCAGCCCCTAGGAGGGCCACTGACAACCCCCGGGGGACCCACTGACAACCGACCGACAACCGACTGACACCCGATTGCCAACCGATTGACAACCCCTTGACAACTGACTGACAACCAACTGACAACCGACTGACAACCGAGTGACAACCCACTGTCAGCCGACTTACAACCGATTGACATCCGACTGACCCCCCAGTGACAGCCAACTGGCGGTCGACCGACGCTCGAATTCCACTCGGTTGGCGGCCGACCGACGGCCGACTGACGCTCGATTGACTGAGAGCTGGAGGGGCGATGTGTGGATGGATGGCGGATGGAGGGGGAGGCGCGTTTGGGGGGGGGGCGGCGGGGACGAGGAAGGACTGTGCGGGTGGAGGGCGGGTGGCGCATTCGATCGAGACCAGTCGCTCCAGGGGGCATTCGCACCGGGGGCCCGTGACCTAGCGCTGAGGCTCTGATCTCTACCCGGCGCGAAACCTTCCCGCCCCCCCCAGCCAGCCGCCACAATGCCCCCCAAGCGTGCCAGGGCAAAGGGCACCACGACCAAGGCCCAGGCCACGGCCAAGGCTTCAGGTCGCGGCGGCGGCCGCCCGCGCCAGCGGAGGCCAGCGGCGACAGGGTGCGAGGAGTCCCGGGAGGAGGAGCAGGCCGCCGCGCAGAAAGCGTCGCCGCCTGGGTATGATGATGACGCCGCGCTCCGGCGCTCCCCGCGGATGGCTGATTCTGCGACGTCGTCGGACATGCGGGGCCCTAACGCAGGCCTTCCTGGAGCTTCTGGCATGCGCCCCCAGGGCCGGGATTGGTGTTCGAGGTCTGGCCCATGATTTCCGCGAAACAGAACGTGCTCTGGATGTCCACGGGAATTTCCAGACGTTCCAAGATGGCCCTGGACGAGGGAGGAGGAGGATGAGGATGAGGATGAGGAGGAGGAGGAGGAGGGGGAGGAGGAGGAGGAGGAGGAGGAGGAGGAGGAGGAAGATGAGGAGGAGGGGAAAGGACCCAAAGTATGAGGAGGATTGTGTGAGGACGGAGGAGGAGGCGGAAGAGGAAGAAAAGAGGATTGACGAGGAGGAGGGGGAGAATGATGAGGATGAGGAGGAGGACCACGCGGCAGCTCGGCCTGTCTGGTACGTTTCACGTTCGCCCCACTTCACTCCCAGCCCAGATGCCCCACGGGCGCTTGTAGCCCCTGCCCCCCCACCACCACCCGCAGTAGGCCCGACGCGGGCCAGACGTGGCGCCCGTGCCACATCTGACCATCGCTCTCGGGGCCACCTGGGGTTCCTCCTTCCTTCCCGATCCTCCTCCCTCCTCTCCCCTCTCCTCCTCCCCCCTCTCCTCCTCCTCCCCCCTTCCTCCTCCTCCTCCTCCCTCCTCCTCCTCCTCCTCCCTCCTCCTCCTCCCCTCCTCCTCCTCCATCCTCCTCCTCTCCTCCCACTCCCTCCTCCCTCTCCCCCCTCCTCCCCTCCTTCCTCTCCCCTCCTCTCCTCCTCCTCCCCCCTCCTCCTCCTCATCCCTCCTCCTCCTCCCTCCTCCCTCCTCCCCCCCTCCCTCCTCCCCCCTCTTGGAGGATTGCTTCGGTTGCACTGGGGGCCCCCCCCTCTTTTGACGGGCGGAGGCGTTCGTTTTCCCAGAGGACCCCGAGGACGGCGCGCCCCCCAGCGCGGCCGTCGAGGTGCATGATCCACCCGCTGAGCCGCCAGTTCGCCGGAGGCCAGCCGTGCGGCGGGGCGCCGCCCGCAAGCGCCCGGCCGCAGCGGACGACGACGGCCTGACCCCAGCGGATGCGAAGTTGGCGAGCGAGCTGTTCGGCGACGACGAGGCCGCGGAGGACGCCGACGACGCCGACGAGGAGGCCGCGGAGGAGGCCGAGGAGGAGGTTGAGGACGAGGAGGCTGACTCTCAGGCCACGCTGAAGTTGGCTGGGCTTCCGCCGTCAGTCCCATCGCCGCTGCGTGACTTCCCAGTGCACGATCTGCTGCGACCACCCTACTACAGCACTGTCGCCGCCCATCCGAGGCTCCAGCAGCCAGACACGTACCTGGACCAGCTCATTCGCGACATCATCGAGCGCCTCTCTGAGTGCGAGAGAATGTCGCTTGTGATGTTCTGGTGCTTGAATGGCCCGTTGAAGCTAGGCACGGCGTGTTCGGGATCGGACGTCGCTGTGCTGGTCGCCAAGCAGATCACGTGCGTGTGCTGCGACGTGCTTGGCCCGTCCATCCAGCATCTCAAGGACGCCGGCGTGATCGGCGCCCACGAAGCCTTGGGGCTCCAGAGCGGCGGCCAAATGTCAGTCGACCACGTCTTCAGCTGCGAGAAGAACAAGGACACTCGCGCATTCATTCGGACAATGTTCGACGTGCCCGTGCTGTTCTCTGACGTGTGTGACTTGTCCTCAGGCGATGTTCCGAACTGCGCCGCTGGTGATCACAACGTCCCTGATGTTAAAGTTCCAGACTTCGACACTTTGATTGCCGGCTTCCCCTGCACAAGCCTCTTTCATGAACATGTACATGCAGCAGTACTGTGACGTGGTCAAAAAGAGGGGGGCGGCGACGGGATCGGCTTTCGGGGGCATCTACGACATCTTGAAGCAGCGGGCTGAACCAGGGGCTGGCGGCCCTAATGCGCACCGCAAGCCGTGCAACATGGTCTTGCTCGAGAACGTCAAGGGGCTGGGCAACCCGCCGGTCGTCAAGGACACTGAGGGCAACAAGCACAAGTTGACGATCCACGAGTCCAACTTGGCCCAGGTCTTGTGTGACATGAAGCAGGCTGGGTACTTCTGCGTCGCCACGCTCCAGGACCCTCGCTTGCACGGTTCCCCACAGAGCAGGGCCCGCTTCTGGATACCAGGGTTTCGCTCGACACTGATGGCGGACATCGGCCTGACCGAGCGCGAGGCCTACAACTGGATCGGCAACTTGCTGCGCCGCTTCGGTGATCACAGCATGGTGCCTGGACACGTGCTCCTACTTCCAGATTCCCACGACCTCGTCACGGACATGATCTCCAAGGCCAGCGATCGACCATTTCCATGGGAGACGGCCGCAGATGACGACGTCGAGGCCTCTAGGTCGTCGAAGTGGAGACGGAAGCATGCCGACGCGTTTGCGGCCAAGATCCACGCGTCGACGTTGACTCAAGATCAGCTGGAGGCAGCTGCCCAGTTTCCAGGCTATCGCGCGATGGTCAAGCGGCAGCTGGATGTCTTGCTCCTGGCAGCGGGCCCCAGCCAGTTCCCCGTCACCACTGATTGCAGGCTCATCGATCTTTCCCAGAGCCTTGGTCGAGCGAAGGAGTGTACGTCGTCTGGCGACAGCATCCTGGCATGTGCGACGCCCCGACAGGAGGTGTGGATCAGCGACCGTGCGCGTTTCATGCATGGCATTGAGGCCCTCGCCTTCCAGGGCATTCACTACCAGGAGCGCCACGCGAAGGCCGCGGCTCACAGTTCCGACGCGCTCACCAAGTTGGCCGGGGACGCCTTCCACAGCGGCGTCGCCGCCGCAACGATGATCGCGTCCATGACCACACTTGGCGTCGCATACCTTCGGCATCGTGGCGTGAGGTTCGTGCCAGATCAGTCTGGCGCTGTCACGCTTCAGAGCCCCTTGCTGCAGAGCAAGGACGACGACCTCGACGACCTGTGGTAGCTCCCTGGCACGCTGGCGACCAGGTCGCGCCCTGGCAGGACATGGGGCAGGCCGTCTAGAGCGCTTTTGTTTTTTTTTGCGCCGTCGTCCCCGCTGCAGCCCCCTGGAGCGGCGGTGGCGCGAGCTGTTGCCCGCGGGTTCCAAATGATCTTTTTGTTGGGGGGCGGTTTTCCAGGATGGCCCCCCCAGGGGCTTCGCACCCATTTGTTCGAACGAGGTTCCGAGGCGCATGGCCGCCCCTGAAAACCCCCTCACCGAAAACACCTTTTGGAACCCCCCCAGGCTGGACCAGGTTGGGCAGGCGAGGCCGAAACCCCCGACGCTTCGGTCGTGAATTTTCCCTTCACATGTGTTTGAGTGGTTTTGTTTTCCCTGATCAGTGCGGTTTCGAGTCTCGGCCACGCCCCAATTGAAATGGATTTTGGCCCTCAGGGGGCCAGCTAGTTCCCGCCGCTGATCACCCGCGGGGCGCCGCGGGCGCTTCCCCCGCGTCGCCCGCTTCTAGACCGCTGCCTGGCAGCGAGGGACCCAGCGCTCGAGGGATTGGGCGCCTGCGTCACAGGGCAGCGCGGGCAGGGACCTAAATTGGATATGTGCCTGAATCATCCTCGTCCTCCGCCTTCCCACTAAATCTCCCCCTCGCCCATTCTGGGCCGGCCCATCTCCCCTCCCCTATCTTATCCCCCTCCTCCCTGCCACGTTGCACCATCCGATTTCGTTCGGGGGGCGCGGGTCCTTGCTCGAGCGGAAGACTCCGCTCGTCGCCGCGGCTAGGCGCGGCTCGGGACGCTAGCGCACTTGGGCCACGGGGTCCAGGGGCCGAGTTTGATCCGCCGATCGCCGCGGCCACGGGGGGTAATTTGCTCCTGGCCTAGCTAGCTGAAATCCTTCGCGGAAAGTGGGCGATGACAGCCCCGCCCTGCCATTCCTGCGCTTCCCCTCCCCAACTGGCCCCGTTCTCGCCCGCAGCCGATTTAGGCTGCACATCTTAGCCCGACTTGAACGAACTTGCCCCCCCCACACCCTGCACCGCCTCGGGCCGATTGCCGCCTGGTCGCGAGGTCCATGCCGCATAGTCTCAGGAGCGTCGGACAATCCGTCCGATCTGGGGGGTGTCGTCTCACTGAGCTGCTGGGGGATCAGCTTGAAGCCGATGGGATTGGCTGCGACGACATCGCGACCCAGGTGGGCGGAGGGCATAATAACATGGCGATGGTCTTGGCGCCGGACTTCGTGGCCAATCTCAAGGACAGGTTGGCTGCCTACTTGAGGGAGAAGGCTGAGTGGGCTCTGCCGATTGCCACGCCCGAGTTTCCGGAGCCGCCTGAGGGCGACTGTGCCTTCTGCCATTGCGAGTACCGCAAGACGCCCAACCCGATGCAGAATCGGAAAAATCCGTTCCCTGAGGGGATGACTCAACGACAAACAACAACAACATCAACAGCAACAACAACAACAACGACAACGACACCAACAAAAAGAACAACAACAACAACAACAATAAACAACAACAACACCAACAACAACAGCAGCAGCAACAACAGTACCACCAACCACAACAACACCGCAACTGTCGTCGTTGTCTTCGTCGTCGCGTCGTGGTGCCGTTGTCGCCGCCGTCGTCTTCGTCCTCGACGTCGTCGCGGTTGCCCTCTCGGCCCTCGGGGGGCCCCTCGGCTGGGCGCGGCTCGGAACGCTGAGGCGCTCAGGCCCCAGGGGCCCAGGAGAAGGCCGCGTCGTTCTCGTCGTCGGCTCGGCCCCCCTCCCCTTCCGAGCCACCAGGTTCTTGGAGGTCGGCCGCAAGGGTGCGCTCGGGTGCCTGGTGTGCCGCAACATGCAGAATTGGGCTATGCAAGGCGTCGACCGCGACCGCATGGTGAATGGGTGCAAGTTCGTGAATGGCGAGCCTCAGGAGCCTGAGTTCTACGAGAAGTACATGTTGCTCTGGTTTCTGTGGCTGGACAGGCACCGCAACCCGAAGCTGGCAATCGTGAAGCTCTCCGCGGACATACCAGGTGGCTTCAAGACAGAGGTCGTCATGAAGGACTCCCATTCGCTGGACGCGGAGGAGAACCTGGGCATCTTCTGGCCCGAGTGGGTGTACCTGAGGGAGAAGGGCACCAAGCCCGACAAGAAGGCCATCGTGACCAAGACGATCAACAACAAGAAGATGAGGGGCGTGATCCTGGGCAAGGAACATGGCAGGCCCCTCAATACCTGGAAGCTCAAGGAGAAGCATTCCCAGGGTGTCGAGTACAATAAGAAGCTCGACTCTGATGGGGCAGTCAGGGGCCATGAACAAATCAAGGAGCTCTACGACATGCTAGTGGGTAAGATGGCCGTCAAGCTCACGCAGAAAGATAAGGATGCCCCGATCTTCCTGGCGATGAAGGACTCGGCGCTGACCGCCGGCTCGCACGACGACGACGACGACCTCGATTGGGTATTCGATGATTGTTGTTTGCCCATCGCCGCTGGCAAAGCCAGCGCCGCCGGCGGCGGAGGGCGTCGCGGGCCCGGGGGCGGCGCTGGAGGCCGAGGTGGGTCCAGTGGTGGGGGCGGCGACGGAGGCGGCGGAGGCGGAGGCAGAGGCTTGTCCAGCGGCGGCGCCGGCCCGACGGGTTCGCTAGACCAGAAGACCCTGAAGATCTTGCTCGCTGGGGAGCGGGCGCTCCTGGCGGCGAAGCAGGAACTGAACGGGTACCTGGCAGTGGATAACGAGGACACAACACAGTCGTCGTCGTCTTCCCTCCTTTGACTCGACCTCCCCCGCCCCCGACCTCCTCGGGGGCACCGATGGGGGGGGATAGGCACATGCGGCATAAGGGGGATGCACCGACCCTGAATCGTCCATTGATCGCCAAATGGGGCCCGATAGCCGATAGCCTACAGCCCCAGCCCGCGCGGGAAGGCGCGGATTCACTACTGGGGGCCTATAGCCGATCTATCGAATCGACAATGTACCGCCGATTCCAGGTCGATGCGCCCCCCTATGTCTATGCCCTATGCCTACCCCCCCTATCTATGCCCCTCACCTCCAGCGACAGCAGGAGTTGATCGGACCGAAGCGCATGAAGACCTCGCTGGAGGGGCTGAAGAAAGCCATGGTCCCCAAGTTCGTGGACGTGTACGTCGTGGCAGGCCGTTTCACCAGCACCATGGCCGGCGTGGACATGACGGGCATGGACCTCTACGAGGACATGCGCATCGTCCACGACAAGCTGGCCGTCTGTTTGGCCCTCGCGACAGCCTTGACCAGGAAGGTCGTGGACACTTCTGAGATCATGGACGCCCTGGAAAAGGCAACGGTAATGGTTTCTTTACCGATGATCACGATTGGCGTCGTGTGGGGACACAGTGTCTGGAGTGCATTTAACGAAGGCCAGTACGAAGTCGCAGTCAGTCGCCTTTCGCCGAGCAACAGTGGGCTCCCCAAGGTACTCCTCGAAAAGATCAGCCCCGACGATGCGATCAAGTTCCAGGAGACTTTCCTCGTGGACGCCGTGATCAAGCTCCTCCGCGGCAGCGGCATGGTTGACGCCTGTGCGAAGTTCGCCACGGAGGTCGTGAAGTTATTGCCCAACATGCCCGAGTCGAGCTGCCGGTGCGACCTCTCCAGGTGGGTCGCCCTCGCCTTGGCGAAGCAGGCGTCCGCGGACGAGTTGGATAAGATCGAGGAGATCAAGGACGCGTACTCGAAGGAGGCCGGCGACTACCAGTCGAAGTTTGCCAGGTCGATGAAGGTATTCGATACGGGCCTGCTGCTGATGAAACAGGTGGACAACGAGCTTGCGGCGGTGAAGGCAGAGAGCGGCCTGCGCCTGACCTTGGACAAGCTCACCCAGGACGTCGGCAAGGTTGGCGCCCTCAGAGGCCTTTGCGAGGACAAGGTCACCATCGACTCCGACCTAGTCGCGGTGCTTCAGAATCTGCAGGAGAATCTGTCGAAGCTCCAGGGCGTCATGACCGATCGGTTCAAGGCGGCCAACGAGGTGCAGTTGGCTGCTGTGAGCGACTTCCTCGAGAACGCCAGGGCTTCTTTTATGTCGGCATACGGCGTCAGGTCTATCCAAACGGTGATCGATAAAATCTTCAAGCCGGCGCTGCCTCTTCTCAATGAGATATGCAACGACGCATCGGGAACTCTGAAGATCGACGATCAGCGGCAAGCGGCGTGGCAGTTGGCAAGCACGCATGCGACGATGGAGGCCCTTCCAGACATTGCCGACACTGTATTCCCCAAGTTCGCGACCGCCGAGCAAACCAACGGCTTCACCACGACCTGCGCGGCCATCTCCGTCGACACCCGCTGCGTGATCGCCGGGGTCTCTGCGTTGCTGGGCAATGCCCCCTTTGACTTGTGCGACCCCGTCTTGTTGAAGCTGGTTGAGCTGCTGGACGACGAGAACGACGATAAGCACACCATGCTGAAGAACCCCGACGACAACGCGAAGGAGTTCGAGGCGAAGGTCCGGGCTGTCATCAGCAAGCGCCTCAACTGCTACATCTTCAACGACGGCGTCATGGCCAAATTCAAGACGCAGGCTAAGCAGCTCTGGGATTTGGGGCCGGTGTGCGTCGAGCGCTTCCTTGGCATCTGGATCCCAGGCGACGTGGCAGTCGCGGACAACGTCGTCGAGGTGAGAGCCCAACGTTTTCTGGGCAAAACTTTCCATGGAGCCGACGCGAGGGGCAAGGAGAGAGGCGGGGTTGGGAGAGGAGGAGGGGGAAGCGGGGGGGGGGGAGCGGGGCGGAGGGGGGGAATGGCGATGGAGCTCCGCCGAAAGCCCCCCCTCTTCCTCCGACTCCCTCCCCCCCTTTCCCTCCTCCTCCTCCCTCCCTCCCACTTCTCGAGATCCTCCACCGCCCCCACCTACCCCCCTCCCCGACCGCCCCCTCCCCCGAGGAGGTGGGCGGGGCCATCCGCCCCGAGTTTTTGTTTCGCGGCTCTTGCGTCCCAGGTGCTCTCCACGTTCGTCTCCCATTACAGGGGCTTCGTTTGCCCCTCGCCCTCGATCCTCGACGACCCCGAGCATCGCGGCGTCTCAATCGACGCGATGGCGTGGGCGCCGTTGCTTGCCCGGTTCAAGCAGCAGCCGACCAGCGGGCACCACCTCGTCAAGAATTTGCCCGCCGTCGAGAGCGACCTGTCAGAAGATGATAGAATGAACGGCCTGACGAGCATGATGAAGCATCTCGAGGCGGCGGTGTATCAGGGCGAGACGCTCAAGCAGATCATGGAGTTCGCTGAATCATGGTCGGGGATATCGTCAGATTTACACGCGAGGATGATCGATTTGGTCACTCAGTGCAAGAGGGCGCACGACGCTGACAAGGCTGGTTTGCGGCAGTCGGTGGTGGACTTCGTGGCCCGGGTGGCCCTCGGCGCTGATCGCTCCGCGCAGCAGGTGGGTTTGGCAGCTCTCATGTCGGAGACCGCCGGCGAGTTCTACCAGAAGAAGGACGACGTCGTCGCGATGTGCTCGGCGCCGCTCATGAGGGCCATCTTCGCCGAGATGAAGTGGTTCTACAGCGCCGCTGTCCGCGACGTGCGCGCCCTGTGCGAGGGCGCTCTCGGGTTCGACCCAGCGGCCAGCAACGACGCCGTTCAGCGGGCTGGACTCCTCGCCGGGAGCGGCACTGCGGTGCTGGCGATGTGGCGTCCGCTTCGCCAGGGCGAGGTTCGCGAGGAGGTGATCGTGCGCTGCGCGCGCTTGGTGGCTAGCAAGGTGGGTGTGTTGCGGATCCACCCGCTCGTCAGGGCCTTCATGGATTCCCACGGCGACATGGTGCAGGACGCCCTCCGACTCCCCCTCCCCCCCGCCTCCTCCTCGCCCTCCTAGCCCTCTTTTGCTGTTCCCCCTTCCCCTTCCCCACCCCCTCCTCCCTCTCCCCGGCCCTCTGGCTTCCTCGTTCCCGCGCCTGTCTCTCCCCTCTCCTCTTCTCTCCTTGTTTCCTTTCTCCTCCCCCTCTCCTCCCCCCTCCTCTCCTCCTCCTCCTCCTCCTCCGCCTCCTCCTCCTCCTCCTCTTCCTTCTCCTCCACCTCCTCCTCCTCCTCCTCCTCCTCCCCCTCCTCCTCCTCCTCCCTCCTCCTCCTCCTCCTCCTCCTTCTCCTCCTCCTCCTCCTCCTCCTCCTCCTCCCCCTGCCCCTTCCTGCCTGCCGCCGCCCAGGCGGGGCCTGCGTGGCGCCCGGCGGGCGCGCCGCGGGCGGCGGCGTCGGCGGCGCCGCCGCCGCAGCAGGCGCCGCCTGTCGCGCCGGCGCGCGCGGCCGAGCCGGAGGGCGCGCCGACGGCAGGGGGGCAGGCGGGCAGCGGCGAAGCGTCCCGGCGTGCCTAGCTTACCAAACAATGTTCTAAGAACTGTTTGCGAGTTTCACTAAATGTGTGTAGTGTATGTCTGGCTGGGACGTCGTGTGTTAACACATCGGGCTTTTGTTCTAAAAACATTGTTTTGCTCTTAGAACCGTAACATGATGCGTGGGTTCTAACAACATGTCACAAGTGGCAAACACCTAATAGGCTCTAGGACGGCCAGGGCGGTCGGTCGCTGCCGCAGCTGCCCCAAGGCTTGCGCCGATGGGCCGGGCGGCGCGCGGCCGGAGGCCGTCGGCGCGCAGCCAGAGGCACCCGAAGCGCCGGCCGCCCCCGCGGCCGCCGAGGAGCCCGACGTCGATCCCTACGGCGCAGGCTCGGAGGTCGACGGAGAGGAGTTCCTCGGCGAGGGAGAGGCGGCGATGGAGGACGAAGAGGACAAGGAGGACAAGGCGGCGGAGAATGGCCCGGTCGACGAGGAGAAGGAGGAGGTGGCGAAGAACGAGACCGCGACGGTGCCCGAGACTCAGACGGTGGTCGAGGCTCAGACGGCGGTCGAGGCCGAGGAGTCCGAGGAGAAGATGTGGCTCGGCCCGCTCGCCAGGAGGGCCAAGACACTGCCGCTGGCGAGGGAGGTCGACTTGTGGCGAAGCGCCCTGGCTTGCCTATTGTTCTTATAGTATTTCTGGTTGGGGATGTTTTGTTTTATCGCATCGGGATTACGTTACAATAACATTGTTTGGCTATCTATCAGAACATGTTTGGGTTCTGAGAACATCTCGTGATAGGCATGGCCCATAGATATGGATATGATATGATATGCCAGGACGGTCGGTCCCTGCTCAATTGCAGCTGAGACTTGGAGCGAGGCTTTTCGAGACACCGACTGTCTTTTCGGCCCCCCCTCGTCGCGACAGCTGGACGCGTCGCGAACGACCAGCGCGTTTGGACCCTGGGAAAATACATGTGTCTGAAACCGCCTACAGCTGCTCCCCACCCTGCCTTTACTCAGCACGGTATCGTTTGACCGACCCCCGGCCCATCCCCATGCCCATCCCCTCTCCCCTCGAGGCCATCACCAAATAACAGTCAACCCGAATAGTAAGGATGGGAAACCTTCCCAAGGGTGCCCTTGCACCCTTGCCTCCTCGCTCCATCCTCGGCCACTTTCACCGGCCGCGCCCCGCTAGAAAAACTTCGCGATGGACGCCCAAGGCCCTTGCGCCCTTACTCGCCCTTCCTTACTGCGCTGGTTGACTGCACCCCCCTGGTTGTGGATGCACCCCTCGGAGCCGCAGCCCGAAGGGAACGGTTTGCATCGATGCCGATCTAGGGGGTTGAATCGGCCAGTGGGGCCCAGGCCGCGCCGCTGGGGATGGGGATCGGTTTCCCTTTCCCGTTCCCGCGAGGCGCCAGCGGGCGGCGAGGCCTCGGCCATGGCCGCGGAGCTTGGCGGGCGGCCGCAGGCGGCGGCGCCGGCGGCGGCGCCGGCGGCGGCGCCGGCGGCGCAGGAGGCTCCGGAGGCGGAGCAGCCAACTCAGGCCTCGGCGCCGCTCCTCCCTATCCTGGCCCCCTGGTTTTCTCTCCGCTCTAGTCCCTCCCTCTCTTTCCTTCCAGGCGCTCCGCCCCTGAAAGCAACGCTAAGCCATGACGAGGACAAACGCAGGTGACAATGAATCGAGAATCTCCTAGATCCGGCGGCTCTGGAGGATGTATCGGGCGTCGCGGCCTTCTCTCAGGGCGTTCCAGAACGCTCAGTCGCCCCTGGTCGATCGGTCGCCCCTGGTCGCTCGCGGTCGGTCCTGGCCTGGTCCGCAGTGGCTCCGCACGTGCGCCTGCTCGTCGTGAACGGTCCGTCGGTGTGGGCCGTTCGCTGTGTCGGAGGTCGTCGCCGTCGTCCGTCTGGCGCAGCCGCTGGCAGCCGTGGCGCGGCGCCTCCCGCTGCTGCTTGGGCTCGCAGGCGACTGGGCATCGCAATCCGCGGCGTCCCTGGCTTGCGCGGCCTCTGCGCCGCCTGGCCGTTGCCGCGCGATGGCGCCCGAGTGCGACGGCGGTTCCGCCGCCCCTGTTGACGTCGCGACGCTGCCGGTGCCTGTCGACGAGTTCGACTCCGACAATGAGCCCATGTCAGAGCTGGCGTCTCAGTCCTCACAGTCCGAGCCTACGGACCCACCACCAGCGGCACCTGCAGCGGAGGTCTCGGCGGCGCAGACCTGGCTCAACGCTCCTGTGGCCCGCGAGGCGAGCGCGCAGACGGACCTGACCTGGCTCTATGGCGGAGGCTACTTTGAGCCCGCCGATTTGACGACGCTCTCGCCAGGCGATGCGAGTGAGCCCCCATCGCCGCCGCCAGGCAGCCCCCCCAGCGTCTCCTGGCCGATGCCAGTTACGCCAACACTGGTGACGCCTCCCCAGCAGCAGCAGCAGCCGCCTCAGGACGCCGCGGCCACGGCGACCTCGCCTGACGGCACAGACCCCTGGAGCGGCGGCCCGCCGCCGCCGCGGCCGAAGAAGGCTGCCCCCGCCGTCAAGCCGCCCCCCGCCAAGTACGCTGCGGGCGCGGGGGCGGCGAGCTCCTGGGAGCCGATGGCGCCCGAGGCCTTGGCGGGCCCAGCTGCTGGCGAGCCGCCCCCGCCCCAGCGCGAGCACGATGGCCCGCCGCTGCTCATTCGCAAGCCGCCCCCGCCGCAGTTCGCCCACCTGGCGAAGCCGCGCCCGAAGGTCGAGCGGGTCTTGACTGGCCCCGCTGCGAAGCGGCCACCGCCGCCGCTGCCCTGGGATGCCGCGGAGCCTGCCGATGCTGGCACCGCAGAGCCGCCGCCGACGTTTGGCAATCCGCCGACGCTCAGCCCACCGCCAGCGAAGAGCGGCGCCTGGGTCACGATCCGCCCGTCGCAGGCGGGGCAGTGCCGACGCCGTCGTCGTTGGTGGGTGACGTCGTCGGCGATGCTAGCGGCATGTGTGACATCGGCGATGCGTCGGCGGCGGTGCTGACGTCGGCGCTGATGGCGACCAGGGTGAGATCGGCGATGGGTCGGCGGCGGCGGTGCTGACGTCGGCGATGCTGGCGACCATGATGATGTCGGCGATGCAGCGGCGGCGGCGGCGGGGGCACGTCACTGGCGGTGCTGACGACGCGTCGGCGGCGGCGGTGGCGAGGGCGACGGCGAGTCTGGCGAGGCCGCCGCGGCCGCCCGCAGCGGGGGCCCTGGCGACAGAGCCGCCGGCGGCGCTGCAGAGGAGATGCTCGACGACCGCCCGATGCCCGAGGTGCTTTCTCTCCGCTAGCGTCTCGCCCAGTGCCCCCCACCCCGCCCCCCCCGCCCCTGTCGCATCCACCGTGCCCTCTGCCTCTCACCACGCCTCCGCCCGAGTGCGGCGCCCCACCCCTCCACGCCCTCCGATGTCTTGGACAGCTCTCTCTCGTTGCGTCCAGGCCCCTCCCGCGTGGGCTTCCTGGGCCATCGCCCTCTCGCTCTCCTGCGATGCCCCTGGGGCCTTCGCACGCTTCCGCCCGTCTACCGTCGCCCCCTTGCTCGGGCACACCCTTCGCGTCCTCTCGCACCCTCTCGCTCGCGCTCTCTCTCTCTCTCTCTCTCGCCCTCTTGCTTGCACTCTCTCCCACCTTCTTACGGGCGCTCCCCCTCGCCCTCTCTCGCCGTCTCTCGTTGCTCGTTGCCTCCGCGCTCTCTCGACTTCTCTCGCCTGCTCGCTCACCCTCTCGCTCGCCCCCCCCCTCCCCCCTCGCTGGTCCCGCTCGCCCTGTCCAGCTGCCTGGTGATCCGTCTTGTTCTGTCGCGTCGCTCGCCTCCCCAGGTGCTGCACGCGCTGCATATACGGCCGGCCGTCGAGGAAGTGTACGGTGCCAAGTGGGCCCACTATGCTTTCTTGACCCATGAGCAGATGGCTGACGGTTGGATGACATATTATTCAGATGATTTCCTGTGCGTGTACTTTTGGAACTGGAAGACCGAAGACTCGTCGTGGTACCCGCCAGGGGATAATGATGGCAGCACGGGCGTGCCGTGAGTTGCGGGCCAAAGTGGGCGGGCCGTTGGGCCGCCACTGCCTGGCACGCACGGCGGCGTCTAGGGATGGGGCCCATGGCCCAGGATGGCGCCGTCGCAGGAGGTGATCGAGGATGAGGTAGGGGCGGATGGCATGGCGTTCAGAGGGAGGATGCTCAGCAGGAGGACTCGAGGATTTCAGCAGCAGTATGCTACGCAATGCTAAGCAGGCTGCGACGCCGATCTGGCGTCGCCGTCGGTCTCGCCGTGAATGAACAGAATCAGAGCCACTGCTCCCGCCACTAGTGCTAGTCCCACGGCGGTGTGAGCCCAGCGCGTGCTACGTTCTCCTCGCCTCCGCCCGCAGTCTCCGCTATCTTAGCCATGCCGCACTCACTCGCCCGCAACGTGCCGCATGTGTGCGTGCATCTCATTGAGATCATCTCATCGTGCCATCGTCCTTTCCCCCCCCACCCCCCACCCCCCCTCTCTCCTCCGCGCTTTTTTCTCTTAGGTGCCGCGCGGCGCCCGCTCTCCCAGGTGCTGCGGTGGAATCGCAGCCAGAGACGCTGCCCGTGAACCTTCCGAGATCGCGCGCCACGACCGCATCAAGGAAGAAAAAGTGCGGAGGAGAGAGGGGGGGTGGGGGGATGGGGTCACCCCCCTGCGTCGTCAGCCCGCCCCCTCCCCTGGGCCGGGGGATGGCCCGGCGCCGTGTATCGCCGATGCATCGGCGACGCGGGTCGATGCGTCGATGTGGATATCGATTTCTCCGCGCCCATGTCGCCGATGCGCCGCCGACGTCCCCAACGCATCGCTGATGCACCTGCGATGCATCGCCGATGCATCGCCGATGCGGCGCGATCCCCGACGCCATCTACTCCGACCCAATCTTGGAAACCTATACTGATCTATACTCCTTCCCTCCTCGCGTCGCTGCCCCCCGCCCGAGGCGCGCCTGGCGCGCGGGAAGGCCAAGGCCAAGGCCAAGGCCACCGCGGCCAAGGCCAAGCCCGCGGCCAAGAAGCGCGGCCTCGAGGAGGCGGCGGCGGCGCCAGGCCAGAGCAGGCTGAAGGTTCGAGGTTCGAGCGGAGTATGTTGTGCGTCACCGCCTCGGGCTTATGTTCTAAGAGCATTGTTTTTGTTACTCTGGCATTTCTGGGTTCCAACAATATTTCGTGGTAGGACAATGTCAGGACGGTCGATCCCTGCTCAGAAGGTGGCGCGTGCCGTGGTGTGAGGGGCGCGAGTTCAATAGAGGAGGAGAAGAGGATGAGTACAGGAGGGGGAGGCGGTGGGGGAGTGGGCTGGGGAGGGGAAGGAGGAGGTGGGGGGAGGATTAGGATGGAGAGGAGAACAGGGGATGATGCCGATGATGATGATGATGATGATGATGATCATGATGATGATGATACTGATGATGCTGATGATGATGATGACGATGACGAGGATGATGATGATGATGATGATGCAGATGATGATGATGCTGATGATAATGATGATGATGAGGGGCAGGAGGAGGAGGGGGAGGGGGAGTGAGGGAGGAGGAGGAAGAGGAGGAGAAGGAGGAGGAGGAGGAGGAGGAGGAGAAGGGCGACGAGCTGCATTCGGCAGCATGCTTGGGCGACGAGCTGCATTCGGCAGCATGCTTGTTTGGGGGGCCTCGCACGGGGTCGGAGTGGATCGCTGGATCGCACTACATCGCCGAATCGCCGATGCATCGGCGATGCATCGCGCTGCGTCGCCGATGCGTCGGCGACGCAGTGCGATCCTCCGACGGCGTCTACTTCGATCCCATCTGAGAGCCCTGCACTTCCGCCCCCCGGTGGCGTGGACACTGGGGGGCCTGGCGTGCGTTGTAAAGTCAATCGGCCATCCAGGCCGATTGAGTACAATAATTAATTCTAGACGCTTCGCGTAACCCAACCAGCCCATCCAGAGACGATCGACGATGGGCGATGGCCGGAGGATTTGCCTCGATCAGGGAAATGAGTGGGCACCACGCGGACGTAGGGCCCCTCTTGGAGCGCTCTTGGGACACGTTTGGGCGCTCTTCGGGCCGTCTTGGGGTTCTCCCGGGCCTCTCTTGTTTCTTGGGCGTCCCGGGGAGCCTCTTGGGGCCGGTTGGGGGTCTCTTGGGAGCCTCTTGGTGGCCTCTTGGGCCATTTTGGGCGCCTCTTGGGCCCTGGGGCCTTCGTGGGGCGCTCTTGGGAGCTTTGGAGGCGCTCTTCGGGCTTGGACCACGGCTTGGAGGGTATCGACCAAACGAGATGTGATGTGAGCTTCACTTCGAGTTGCCCCCCCTAGAAGGCCAAAATGAACTCAAAACCTTGGGGTCACCCAGTGATTTTGGCTTTCTCGCCGAGGCAGCTTTGGACGCCCCCCGCGGAACGCCCTGTCCAAGGGATGGGCCAGGGTAAGGGGTAAGGGTAAGGGGCCGGGAGGGGCAAGCCCCTCCCCGAAGGGTAATAAGAGGGTTGGAAGAGGAATCGCCGTCGCCCTACACAGGGCTGGTGGGGTTCATTCGCCGGCGAGCCCAGCAAGGAAGCGAGATGGGGCGGACCTGTTCAGAAGGCCTCATGACATGTTTCCTGAGCTTCCTTCCAGGAAGGAAGCTCAGGAAACATGTCGTGAATCATGAGGCCAGAGGCCGTCGGGCCTCCCGAGAACAGGGCCGCCCCTTCTCGCTCCCCCCCCCTTCCGCCGCCGAGCCGGCGGGCGATCGCGCGCTCGCTAGGGGCGCGGCCGCCGCGTATGCGGGAGATCGGCGCGGCGCCGCGTCCCCAGGAAAGAGGAGGAGGACGAGGGGGAGGAGGAGGAGGAGGAGGAGGACCAGGCCGTCTGAGACATCGTCCGCGGCTGGACGTCGCGAACAACTCGCGCGCTCGGGGCCCCGGAGGGGCCCAGGGGCCGATTCCGGAGGGGCCCAGGGCCCAGGGGCCGGATGTCTCAAACCGCTGCTCCGAAGGACCGAAGGAGGAGGCGGAGGAGGAGGAGGAGGAGGAGGAGGAGGCGGACGAGGAGGACGAGGAGGACGAGGAGGACGAGGAGGAGAAGGAGGAGGAGGAGGAGGAGGAAGAGGAGGAGGAGGAGGAGGAGGGGGAGGAGGAGGAGGAAGAGGAGGAGGAGGAGGAGGAGGAAGAGGAGGAGACGGAAAAGGGGGATGGGCCGATGAGGAGGGGACCGAGAAGGCGCGGGATGCGGGAGGAGGAGGACAAGGATGATGGGGAAGAGGAGGAGTGATGATGAGGAGGAGGTGCAGCAGGAGGAGGCGAGAAAGGATGGGGAAGACGGCGACGGATGGCGAATGGCGGCGGAAGGGGCGCCACACCTCGTCCGCCTCCTTTCCGCGCCGCCAGTGGGCCCCCTGGCCATTGTCAGTGACCCCCCCTGGCCGTTGTCAGTGACCCCCCTGGCCGTTGTCAGTGACCCCCCTGGCCGTTGTCAGTGACCCCCCCTGGCCGTTGTCAGTGACCCCCCCTGGCCGTTGTCAGTGGGCCCCCTGGCCGTTGTCAGTGACCCCCCGTGGCCGTTGTCAGTGGCCCCCCTGGCCGTTGTCAGTGACCCCCCTGGCCGTTGTCAGTGACCCCCCTGGCCGTTGTCAGTGAGCCCCCTGGCCATTGTCAGTGACCCCCCCTGGCCGTTGTCAGTGGGCCCCCTGGCCGTTGTCAGTGGGCCCCCTGGCCGTTGTCAGTGGTGGCCCGTTATGTCCAGTTTGGCCGTTTTCCGTCAGCCGGTCAGAACACGTCGAAAGAACCGGCCAGCCCTTGTCCCTGGCATCGCTCGGACGTGTGCATTTTTCCTTCGGCGAGGACCATCGAGGAGCATCCTTGATCATGTGGCGAAAAAGCCACGCACGAAACCGAACAAAAACACAGGGAATGGACGTCCGAGCGATGGCCAGTGTGTCCCCCCTGTCGTTCCCCTTCAACCCCGCTCTCCCGCGTTCCAGGTTTATGGGGGGACGCTGGGCCTCTTCTCGTTGGCTCGCGCAGGCTCTCCAGCCTCGGGATGCCCCTTTTCCGGCAGCTGCGCTCCGCCGAAGGCCGTGGGCCAGAGCCGAAGATTGCGACCGAATGCCATAGGTTCTCGCGTCGTGAGGCATCGCGACGGGAGGTTCTTGGCAGGAGTCGGCCTCCATGTCGTTTGAGTCGGGGAAACGTAAGACTCGAGTAAGCCGGAACTCGGGTTTGCCGACATTGTTTGACGAGCGCGTCCTGGATTTTGGCGGTCCAGCTTTCGCGGGATGTTTGCACCGGGACCTCGCGTCAAGTTTCAGATTGGGCCTCATAATTTTTGATGACGGCCCCGTCAGGCCAACCCGAGTCCCCCGTACCCGAGTCTTACGTCTCCCCGATTGAGGAAAGGTATCCGTTCACGGGTGTTTTGGGAAATTCGCCGAACGTGGCCTTTTCAGTGCAGGCATCAAGTACCAGTCGGGTGGCATTAATAATGGCGTCATCCTCACTGCCGCGCGACCACATGCGACCAGGGCATTTGTGCGTTGGCATGAGGGAGGCTATGCGATGCGATAGGAAATTGTAGTTTCGCATGTAACAGGTGGCGCGATCCACTGCAACCTTCCGCCCTCTTCCCTGATGCTTTACCGATTTACCCATCATTCGTTCTCATCATTTTGCTCCCCCTCCCTTTTCTTTTCTTCTGCTGTTCCTGACTGCCCTTTCACCTAGAAGGACTCGGGCAGTCGATTTGTTCGGCGGTGTTGCCGATGGGAACGAGCAGGTGCAGGAGCGCCCATACCATTCAGGTGTATATCATGTATCCCTACACGCGTACACACACATACGTGTACACATGTATACAACAATGCCTACATGCAAAGGTTCGTACATTCCGCGACAAAGCGATTGCCTGCCGTGCCTGCTTGCCCAGACCGCCCCTCCCTCGTCCTCCGTCTCGTGCCGTCTGCCGCCCGCCCCCCAACCGCAGGGGCCTCGGCACGCCGGGGCAGCGGAGGTGGCCCGCCTTGCGCGCGCACGCGCTTCGGCTTGCGGCGCGCAGCGGCCGGCCGCGAGCGGGAGGCTCTGGGGTCGGGGAGCCGCCAGCCTCGTGAGGAGGCCCCCTCCCCTCCACCGCTCCCAGTCCGGCCTTTTTCATGCTTCTCCGCCTCGTGGCTCGTGTTCCTTCGCCTCGTCATCCTCCTGCTCCTGCTGCTGCTCCTGCTCGTCTTCCTCTCTCTCTCTCTCTTTCTCTTCCGCCTCCGCCCGACCTAGTCGCCATATCCTGAACTCCAGAGCTCTCTTCCTCCTCCTGCTCCTCCTCCTCCTCCTCCTCTTGCCATCTCCTCCTCCTCAGCGCTCTCCATCTCCTCCTCAACCTTGGGAGCCGCTTGCCGCGCAGCCTCTCCGAAGCATCACCTGAGCTGAAGGGGGGAATGGCAAACCCTCTGCCGGGGCCGCCCGAGGCCTCGCTTTTCCAGAGCGCTGCCCGCATCTGGCCCTGGGCTACCTCCGCTCGCCGCCTGCTCGATTACAGATGATCTCATCACTCCCCAGACGTCCAGCGGCTCGAGTCCTGTTCGAGGTAGGGGCTCCCACGACTCCGTGGGCCTTGGAAGTTGGTTCCGACAACCTGTCTGAAGATGAGCCAGCCGAGGGACCCCCAGAACGGGAAAATGCGCGCCGGAGTCGGAGCCGGAAGTCGCAGCAGACGCAATTTGGGAATGTGAGGCAACAGCGGCGACGGAACCGCGTAAATAATATAAAAACAAATCGCCAGAGAAAAGGCCCAATCGAAAACAGGCCCAATCCAAAACAGGCCCAATCCAGCAGAATCCCTCCTCATTCCGCCTCATCTTGCTTAGTCTAGGGCTGGATCTAAACCCTGTTTTGCTGGACGTCGGCTATGTTTTGTTTTTCGTATTGGGAGGGAGGTACAGGAAAAGAAGGTAGAGCAAAACGAAAATCAACAACGAGCACAAAACGAATAACAACGTTTGGGTTCAGCCCTGGCTTAGCCAGGGCGCATCGGGCTGAAACCTGGTGGGCTTCATCCGGCCTCCTCTGGCTCCTCAACGGTTTGAGCCTCTCGATCTGGCACGAGCCGCCGCACGTCTGGGCGTTGCACGACTTCTCACACTGATGACCTGGCTCCAGGGTCTTCCTCGTCTGGGTGTCCGCCTCCGCTTGTGTTGGGAGGGCGCGGCGCGTCATGGGGGGGCGAACAAAAAGGGGGGCGACGGCTGCCGAGAAGGGGCCCTGGAGGGCCTTTCAAGGGGTCCTCTCGGGCCCAGAAGGGGGCCTCGAGGTTCCGACACGGGCACTTCTCCCCCCCCCCCCCCCCCAGTGATTTGGCATCGCTCGGGCGTCTGCGTCTTTTTTTCTCGGCGAGGACCCTCGAGGAGCCTCTTGGATCATGAAACAACAGAAAGCACGCACGGAACCGACAAGTGCACGGGGAAGAGACGCCCGTGCGATGGCAAGGTTGTCGCCCCCCCGTTGATTCGCACCCGCAGCGTCCACGACTCCCCAGAGATCCCACGTCGTGATGTTTCACTACGCGGTCCCCGGAAGTCTCGACCCATTCCCGGACCCCCTCCAAATGCGACCTAATATTCCGGACCCCCCTCTTCGACGGGGCGCATTGATAAAGCGGACCCCTGAGCTCCAATCCAAAGAAAGCGCCCTAAGAAACCGGACCCCCCGAGTTCCAAGCAAGGCGCCTCCAAAGAAAACCGGACCCCGGGGACGATGAAGAAGGAACTTGGAGCAGTGGCCGAAAAAATTGGGAAACGCCTCCGCCCGTGACTGTTGTTTCCCAACGCGTCGGATTTCTGGGTCGATTGCGAAAAACGCCTCCGTCTGTGATTTTTCTCCAGTCCGTTGGATCTCCGGGCCGAGGGCGCGCTCGACCGCGGATCGCCCCCACGCTCGGCGCCTCCCCCTCCTGTGGCGCCCGCCCCCGCGCCCCGCCCCCGGGGGGCCGAGGCGCCCGCTCCCATGCGGCCGCTGCACGGGCGCGGCGTCGCTCGGGCGTGTGCGTTGTTTGTTCCGCGAGGGTTAAAGCGGGCGTGTCCCTCTGCAGGGGGAGTGTGCCAGAATAGTAAAAAGATCGCCTGGGGACGATGTTTTGTTGAATACTATTTTTGATTGATCATTTTGTATTGTTCGTCCAAAAACCGCCTGTAGGGGGACATGGCCGACCCAACGCGAGGGCCATCGAGGAGCACCCTTAACAATCGAGGAACAGCGCGCCAGGGTTGGCGCCGGAGATGCCGCTAGGGGGCTCCAGCGCCGATCCGAGAAAGCCGCGCGGACCTCCGAGTTTTCATGTTGATGTCATCGTTCTTCTCTTTAAGAAAGCACGAAACCGAAACATGTGCAGGGAAAGGGCGTCCGAGCAATGGCCAGCCTGGCGTCGGAGGCGGAAAAGGGTACCGACACTGCTGCCCTTCCCTCGTTCTCGCCCCGTTGGGCCCCATGGCTACTGCTTTTTGTTGTCCCCTGGCGCGTCACAGTCCCCCCCCGTCGTACCCTCTAGGCCTCCTAGATGGGGTCCGAGTAGACGAGGTCGGAGGATCGCGCCGCATCGGCGATGCGGCTCGATGCGGAGCCCGATTTGCTTCACGTCGACGTCGCCGATGCACTGGCGACGTCGCCGAAGCATCGCCGAAGCATCGCTGATACATTGGCGATGCAGCACGATCCTCCGACCCCATCTACTCCGACCCCATCTAGGAGGCCCATATACCCTGGATCAACAGTAGCGATCTTGTTCAGGGGGTGGGGGGGCCTGGAACCTGTTGCCCACATGCCAGTGCTCGCGCCCTTACTGCGGCGCTCGCAACGCAATCAATCACGCCCCGACGTGCCCCGCCGCTTCCCCCCCCTGGGTATAACGTCCATTACTGGACAGCATACAGCAATCAATGGCTTGAGATGCCTTGTTTGCCACGGCTGGATTCGCTTCGAATTTCTGGTCCGAACTCAGACGGTCGCAAGCATGAATCAAGGGGGCGTGGATTAGCGACGTGTCCCGTTTCCATGGGAAATCGCGGATTTCCGCCGCCAAACGGGGCGGCACCGGCCGCCTTTTTGGGGAGGGCATCTCCCCCGATCCATGGATTTGGCGACCGCGCGCCGAATCCATGGATCGCTAGTCCATGCTTGCGTGCCCCTGACGAACACACCCCAAGAGAGACGCCTGCGGAGTATCAGAAATCGATACTTTGTTGTTCCCACAGTTGTAGGTCGAGGTTCGGAGGACGAGGAGGAGGAGGAGGTGACTGCGTCGAAGCAGTTGGCTGGAGGACCTGGACGACATGCGGACCAGGATAGCAACAAGCGTATGGTTTGAAAAGCACATGCGTCGGCCCAGTCAGTTAAACCATGTAGTCTTGGATGGCTACATGTCGCCAAAATGCATTATGACTAAGGTTTTTTTTTATACAACCCCAAACACTGGTATTAACTGATAATTTGTCGGCGGCCATCTTGAAGGACTGGAGTCACACCACTAGAGGTTTTTTTCCGCGGCACCCGCCGCGCAACAACGACGACAACAGCTACGACGACGAAAGCTACTCGTCCCCCTCCTCGTCCTCCTCGTCCTCCTCCTCCTCCTCCTTCTTCTCCTCCTCCTCCTCCTTATGAATGACACGAAGAGGAGCGGGAGGAGGAAGAGGAGGAGGAGCAGGAGAAGGGAGAGGAGAAGGTCGAGGAAAAGGATGAGGAGCAGGAGGAGCAGGACGGAGGAGGAGCAAGAGGAAGAGGAGGGGCCAGTTTGATGACGAGTCCTATTCACCGCCAATAGAAAAGGAGGGAGTCCCAAACAAATGACCCCCCTCGGTCAGGCGCTTCCCTATTTCGAGAGTCGAGTGGTTTTCTTTCTTGATTCGTCTTCAGGGTGTCGGCGGAGATTCAATTTACGTCAGCGCCTTCCTACTGCATGTGTCTACAGCTCCCTGCCCTCCGTAACGTAGACTACCCACCTAACGTAGCCCGGACCACGTTGACACCGAGCCCAGCCCGCGCGGAAGGGGTGTGACACCTGCTTCATGGCGACACCCTTGTCTCGGCATGATGCTCCGGCTTGTGCGTGGGCCACATCTCGGGTTGAAAGTGTGACTCTCGCCTAGACGCCGGCGGCATCCTTCATTGACCGTGTTGGTCTCGCCTGTGCGTGGGCCGCATCTCGGATTGAAAATGTTAGGGTGTGGGGGTTGCACCCATTCTCTTACGACGGATGGTCCAGCTGTTGGAGGTCTGCGCGCAGATCTCATGCGTCGGCGCCGACGCCTTCTCCCCCCGGGCGGCGCCCCTGGCTCGAGGCAGGGGACTTGTTCGTGCTCACCGCTCGGGTGATCCGTCTTCGGGCGCCTCGGCTGGCGGTGGATGTGGATACAGTCCGCCCCAGGCGTGCCCAGTGTATCCATTATCTTCCCCCGAGGAGGAGCAGGAGGAGGAGGAGGGGGAGGAGGAGGAGAACCAGGAGTAGGAGGAGGAGGGGGAGGAGGGTGTCCCAGATGTGGATGTGGATTTGGATAGCCCTCCGCCCCGCATCCAGACCCGCCCCTGGCGCGTTTCGCGCGCCGGGGAGGGGGGGATTCGTGCGCCGTCCCCGACACATCCGCGCGGACCTCTCGAAGTTGGGGCTTGTGCCGCTTGGTCCTTGTCCTGTGCACCTCCCGTTCTGTGATATGATCCTGCTGCGTGCCCGAATCGTTCGCATCATGCGACCAGAGGCGTTGGCCCAGATAAGCATGGACATCCAGAGCGCAGACGTCGTCGCTTGTTACGAAAGCTACATGGGATACGCACGCGTTGCACGACTCACCTGAAAGGAGGGTGACATGTTCTTTAAATTGCATTATCCCAGTGCGACCCTACCTAGGAGTTGGAGCCCCTAGGAAAACAGCATTAGTAGTAACAGAAAAGCTAAGCTAAAGCTAAGCTAAAGCTAAGCTAAAGCTAAGCTAAAGCTAAGTTAAAGCTAAGTCAAATCTAAGCTAAGGCTAAGCTAAAGCTAAGCTAAAGCTAAGCTAACACTAAGCTAAAGCTAAGCTAGAGCTAAGCTAAAGCTAAGCTAGAGCTAAGCTGAAGCTAAGCTAAAGCTAAGCTAGAGCTAAGCTGAAGCTAAGCTGAAGCTAAGCTAAAGCTAAGCTGAAGCTAAGCTAGAGCTAATCTAAAGCTAAGCTGAAGCTAAGCTGACGCTAAGCTAGAGCTAAGCTAAAGCTAAGCTGAAGCTAAGCTGAAGCTAAGCTAAAGCTAAGCTAAAGCTAAGCTCGAGCTAAGCTAAAGCTAAGCTAGAGCTATGCTGAAGCTAAAATAACGCTAAGCTAGAGCTAAGCTAAAGCTAAGTTAGAGCTAAGCTTAAGCTAAGCTAGAGCTAAGCTAAAGCTAAGCTAGAGCTAAGCTGACGCTACGCTGAAGCTAAGCTAAAGCTAAGCTGAAGCTAAGCTAGAGCTAATCTAAAGCTAAGCTGAAGCTAAGCTGACGCTAAGCTAGAGCTAAGCTAAAGCTAAGCTGAAGCTAAGCTAAAGCTAAGCTAAAACTAAGCTAAAGCTAAGCTAAAGCTAAGCTAAAGCTAAGCTGAAGCTAAGCTAAGCTGGGTGAACCCAGGGGGCGCGACTGGGGGAACCGCGGGGCGGGGACTGGGGGAACCGCCCGGGGCGATTTACACTGCCCGGCCCCTCTAAGCTAAGAAAGTAAGAACCCTTCTAGGCAGAGCCTAGGTAGGGAATTCTGGACAGACGGCGCTGTACACGCCACGTCGCCTCGGCGCTCCGAAGGAACAGCCCTTCATAGCGAGTGCGAGAAGCGAGCGAGGCCGAGCTCGCCCGCCAGCTCTGCGGCCTCATTCCTGCACCTGTTCGGTGCGGGAGCGAAGCGCCCGCAAGCGCTCCGCCGGGTCTGCGGGCGGCCCGCGGGAGAGGAGATCCAGGCCGGGGTCGCGTATCATCACCAGGTTGTGCACCGTTGTCGTCCTGGAGATCGCGTAGGAGATGTAGCCAAAGGGCGTCCAGGTCTTCCGCGTCCTTGCGCTAAACGTTAGCAATGACTCCGCAGTGCGTGGTCCGGTCGTGACAGCCCGTGGACGGCATTCAGCTGGAGCCCCAGCAGGCTTCGAACGTCACGACAGTTTCGCAGATCGCAGCCCCCAGTGATGTCGAAGTCCAGGCAGGTCTGGCGACGGTTTCGCAGATCGCAGCCGCACAGAGACGGCGAGGTCGAATGTAGGTACGCGTGGGGCGTCGCTGTGGTGGCCCCCGTACCAGCCCTCGAAAGTGGCGACCGTTTAGCAGATCGAAGCCCCCCACGGGATGGCGTCGTTTGCTTGTTGGTCCGCGCGGTGCGGTGTTCCGCTGGGCCCCGTTGCCGGCAGCTTTCGAAAGTGGCGACAGTTTCGCAGATCGCATCCTCAAGGATGGCGACGCCCCATTTAGTGAGGTCCGCCTGGGACGTCGCTCCGTTGGACCCCCCCGAGTATTTCGAAATTGGCGCCGGTTTTGTGGACCGCAGCACCCCAGGAATGGCGATGTCTGATCTAGGTCCGCGTGCGGCGGTGTTCCGCTGGACCCCCTTTGCAGCCTTCGGAAGTGGCGACGGTTCCGCAAATCGCACCCCCCCGGGATTAGGTCCGCGTGGGACGGCAGTCCAGTGGACCCTCCAGCAACCTTTGAATGCGGCGACCGTTTTGCAGGTCGGACCCCCCCAGAGATGGCAATGTCGAGTTTAAGCCCTCGTAGGACGTCGCCCCGCTTGACCCTTCAACAATTTTGACTAACCAGTCTTGCACGCCGCATCCCCCCCCCCAGGATTTCGAGGGACGGCGAGGTCTGCTTTAGGTCCGCGTGGGGCGTCGTTGCGATGGACCCCCAGCTGCTTTCGAACGTGCGGCCGTTTCGCGGACCGAAACTAGACCTCGCTGGCGAGGTCTAGTTTCGGTCCGCGTCGGACATCACCCCGCTGGACCCCCCAGCTGCCGTCGAACGTGGCCGCACTTTTACACATCGCAGCCCCCCATACAGCAGGAGGGGCGGGGAAACATTGGGCATGCAGAAGGACCAAGAGGATGGAGGCGGGAGAGATGAGCAGACGCGTGGGTTCCGCTGCATCCAAGACGTGAGCCCAACGCAGGAGGGCTGGGAACTACCGTTTTCTGGTTTCTCTGTTTGTATACATGGTTCCCTTCGCTCCCGACACGTGCGCTGAACTTTATCCGGCGCCCACGCGTCCGCAAGGAATTAAAGGCCACAGTCAGCCAGTCAGTCAGCTGACGAGCGGCCCCGCCGTGGCCTGGAGCCGGGGACACGGAGGTGTTGCCTGCAGTTTCTTGTTCGAAATACTTTCGTTCCTCTGTAGACCACGGCCGCAAGTTTTTGCGAGGTCTTGCGGCCAGTGCCGATCTCCCATGTGTCAGGCATCGTGGGGGGACGAGTGAGAGGGCGGGGAGGATGAGGAGGAGGAGAAGGAGGAGGAGGAGGAGGAGGAGGAGGGGGAGGAGGAGCTGCAACACGAAAAGGTCAGGGGCGATCCGCGGATGCCCGCGCGAATGAGATCACACGGGCGTTGAGAGAGCATTGCGCGAGCGTTTGAGACGTGAGGGCGAGCGCACGTGGCTGGACGCGTGCGTCGCTCGGGGGCTTCCCATGAGGAAAGACTTGGCATCGCTCGGACGTGTGCATTTTTCCTTCGGCGAGGACCATCGAGGAGCATCCTTGATCATTTGGCGAAAAAGCCACGCACGAAAACGAACAAAACACAGGGAATGGACGTCCGAGCGATGGCCAGAAGGAGGGTGGGAGGGAAGGCCAGGGAGGGGGGAAGAGGGGGAGAGAGGGTATAGCTTTCAGGTGCGATCGCTCCATAAGATGCATCCTCATCCCTTGCCGCTATCTTGGTTCGTCGTCTCTATCCGCCGACGGGTGTCCTTGCGGACGTGGGTCCCCTACTTGACCCGACTCGTCCGATGCGCAGCCAAGGGGGGGGGAGATGTGCACATCAGCGGAGGGGGAGGTGGAAGGTGAGCGGGAATGTCAACAGGATGGGGAGGAGGAGCAGGAGGACGGAAGAGGAGAGGAGCTGGAAGAGCAGGAGACCGGCAAGAAGGGTAAGGAGGTGAATGGACAGGGGCGGCGACGACGATGAAGGAATCTCATCCGTAGTCCATGACTGTGGCCAAAACGCCGTTATGTACGACGGAAGCAAAGCTTTGGTCATGAAGCGTGGCCAACACTTCATTGGGAGCAACATGTTTGAAGGACGAAAGCGATTTGATGGGGAACTGGCAACAACAAGGTCCAGCGACGATCATGTGTGCACAAAACCGTGTGCGGACTGGGCAGGCGAAGATGTGGAGACAATATCGTGGGAGAGAACAAGCTTGGAAACCATAACTGTGAAATGGACGCTCGGACACAACTCCTGGGAGTTTAGATTCTACTATCTGACGCTAGTCCGCCGACCCCCACAAGGAGTGAGTGTTTGAGTCGACTGTGGACGTAAGATCTCGATAAATATGAGGGTCTCTTGGGATGACTCTCTGGGGCATCTTGGGGAGCTCTTGGTGGCATCTGGGGGGTTGGGGGGGGCCTCGTCTGGGCATCTTGGGGGGGCTTCTTGGGGGCCTGGGGGGCCTCTTGTAGCCCCTTGGATGGGCCTCGCAGGCCTCTGGGGGGCTCGAGGGGCCTTCTTGGTGTGAACTGTTCGAATTCTCAATTCGTATTCGCCCTCTTGGGCTTTCTTGGAGCCCTCTTGGGACCCTTCAGGGGCTGTCTTGGGCCGTCTTGGGGGCGCCTGGAGCTGTCTTTGGGCCCTCTTGGGCCGTCTTGGGGCTTTCTTTGAGGCATGATGGACTGTCCTGGGACGATCTTGGGGGCTACTTGGGCCGTCGTGCTCGCTGTCACAATTTGAAATGCGAATGTGCTGAACATGTGCGACTTTTCCAAGGGAATGGGATGATTTGGGCCTCTTGGCGCCCTCTCGGCGATCCTCTGAAGGGGCTTTGGGGCTGTCGTGGGCCATCTTGAAGCCAGCTCGGATCGTCGTGGGGCTACCCCCTGGACCGTTATGACTATCTCGTTGACTGTCTCGGGGCTCTGTCTAGGCCCTGCTTGTCTGTCTTCGGGCTTCTTGAGGGCTCCAGAGGGAGGCCCGGGGGGTACGTTGACGAGCTCGTTCCTCCCCCCCCCCCCTAGAGTGGCATTTTGGACACCAGGGGAGGGGAGGAGGAGGAGGAGGAGGAGGAGGAGGAGGAGGAGCAGGAGGAGCAGGAGGAGCAGGAGGAGGAGGAGAAGCAGGAGGGGGGGGCAGGAGAGGGGGATTGGGGCAGCGAGGGAGGAAGAAGAGGAGAAGGGGCAAAATGAGGAAAAAGAGTGACGATGAGGACGAGGAGGAGGAGGAGGAGGAGGAGGAGGAGGAGGAGGGGAGGGAGGAAGATGAACATGAGGCGTTGGAGGAGGATGACCGGATGAGGGAAGAGTGCGCATGCTGGGTGGTCTCAGCGCCCGTCGGCTGCGATCTGCGTCCGCGGTTTGAAAATTGTAGACATGTCCCGATCGAGATTCTCCCGTTGGCTCCTGCCGGTGTGTGGCTGCAGGTCTGTGGTGGGCGTGCTCGGGACAGCCAGGCTTAAGTCGGGCCTGTCCCCCCACAGGTGGATGTTCGACGAAAAATTAAAAATACCCCCAAAATAATAAAAAAATAGTGCAAAAGTAGTCAGGGGACTATGTTTTGAGTAGTTTTTGCCTTTTCGGTGTATTTTTGGGGTATGCTTTTTTTTTCGCCGAAAATCCCCCTGTAGGGGGACACGCCCGACATACAGCCAGGCGTGCTTCCTGGTGACAGGTGGCAGAGTGAACATATGACGCGGGGTTGAAAATGTCAGTCGATCGATGTCGTTACCAAGTCCCCCTTTTCCATTGTCGGGGGTGGACAGACCTCCCACCCTGACACGTCGATTAGTGAATTGTCCGTTTTCGGTTCTCGAGAGGGCGCCGCGGCCGTCATTTTCCAGGCTTGCGCCCGCCAGGTTTGGGTCCGCGGTCGTTTTCACTAAAGCACGTTTTACTAAAGGGAATTCTGTCCATCTCCGACTTTGTCTAGCCTGACCGATCATGCACGCCTGAGCAGCCGCAGGTTGAGGAGGTCTCGGACTACTGCACCACGGAGCAGGACGCACATCCTGGGAGGTTCGATCGAGCATCGGCGCTGGTATGTCCGTGGTCGAGAACCGGCTGAGTCTGGCAGAATTTCGCTTGATAATTTTCAATATTGTTCAACATGGCCTACTTAGGCTTTAAACTACGGTAGGTAAATCTGGGCGAATCTGGCATATGTTGTTCTTCATCGGGTTTGCGTAGCCCTTACGTGATCGTTCACACGAAGACCTTCCAGGAGTTGCCGCCTCTCCCAGACAATGCAAATTTTTGAACGTCAAGGTGACAGCCGTCAGCAATGTTGCACTGCTGCTGTCGGCGGAGGTTGAAGTCCAAGCCTTGCAAAACCCGGCGGCCTCCGCATGGGGTGGGGGCAGCAGATCTGCAACGGGGGGAAGGAGCTGTGGCAAGCGGCGTATGGAAGCTGGAACAAGCGGCTGGGGCCAGCCCCTCTACAGTCGGCCCAGGT
>CAUYUJ010005324.1:516493-533993 GCA_963575745.1 Prorocentrum cordatum
AGTAGTAGTAGCGTAGTAGTAGTAGTAGTAGTAGTAGTAGTAGTAGTAGTAGTAGTAGTAGTAGTAGTCGTAGTAGTAGTAGTCGTAAGTAGTAGTAGTCGTAGTAGTAGTAGGTAGTAGTAGTAGTAGTAGTAGTAGTAGTAGTAGTAGTAGTAGTAGTAGTAGTAGTAGTAGTAGTAGTACGTAGTAGTAGTAGTAGTAGTAGTAGTAGTAGTAGTAGTAGTCGTAGTAGTAGTAGTAGTAGTAGTAGTAGTAGTAGTAGTAGTAGTAGTAGTAGTAGTAGTAGTAGTAGTAGTAGTAGTAGTAGTAGTAGTAGTAGTAGTAGTAGTAGTAGTAGTAGTAGTAGTAGTAGTAGTAGTAGTAGTAGTAGTAGTAGTAGTAGTAGTAGTAGTAGTAGTAGTAGTAGTAGTAGTAGTAGTAGTAGTAGTAGTAGTAGTAGTAGTAGTAGTAGTAGAGTAGTAGTAGTAGTAGTAGTAGTAGTAGTAGTAGTAGTAGTAGTAGTAGTAGTAGTAGTAGTAGTAGTAGTAGTAGTAGTAGTAGTAGTAGTACGACCCGTAGCAGTACCAGTAGTGGTAGTAGCAGCGCTCTCGGGGTCTTCTGGGGGGCAGTTCGGGGGCATATTGGGAGCATCTTGGGGGCCTCGTCGGAGCCTCTTGGGAACCTTTTTGAGCTTCCTGGGGGCCTCTCGGGGCCTCTTGGGGCCTCGTGGGGGCCTCTTTGGGACGTCTTGGGGCCTCTTGGAAGCCTCTCGGGGCCGAGGGCCCGAAATGTTCGTTGGGGACCCCCGTCGGGGCGCCTTCTTGGAGCCGTCTTGGTGGCCTCTTCGGCCACCTTCGCGGCCTCTTGGGCTGTCTTGGGGCCCTCTTGGGTAGTTTTGGGGCTCTCTTGGAGGCCTCTTTGTCTCCTACCGTCGGGAAGCCGAAAAAGTGAGAACGCCAACATCCTTCAACAACGGCCAGGAAAATCAATGTTTTTTTATTTTTTCGGGCTCTTTGGGAATAGTCTTGGAGGCTCTTGCGGCGACTTGGAGGCCTCTTGGGCCGCGCGGAGGCTATCTTTTGCGTCTTGAACCGTTCGTTCGGCGATTCGGGGCCCTCTTGAGCCACTCCTGGCTCGTCTGGAGGCTTGCGTTGGCCCCGGGATGCCCCGAGGGAGATGGCGTTCTGACCTGGGACCCCCCACATACACGCACACACACACCGCCCCCCCCGCCGACTCCTCTCCCCGTCGGGGAAGGGATCAAAGGGAAGGGGCTTCCCTTCGATTCAATTTCGACGTTGTTTTATTTGAGGTGGGAGACGGCGACGGTTTGAGGTGGGGACGGCCGTAAGCCGTAAGGCGACGGCGACGACAACGGGGAGGGGAGCAGCGAGGGGGACAACAACCATGGCGAACAGCACCGGGGCGGGAGCAGCGAGGGAGGCAACAACCACGACGAACAGCCCATTCCACACGCCGACAGGGTCGGCGGATTCTGTGTCCCTCAATATTTCTGGGGGTACCTGTAGTCGGGCAAGGTTACCTGTAGGGGAGGGGTACCTGTTGTCCGGGGGGGTCACCAGTAGTCCGGGGTGGGGTACCTGTAGTCCGGGGTAAGGATACCTGTAGTCCAGGAGGGGTACCTGCAGTCTGGGGGGGAACGCGTGTTTACGCGTCAACACACACGTGGATGTAGTCCTGTGGGGTTACCTGTAATCCCGGGGTGGGGTACCTGTAGTCGGGGGGGGGGTACCTGTAGTCCGGGGAGGCACACCTGTAGTCCTGGGGAGGGGTACCTGTAGTTCGGGAAGGGGGTACCTGTAGTCCGGGGGTACCTGTAGTCCGGGGACCCAGAATTATTGACGGACACAGAGTACGGAGCGATGGGTAGAGGCCAGAGCCGCATGCGGACTCGGGTTCATATTAGCACGCTCCTCACACGCTTCGTGGCCTCATGGGGAGCTCCACCGAAGGCCCCAGTGGCAGGGTCCGCATGCGGACTCGGGTTCATTTTAGCACGCTCCTCACACGCTTCGTGGCTCCATGGGGAGCTCCACCGAGGGCCCCAGTGGCAGGGTCCGCATGCGGACTCGGGTCCATCTTGGCAACCCTTTCACACGCTTCGTGGCCCCATAGGGAGCCCGGCCTCAGTGGCGCTGTCCACATGGTGACTCGGGCCCACTTCGGCAGACCCCTCAAACGTGTGAGCCCTGCGAAGCTTTCGGACCACGTGTTCCCCCGGCCGATGTGGAGACCCCTCTTGGAACACTTGGGGGAGGATGGCGGGGAAGGTCAGGAGGAGGAGGAGAATCAGGAAGGGGCATCTCGGGAGTCTCTCTTGGGGCCTCCTGGGATCATCCTGGGGGCCTCCTGGAGGCATCTTGGGGGCCTCTTTTGGGCCTGTTGGGGGCAGTTGGGTGCTTGTTAGGGGGGGCACTTTGGCCGTCTTTGGGCGTTCCTGGCCCGTCTGACGTCGTCGGAAGCGGTCTTGGTGGCCTGTCTGAGCCGACTTGGGGGCCTCTTGGGCCTCTGGGGGCATGTTGGAGCCATCTTGGGCCGTTTTGGTGGCTTCCTGGGCGGAGTTGGAGGCATCTTGGACCTCGTGGGCCGTTTTGGAGGCCATCTTGGACGACCATGGAGGCCAACCAGGGCCACCTTGGCCGTCTTGGAAGCGGTCTGAGCCATGGGAGACATCATTTGCGCGACTTCCCATGTGACCGGCTTCCTGGGCTCGGGCCCCAGTCCAGTCGGGAGCCTGGAGGCGGGGGCAACAGTCAGAGCGCCGGGTCTTCCAGGGTCCTGCACGTGCAAGGGTCGCGCTGGCCCGGGCCTGGGTGCAGGCTCCTGCAGGCTCCTGCAGGATCTTGCAGGATCCTGCAAGCTTTGACTGACCCGGGTTTGCAATTACCCGGGTCAGCAGAGCCCCGACCCAGGAGGAGTTTTGAAAAGAGCCACAAAGGAGGCCTGTGCCCAGAGGCATCTTGCTTGCCTCCAGGGCGCCCTGGGTTTCCTGGGTTTCGATGGTCTTGCGAGGGAAAGCGCGACGAAACACGCCAAACATCAATGGGCGTCTGTGGGTCTCAGGGTTGGGTCTCTTGTGGTAGCGTTCCTGTTGGACGGGCCGCCACTGTAAGCACTTCCGACGATGACGAATGACGATGATGACGATGGTTTAGACGATGACGATCGTCATCGTCATCGTCGTCGTCATCGTCGTCGTTTAGCACGCCAGGCGCCCCTGCGATAAAAAAGCTGACAGGGGCGCGGCGGATCTGCCGCCCTTTGCCTGGGCTGCGGGCGTGGGGGCCTGTCGGAGATGTTCTCGGGGATCGCGCGGGAGGCCTCCCGGAGGCAGGCTCGAGGCCTCCCGGGGGGGCCGTTCGGGGGCCTCTCTTTGGGGCCTCTGAGAGGCCTCCTGGCCTCCTTGTTGGCCTCCTGGAGACCTCCTGGGGCCTCCTGGGGACCTCGTGGGGCAGAAGGCCCGGATGCTCGGTTCGTGTTCCCTCTCTAGGGGCCATTTTGGGCCGTCTTGCGGCCCACTTGGGCCGTCTTGAGCCGTCCTGGTGCGCTCTTAGGCCATCTTGGGGCCCTCTTGGAGGCCTCTTGGGCCGTCTTGGGGTGGTTTGGGGGGCCTCTCGGGCTGTCTGCGAGCGTAGATGCCCAAAGCCTTCAAACACCTCTGGAGCATCAATGATGTTTGCTTCTTGGTGCCTCGTGGAGGGGCTGTTGGAGGCCTCTTGGGGCGCCTTGGTGGCCTCTTGGGCCATCTTGAGATCATCTTGGGCGTCTGGCGACGCGGGCCCCCTTGGACCGTCTTGCGGGGCCTCGTGGGGCCCTTTTTGGCTCGTCTTGGGGCCCTCGTGGGCGAGATGAGGTCACGCGACAAGATGCGCCGGAGCCCAGAGGGGATTCGCGACAAGCCCAGGGAGACCTGTGGGTGCTGAAGGGATAGTCGGCACAGGACCTGCGGACGCGCCCGCGCCGTGCCCAGCGGCACGGTGGCGGATGCATGGGGAAGCGGGATGGAGCGGCGGTGCGGACAGCGTGGGCCAGAGATGCGGGTGCGGTGCCGCATCAGCACGAGCACAGGGCTGAGGACAAGGTGCAGCCCCAGGGCCGCCGCCGAAGCCGCCGGCGCAGCGGCGCACAAGGGGAGGGAGAGGACGAGGACGAGGAGGACGACGTCGACGAGAACGAGGACGAGGACGACGGGGACGACGAGGACGAGGACGACGAGGACGAGGACGACGAGGAGGACGAGCATGATGACGTCGACGAGGAGGAAGGAGGAGGACGAGGAAGCGGGAATCAAGCAGTGACGAAGCGTCCCGGCGTGCCTATAGCACTACCAAAGAATGTTCTAAGAACCTGTTGTGGTTTCCAGGACATGTTCTTGGAACATTTTTGGCTGGGACTGTCCTGTTTTATCACATCGGGCTTATGGCCTGAGAACATTGTCTTTGCTCTTAGAACTTGTTTGGGTTCTAAGAACATGTCGTGGTAGGGCTATAGGACATGCCGGGACGGTCGGTCCCTGCTCAAGGGACGGGGTAGGAGGGGCACGAGGACGAGGAGGACGCCTCGCCTGGGGCCCTCCAGGCAGGGCCTCGCCCGCGAGGGGCCGGAGAGGAGGGGACAGCTCTCTCCCCAGGCGGGAGGCCGGCGCCGGCCGGAGCCAGCCGCGGAAGCCGCGGAAGCTCGGCGGGAGCCGGCGGAGGTGAAATATTAAAACGACGCGAAGATCGGGACAAAATCGGATCGGGATAACCCGAAATCTCTGAGACTCGGCGGGTTTGGAGGATGTATTGGGCGCCGCGGCCGCTCCAGAGCGTTCTGGGACGCTCTGAGAGCGCTCCAGAACGCTCTGGAGCGATTTATCCTGATCCTAGCCCTGTTTTAAAGATCCCCCAAGAGACATGTCATGTCGGGTTGTGTTGGTTCCGTCGGAGAAGAAGAAGGACGTAAGCATGAAATCTTTGGCGCTCCGTGCGGATTGCTTGGATCGGCGCCTGGGCCCCCCCTGGCGGCGCCGCCACTGGCGCGCGGAGCGCGCCAGGGAGGGGGGGGGGCCCAGCGCGGATCCGAGAGATCCGCACGGAGCGCCACAATTGATTCTTCTTCTATGTGTTTCCGAAGCCCTCGCCATCCGTTCGTGTTTGCGCACGTTGCGGCCACGGGCCTTTCTAGGTGTCCCGCCCGTGCCACTGGGAGGGCAGCGACGAGGAGGGCGCGGAGGAGGCGGAGGGGCAGCTTGCCCCACCGGCTTTGGGGCCAATTCCGATCCGATCGATCGGTTCCGATGCCAATGCTTTCCAGCCCGATCGGCTTCAATTCTGACATCCCGACGGCCCGATATCCCGACGAGCAGATGTTGCCCGATGCTTGCACGGCGCTATTGTGTCTCCTGGTCTCGGCGCGGCCGATCCGGCTCGGGTCGGGCTCCGTGCCGATGCGGTCCGATCCCACGCGCACTCCGATGCTGTTGGAGTTCCCGGTTCGACGCTCGCCGCTCCTGCAGCTGCCGCCGCGCGCGCCCAGGACGAGATCGCCGCCTCGCTGTGCCTGGCACAGAAGGCCCGGCCGCGCGCCGCGGGCTGGCCGGGGGGCGCGTGCCGCAAGCCGCGGGAGGTCGGCCCCGCGGCCTGCAGAGGCCCGCGAGGAGCCGCACACAGTAGGCCTTCCCTGGCGCTCCCAGGCGCTCCCAGGCGCTCCCAGGGGCCCCCAGGCGCTCCCAAGCGCTCCTCGGCGTTCCCAGGCGTTCTCCCAAGCGCCCCCAGGCGCTCTCCCAAGCGCTCCCCCTGGCGCGCTCCCAGGCGCTCCCAGGCGCTCCCAGGCGCTCCCAAGCGTTCCCAGGCGCTCCCAGGCTCTCCCAACCGCTCCCAGGCGAGCCAAGCTGGTGTCCATCGGCTGCGCCTCGCTGAGAGAGAGCTCCGAGGGTGCCTGGGGTCGTCTCGAGCGGCCGCTGGAGGCCCACGGAACGAGCCGAGAAGCGGAGCGCGTCGGTGTGCAGATGCCCGTTCGTTGCCGGTGGAGGCCTGACAGAGCACCCCGCCCAGGATCCCTCGGTTTCGGGACTGCGGGCCCGTCGCCGACCTATCGACGAGAGGCCCCGTGTCCACTACCTGGACACGGCGGCAGGACGGGACGACGGCCGCTTTGATTGTGCACGCCGGCTCTCGCACTCGAAGTGCGGCGCGAAGTTTATACCGAGCACCGAAAGCGACTTGGACGGATGAATTTCTCGCCGGGAGCGCTCGTGTCCACGATCCGCTTCCACCAGGACCATTTTTGTCTCTTTCGCCAGAACTCGGGGCAACGTAAGACTCGAGTGAGCGGGAGCTCGGGTTTTTGACGAGCGCGTCTTGGATGCTGGCGGTCCCGTTTGGGACGTTTGCAGCGGGAGCCCGCGTCAAATTTCAGACTGGGTCTCGTCATTTTTTATGACGGCCCCGTCAGGCCAACCCTCGGGGGTTGATAGATCTCCCACCCTGACACGTCGATGGGCGGATTGGCCGTGTTCGGTTCGCGAGATGGCGTTGCGGCCGTAGTTTCTGCGGGTCCGGGTCCTGCGGTTTCGGTCCTGGGCCGCTTTCAGCAAAGGGAGCTTTGCGAAAGGGAGGCTTATCCACCGCCGAGACACGAGGCCCCCGCACACCCGAGCCTCACGTCTTCCGAGCGGGGCCATTTCTCTTCCGCCACAAAAAGCCCGAGACGGCGGGGGGCGTTCGCCGCGCGGTGCAGCTGCGAGCCGGGTCCACGGCCACCAGGTCCCTGGGCCGAGGTGCTCAAGCAGTGGCGAAGCGTCCTGGCTCGCCTACAGCCCCACCGAACAAGGTTCTGAGAACCTGTTGTTGTTTCCAGGGAATGTTCTTAGGACATTTCTGGTTGGGGCTGTCCTGTTTCAACACATCGGGCTTATGGTCTAAGAACATTGTTTCTGGTTATTGGAACATTTTGGGTTCTAAGAACACTTCGCGGTAGGACTATAGGAATGCCGGGACGGTCGGTCCCTGCTCAAGGTGTGGCCCATTTTTCCAAGACCCAGGCCGCCAAACCCCTAGGTAGCCATATTTCGGGGGCGGCCGAGAGGGGGGTGATGACTAGGGGGGGGGGATATCATGCCGTGGGCCATGGTATTTCCTCAGATCTCATGGCGCCTCTTCTTCTTTCACTGCGTCCCTGGCCCCCTCCCAGGCCGCGCACAGGCCGCCGGCCATGATTTGCGCACCCCCCCTCTTGGACGGCCCCTTTGTGGCCGCCTCCGAAATTTGTCGGCTCTCAGACCCCACGGCATCTGACACGTTAGTTGTAGTATGTTTTGTTATCAGGCGTGCTTTCTTCCGACAGCTTCGGGAGCGCTTAAGACCCTTGATATTCCTCGTTGTCCTGTATGCGCTAGATGGCATGTCTGGCGAGGCGCCTTCCATTCCGTGTCCAGTGGATCACTTGTCGATTTCATACCACTGCAGTGTCAGTTGCACGCGAGCCCTTCGATTATTCGGCTCGCTATCCCATCGTTAGGAACCAGCTGCCAGGAAGATACATGGATCCGTCTTGAAGCTTCGTGAATTTGGATGTCTTTGGTGATATCTTCGAACAGCACCACAGCAAGTAAGTATGGTTTGGCACCAGCAGTTGGCAAGATTCTTCAGGATCGCACCGAATGAATGCTCTGGCTACCAAGGCAACTTTGATGGCCACAGAGCTCATTGGTGCAATGGAGTAGTAGCCTGGAAGATGTCCAGCATCCAGGAGTTCGAGAATCGGTTGATCAAAGCAGCGCGTGATATACGAGGAAAGATCGAGAGAATGCTGCCCTGGACGCAGTGAATATGCATAGCACATCATGTGCTTGTCTCCCACCAGGGCCTGTCATGGAGCCGTTGGATCTAATTCAGCAATGTTTTGAAAACATAACAGTCGTTATGGTAAGCATGCCCAATGGATTGCCTCAATGGGTCAAGTCTCAATCAACCCAGATGTGTTTCAAGATTGTGCGGCTCTACTTGTCACGGCAGTGGCTCTCTGGTGTTAGTGTTTATGCTTTGGAAGTTGATGCGGTTGGACTTGTCTTTCCACAGGTTGTTCCATGGACAACTGTTGCTAGAGGGGCATCGCTGTCCATCAAGTGCCTTGGGTCTCTCAACATCCCCGAAGCCTTGGCTTGGCTTCACACCGAACATCGGATGGACGCACTGCGGGCGAGATCAAGGCCAATCTTGGGAACATCACTGGGTGACATCCTCGGCGAAATCTACAGAGAATGCCCCCAGGAGGAGCGTTGGCTCCTCCTCGGGGCATTCTCGGAGGAGGAGGAGCGTTCGCTCCTCCGAGGAGGAGCGTTGGCTCCTCTAGGCGAAATCTACAGAGAATGCCAGGAGTGTCCTGCATTTCTGGAAAGGATGGGCCAGCGACTCGAAACATGGACATTCGATCAGCCGTCGTTGGCTGACCTCCCTATGGCTTCTGCAGTGGAATGGGAAGTCTGAGACTTGAATGTGCTTCTTTTTCCGGCTGCAAACTATCTCGCCACCACCCGCACAATTTCGGTGTCAAGGCTATGGCAACATATTTGTCGTTCAATTTGTGGAAGACTTGTCCAAGGACCTTCTACACATTCTAGGGTTGCTTGACAGCGATTTCCGTATGCAGCATCTCGTCCGCTGACATAATTGGTGGAATTACGTTGAGCAGGGTGCGCGGCAAGATGACTTCTTCAGAGCGCCAGGCAACGAAGCAGGTTTTCCTCTCGGACGTTCACTCATCATTCATCCACGTTCTCTGTTGCAATCTTTGCTGCACTTGCGTTTAACGTTGCACCAGGTGTTGTCTTTGATTGACTCCAGACTTGCCTCGATATTGCTGTTTGTGGAGGCCGCTTACTTAGGCCATTCCGATCTCCTGACACAGTGAACAGTGCCGACGCTAGCTGTTGCATCTGCTGCACGTTTTGCATCGATGACGCTCTCAGGTGCATGGGGGCCTTTCGCCGATCGCCTCGCTGACCCTTCTTGGGAAGAAACAACTTTACATGATGCGCCTCGCTGGCAGGCTGGTGCATCGTCACCGCCCGTGTGGTCATCACCAGCTTCGATTGTACAGTATCACCGCTGACTGACTCGCAACGAATCTCAGTCGCCATTATTTAGCCAGTCTGTCGCTGGTGCCGCTCGCGCAGCACGCCTCGAACAGAGAGAGGCTGCCGCTGCGAACCCCCCTTGCCGTTCCAAGTTCCAGAGCATCTTTGCATTCAAGCTCCGTGACTTGACGTTCACGTCGCCGTTCTCGGTCACGCTTGCCAGGCGCCTCTCCTCCTGGGGCCGCCTGGCCCCATCGGATCCTGGACAGCTGCATAAGCGCTGGTACGCGCTGACCGCCACACCCAAACAAATGCGCCCGACCTGGCGCTGGGCCACTTTCAAGGCCCCCAGCGGTGGTTGGACGACCACTGCGAGGACGCACGTCCTTCAGCAGCGCAAGTGCGCATTCGGCTGCGCCGACGCGCCTGGCTCCTTCCTGCAATATCTCTTCTGCCCCGCTCTTTCGAGGCTCCTCTGGCCCCCTGATCCCCTCATCCAATCGACACTGACGGCCTGGGGGCTCGGCCCCGCTGCAGCGTACGCGGCTGAAGCGACCAGTCCAATGTCTTTGCCAGCGACGGTAGCGAGAATCGTCCTGGCCTTTCGCACATAAAAATGGAGGCTCGCTGCCAGCGCCCGCACCGCATCTGTTTCGCAAGCAGATCTTGTCGCCTCGTTCCGTGCAGCACTCGCACTACTACACAGGTAGAGACGCTAGGCCCGAGCACGCACTGCTAGAGACTAACTCATTTGCCCTCTTCTCGTTCGTGCTCGTGCCCACCTGCCCTCTTCCGTTTTTCACGGTACCTTGACTCCTCGTTTTCCCCCTCCTCCTCCTCCTCCTCCTCCTCCTTTTCCTTCTCCTTCCCCCCTCCTCCTTCCCCTCGTGTTTCTCCTTCTGCGCCTACTACACCTCTTCCATCTCCTCCCCCTTCCCCAAACCAGCCACAGCTCAGGGAACTCGTTCGTGCGCCCCCCTCGAGAGGCCATCGACACGACGGACGCCCCTCCAGGGATGCGGCGGATGCAGCTCCCCCGCCTGCGGCTGATCGGCCGCCTCCTCCTCACGCTGCCGACGCCAGAGCATGTTGCCATCTGGAAGAGGCACTCGCGAGGAGAGTGCTGTTCGGAGGTTTATCGACATCCTTCCCTGACACGTCGTTTTCGGTCCGCGAGAGGGCGTCGCGGCCATCAATTTTGCGGGTCAAGGTCCGTCAGTTTCGGCCTTAGGCTGTTTCACTGAGGGGAGGTGTGCTAAAGGGAGGTTTGTCCACCGCCGCGTTGTGAGCCGACGCGCCCGCGCGCCCGCCGCCCCAGCCCCGCGACGGGCCAGGCCACGGGTTTTCTCCTGACGGCCCTGTCGGCTGCACGTCGGAGAGGCCTTTCGCCAGGGTGGCCTCGGGCGCCGGCCCGCTGTGGCCCCCCTAGTCGCCGAGCGCGATGTGACAGCAGCGGTCTGCGCGCCCTGGCGCTGTCCCCGAAAGGGCCCCCCCCCCCCGTGGCCGCGCAGCGGAGGTCGCTCTTGCCTCGGGTCGGTCACTCGTGCATGTCGCCCAGGGTGCTTGCCTGTCCGCCTGCCGTCGGCCCCGACACCCGCCCCTCCTCCCCTCCCCGCCACAGGAGGATCGCGCCGGCATCCTGTGGCCGACCACCGCCTCGGAGTCGTCAAGGCGCCCTCGGGCCTCCATCCCCGGTCCCTGCCCCTCCCCCTCCTCCCTTTGCCACCACGGCTCCACATCCTCCCCCCGCTCCTTCATTTTCTCCCCCCGTCCCTCCCCCTCCTCTCTCTCTCTCTCTCTCTCTCTCTTCCGTCCTCCTTCCCCGCGTCCTCATCCACCTCCTCCCTCCTCCTCCGCCCCCTCTGCTTCCTCCACCCCATCCTCCTCCTCCTCCTCCTCCTCCTCCTCCTCCTCCTCCTCCTCCTCCTCCTTTCTCTCTTTCTCCCCCTCGCCCTCACCTGTTTCTCATCCCCCGCCCGCCCCTGCCCTGCGATGCGGCACGCGCGGGGTGGCCGCCCACCGCGCCGCCGTCGCCGTGGTCGTGTCCGTCGTGGTGGCCGCGGCCTCGTGGTCGTGATCGCAGTCGTCGTGGTCGTCGTGGTCGTTGTCGTCGCGGTGGGCGTCGTTGTCGTCGTGCTCGTCGTCGTCGTCGTCGTCGTCGTCGTCGTCGTCGTCGTCGCCGTCGTCGTCGTCGTCGTCGTCGTCGTCGTAGCCTCTGCCGTCGGTGCCGGGCGCCGTCTCGGGAGAGAGCCGCCGAGCTGGGGCGGGGGGGAGTGGGGAGGGCAGACGAGCAGGCGCAGGGTGGCGCGCAAGAGGGGGGTAGCGGATACGCAGGCGACGGAATTTCGGAACGATGCAGCAGCTTGCGACGGAATCGCACAAGGAGGGGGCATGGAGAGAGGGAGAACAATTCAAGCAGTGGCGAAGCGTCCTGGCGTGCCTAGAGGCCTACCAAGCAATGTTCTAAGAACCCTTCTGTGGTTTCCACGAAATGTTCTTAGAGCATTTCTGCCTGGGACGGTCTTGTCTTGAAGCACCGGGCTTATGTTCTAAGAACATTGTTTTTGATATTAAAACCTTTATGGGTTCTAGCATCATGTCGTGGTAGGCCGATAGTAATGCCAGGACGGTCGGCCCCTGCTCGAACGAGGAGGGGGGGTGGAGGGAGGGAAAGCAATGCTGCTATGGTTAACCCACATAGCAAGGGCGAGCAGCTTTCCCAGGCCACCCTTGCATCCGTGCCCCTTCGGCCACCCTTGGCAGCCTTCGTTGGCCAACCTCGTTCGAAACACGTTAACACTGCCCTCCTCCTCCTCCCCCTCCTCCTCCCCCTCCTCCTCCTCCTCCTCCTCCTCCCCCTCCTCCTCCTCCTCTTCCTCCTCCTCCCCCTCCTCCTCCACCCCTACCGCGCATCCTTATCATTTATCATACGGGCTTACAGCAGTTGCGGCCCCTGCATCCGACGTCGCGGTTTGGTCAGAGCGACCACCGACACCACGAAGCCCTCGCCCTCCCGCCCCAGAGGGGTTCCTCGCGGCGGTCGTCAGCATCTCTCCGAACGGCGTGGCTCCCCGGAGGTCGGGCCTCTTGCATTTCCGAGGGGCCCGCTCCCCATCCTGAAGCAGTTGTCACCGCATCCCCGCCAGAGCCAGCTGAGCGACGCAACATTAACAGGGTCGTCTGCGGCAGCAGTCGCGAAGAAGCTGCCCGCGCATGGTCGCGCGTGAGCGTCCTGTGATCCAGTGGAGTTTTCCGCGCTGGCGGCCTGCGTAAGCCATCGCGCAAGGTCGCGCAACGTCATCTCAGCGGCGGACCTGAACGGCGTTTTGGCGATTTCGTGGGCCGTTTTCTGTTCGACGTCGTGTTGCGGCAAGAGGCGGATCGAACACAACTCGAGGGCGAACGAACACAACTTGGAGAGCGACACTTACGGCTCAGGTCGATCCCCGCGCCGTCTCGCGTACGGTCGAGCCCAGGCCAGAAGCACACCCTCCGGGAGCATGAGGCCCTCCGCCGTCCAATCCACTCTCGGAGCGTCCAAGTGTGCTACCCCCCCAGGGTGCACAGGAGCATACAACACACACACACGCACACACACACAGACACAGACACACACACACACACACACACACGAAAATCAGTGGGGTGCCCTCCCCGCACCGACCTCGATCTCAGGCCTCGGCCCGACCGACAGACCCGTTCCTCTCCATAGCTCGGGGGTGGACAGAGCCCCCAACAGTGACACGTCGATTACGTAGTGAATTGTCCGTTTTCGGTTCTCGAGAGGGCGCCGCGGCCGTCGTTTCCCAGGATGGCGGCTGCCAGGTTTGGGCCCGAGGTCGCTTTCACTAAACCACGTTTTACTAAAGGGGGTTCTGTCCTTTGTGGGCCCCGGAAACGGCAGGGCCGTTTTTTTCACCGTTTCCAAAAAAATGTCCCTTGAACATGGAAGCGGCAAAAAAAACGGCGACTGGAAACGGCCAACAAAAAAAAGGCTCCAGCATTGGAACCGGAGCCGGAACCCGTCAAAAAACGGCGACGGAACCGGTAAGAAAACGGCGTCGGAGCCGGCAAAACAAAAACGGCAGAATGGAACCGGTAAAAACAACGGCCTTGTCGTTTCCAGGGCCCACTAAGTCAGGGCGTGAATTACCTACCCCGCTTTCGCTTCCAGGCAAAACCAAGTCATACCACGCGCCTCCTCGTCAAGCGGCCTGACCAGTACAGGCCGTAGTTTGGCATCGTTTGGATCTTTTGGAAGCGAGGGTGGTCAAAAGCGAGGTAGGTTTGTTTTCCCCTGCTAAGGTCCTGTCCATCCCCGAAAATTGCTCGAGTGCCGCCGGGCCGCGCGAGGGGTCCGCCGCGCGCTTCCGCGGCGCGGCCACGGGCCGGAGCGGCGGCCCCCGTCCACGGCGGGGTTTGGGCGCCTCGAGGGCGCGAGGATCGAGCCGAGCACGCCCCATCTACGGGCAGAGTCTTCAGGACGAGTCTGACGGGCTCGTTTGCCACCGCCACCACCATAGAAGTAGGAGGGCCCCCTCCCCCTCGTCCTCCTCTACCTCCTCCTCCTCCTCCCCCTCCTTCCCCCCTCCAACTCATGGTGGCGGTGGTGGAGAACAGGCCCATCGTGGGCCATGGGCAACAACATAGTCTGGTGGCGACTCTTCATGGGCCTTGATAGCACACAGCAGATATCTGTGTTGACCATGTTTTCCCGTCCCGTCAGAACCCGCCTGTAAGAGGACATGCCCGTCTTGACGCGAGGGGTGCCGGGATGACCGCTCACCGCGGGTGCCGATTGGCGAAGTTGCGACAGGTTCGGGCCGCTCGGACGCGACGGCGACCCCCGCCGCGGGCGTTCCCAGTTTTGGGGGCTCTCAGATCCCAGCCTACCTTAGGCGCCTTCCTGCTTCCAGGATCGAGTGGTTTTCCTGCTTCCTTCGTCTTCAGGGGGCGGGCGGAAGCCCAATCTGCTTCAACGCCTTCCTGCTTCATGTTTCTGCTCACTTCTTCCGACCGAGGGGTACGACAGGTTCGTGTCGCGATAGCGCGACGGCGACCCCGCCGCGGGCGTTCGAGGTTGAACGCCTCCAGTGGCCCAGAATCGTCCATGATGGAAGACCTGACGATCGACATGCCGCCGATCGTTCAAGGTGTAGCGATCCTCGCGGTGTCAGGGACCAACGCTGACGTCATTGCAGTGCCACCTTGCCTTACGTGCCCTCGATCAGCATGCAACTCTTGGAGGGTTTAATTTCTGGAGATCCTGGCGTCTCACTTTGATCGAGCCGGGCCTTTTCGTCAAGATTCGGGCCCCGGGCCTTCACACATATCGAGCTGGCTCGAAAAGTGGAGCAAACATATGGGGTCACGGGCTCCAGCCGTGATTTCTTCTCGATGTTTCGATTGCGTCGGGATGCCGGATCTCAGATTTCAGCATCTGCGTTGGTATATGTGTGGTCGATAACCAGGATATTCTGGAACAGTCCCGTTCAAGTCATTCAATCCGTCTCAATCTTGGGCCTGATCTGAGCTACAGTCAGACCGAGGTATAAGATCGAGGTTGATTCAGGGAGGGTACTCTAATGTTCGTCGTGCTCGTTGGACGTATTTGTGCATCCTGGGGAGGGTACCCTTGAATGTTATGCGTGTTTCGGCCAGCGGAGGGTCTCATGTTTCTTGGAGGATGCTTTTTTGTCCAAGGTCCGACTGGCTCCCAGCCGTTCTTGCTGCGAAGACCTCCTTGACGTTTCACCTGCAGCATGGGCCCTCCTCGTCCTCCCACCCCCAGCTAGCCTGAGAGGCCAGGCAGTCCCCCCCAAACAAAATCATATATAATTATATGCACATATACATATATACAAAAACATAAACAAAACAAGCCAACACACAACACACACACACACAAAGCACCAACAGAAAAAACAACGAACGCAAATCACATATTCAGATTGTCCCATAGGCGGCGCACAGGTGTCGAGTGCAGCACGGATGCGCTCTTTTTGTATTCCGATGCGGGGTATGGGAAAGGCTCGGCCCCTTCCCCGGGACTGGTTTTCCTTCTCGTCGTGGGTCGCCCGTTGACGGCACTATAGATCCGACGAAGGCGTGCCAGGCCAGGGCCATTTTGGGCCCCAGTATGGTGTATAGACCCTCTTGACCCTCGGCCAGGGGAGGGTATACACCATGCCAGGGCCAGGAAGGCCCTGGCTTGGCACGGCGGTGGTGTATAGATGCCTTCTGCGTAGTATAGAGGCCGAAAGCGGCGCACTCCTTCCACGGACCTCTTGGGTTTCGGCAAAGCACCCGCGGGGCACTCATCCTCGATCAGCCTGGCGCAGACGGGCGGGCAGGGGAGAGGGACGAAGGCTTCTCGGGAGGAGGCAGCTCCTCAGAAGGCGCGGGCCTGTGGTCTGTCGACGTAGGGCCGGCGCCTTCAAAAAAAGCAGCCTCCTTCTGCTAAAAAGCTTTCCCTCCTCCCCCTACTTCAAGAGGGCCTCCAGGAAGGCCAGAAAAGGTCAAAAAGAGTGTTTTTTTTGTCCGAAGGTTTTTGAAGGATTGTGACATTTGCTTCGTTTCGGCCTTCCGACGGCCCGATATGGCCCAAGAGCTCCCAAAGATCGCCCAAGGATCGCCCAAGAGGCCTCCTCTCTCCTCCCCCTGCCCCCAGAGGCGCCCGCGGGGCCTTCCTCCTCGCCCCCCCTCCCCCCCCCCTCCTGGTCGGCCGCCTGCCTGGGAGGCCCGGAACCGCCGCGGTGGTGCCGCGCTGGGCGCAGATGAGGGCGCTGCTGGCGCGGCACGTGCTGGACCGGTATCCCGCAGGGGGGGGAGGAGGAGGAGGAGGAGGAGGAGGAGGAGGAGGAGGAGGAGGAGGAGGAGGAGGAGGAGGAGGAGGAGGAGGAGGAGGAGGAGGAGGAGGAGGAGAGGAGGAGGAGGAGGAGGAGGAGGAGGAGGAGGAGGAGGGAGGAGGAGGAGGAGGAGGAGCAGAGGAGGAGGAGGAGGAGGAGGAGGAGGAGGAGGAGGAGGAGGAGGAGGAGGATGGGGAGCAGGAGCACGAGGAGGAGCAGGAGCAGGAGGAGGAGGAGGAGCAGGATGAGGAGGGGGAGGAGGAGGAGGAGCAGGGGCAGGAGGAGGAGGAGGAGCAGGATGAGGAGGAGAATGAGCAGGAGGAGGAGGGGGAGGAAGTCCAGTGTAAACCCGAGACTATCACCGATGTTGGAATACACCCCCCCTCCAAGCTCCCTCATCATAAGCCCCTACAAGTGTTATGTCCACTGAAGGAAGTGCCCCGCTGGGGGACAGCAGTGTGAATATCGTGAAGCGTGCCAGCAACAACCTGACTGCGTATTGACGATCCTGAGTCGTGGTAGAACACCAGTCCTGAGACTTGAACACCGCGAGTCGACGTAACTGTTGCGCCCTGACAATCCAGAATCGCTCCAAACCAGCATTTCTTCTACGCTACGAATGAGAACCAGCGAATATCCTGCAACTGATTGAAACGAATGTGCGCGGTGCTAAAGCAAGAGCCTCATTTTGAAAACGAGCCGAGAGCCACATGTTGAAAAACACCCGCCCTCAATCCCTGAACCTCCTGCATGTGTTGAAAATACATTTGCGCGGCATCAATGCGAGAGCCACATTTTGAAAACTACCCGCCTTCAACCGGCACACGTCTAAACCGAATGTGCCTGGCGTTAACGCGAGAGCTACATCTTGAGAACGACCGGCCCTCAGTCCGAGAAACTCGTTGTGATTTGGTGAGACGATGTCGCGCGGCATGTTGAAAGCGACCCGCTCTCAATCCAGGAGACTCTTGCGGCTGATCGGGAGAGACATTTTAAAACCAACCCGCCCTCCATCTAAGGAACGGTTGCCAGTTGATTAGCGTCAGGCTCATCATATTACCAGCCTGGAACATATCCCTATCCCTATGCTGGGCACCTCCTCATCACGATGCCAAATTTAGGGATTCCCTTATTTTTTGAGGGCGAATCCCTGAGATTGTCATCGCCTCTTGATGTGTCAATCTTAGGGATAGGGATAGGGATAACATCATCGATGGTATGGAAGCCTCGGGCGGAACGCCCAGCCCGCCCTCCCGACTGGCCTCGGGATGCGACCGGGAGGATTTTTTTCTCGCGGAAACGTAGGACTCCAGTGCGCCAGAACGCGGCTTGCCAGCGCTTCCGGACGAGCGCGTCATGCACCTTGACCGCCCAGTTTTCGTGGGATGTCTGCAGCGTGAGCTCCCGCCAACTTTTCTATTCGGTCGCGCAGTTTTCACGACGGCCCCGTCGGGCCAACCCGAGTCCCGATGACCCGAGCCTAACGTCTTCCGCTGCGAGCCTGCCCCCACCTTTTTGCCTTCGCTTCCTGGGAGGGCGTTGCGGCTCGTGAGTGCCCCCTTCTCGTGAGAGCGGAGGCCGCTCGCAGGGCTCA
>CAUYUJ010005324.1:538993-543993 GCA_963575745.1 Prorocentrum cordatum
TTCTATTCCTCATAGTTGATCATGTTCGCTCTCCTACTCGCTCTCCCCTCGCGCTGATGATTCGCCTTCCTCCTCCTCCTGCACCATGGCATGGAGGCATGGACCGCCCCCCTCCTCCTTAACCTCCTCCTTGGCCTCTTCCTCCTTGGCCTCCTCCGCCTCCTCCATGGCCTGGTTCCTTCATCGCTGAGGTCAGAGCGTGCACGACATGTATTCGACGACACCCCACCCCGGCGCGCGGGTTGCGCCATCGGCGGCGCTGGAGGCGCGGCCAAGGGGGATACCGCGCCGATCCGAGACATCCGCTCGGACCCCTGGAATGCAGTCGATGCATATGCAGCCGTCCCTTCGTTTATGCATATGCATATGCAGCAGTCGATGCTTGTGCAGCTGTCCCTTCGTTTATGCCCCGCGCGGGCTCCCTTGACGAGGGCCGCCACATCATCATGCTGCAGGGCTCTTGGAGCGCATCGGGGGGCTGGCCCTTGGCATCGCTCGGAAGTGTCAGTTTTTTTTCGGGGCGAGGAGCATCCTCGATCGTCCGCGGAAAAAAGCACACACGAAACCGAAGTATGCACGGGGAATGGACGTCCGAGCGATGGCAAGGGCCAGGCGCCTGGTGACGCCATCTCCGTCCTGGAGCCAATCGCACCGCGACGTCATCCTCACCCGATTTTTTCGGCGGCGAGCGAGGGTGGGGAAGTGAGACTGGGCGGGCCTGCTCAGCTGGCTCGGAAGACGCCCGGCTTTCTGAGAGGTTTCTGAGACGGCTCTCTCCTCCTTCTCACTGCCGTATTTTCCCATCTTTTCTAGGCTTCTGTCTTCCCTCCCCCCACATTTTCCCATATTTTCTGGGGATCGACGTTTATTTTTGTCTGTGTGTGTTTTTTTTTTTCCTCCTGACAGGCGAGGAGGACCGGGTGGCAGCCGCAGTCCTTCTGGCGTGGGAGACTGCGCTGCCCCTGCGTCCGCGCTCTGACAGCACCGCCCCTCGGCAGGGCTCGTTTCGATTCCTCCGATTCGATTCGATTCGATCTCGACGGTCTCCGAGTCCGATCCGATTCGACTTTGGATTCCGATGTGGGCTCCGATTTCTTATTGGAGGCACACTAGCCTGCCGATTTCCGCCGATTCGACTTCTCCCGACTCGGCTGCCGATGTCCGCCGATCCGACCCGTTTCGATCGCCGATCCGACTTGTCGATTCGACGTTGGGGGCGCCTGCTTCGGGGTTGGACTGCGGGCCTGTCTTCGCAAGGCCTGGAGGTTGACACCAGCACCAGGGTCGGCGGTGTGCCGCCACCGGGGGAAGACGGTCCCGATCTCGGCGACGGTGGTTCTATTCTGGCTCCCAGGGTGGCCGACAGATTGCCACCGACTCCGAGACCTAGGATCATCTCCCCCCTGTGGAGGCAGCCCCCCCGTCCTGGCGTTGGTGCCCGTGCCCAGGCCTCCGGCTGTCTGTCTGCTCGCCCGTCCGTCCGCCTGTCCGTCCCGGGAGATGCGGACCAGGAGGGACAAATACACTGCGTTTCTTCGTGTGTCCTGGGGCCCCTCTCAGGTGTCTGTCTGCTCGTCCGTCCGTCCGTCTGTCCGTCCCGGGAGATGCGGATCAGGAGGGAAAAAGACGTTGTGTTTATCTGTGTGTCCTGGGGCCCCTTTTCAAGTGTCATCTGATCGTCCGTCCGTCCGTCTGTCCGTCCCGGGAGATGCGGACCAGGAGGGAAAAAGACGCTGCATTTCTTCGTGTGTCCTGGGGCCCCTCTCAGGTGTCTGTCTGCTCGTCCGTCCGTCCGTCTGTCCGTCCCGGGAGACGTGGACGGCTGCGCGTCTCCCGTGCGCCTGCCCCTCCTGGGAGCACTGCCCCCCCCACCGGAGGCCGGAGTGCAGCCGGCACGCCCCTCTCCTCAGGAGGATTTTCGTCGAGAACAGTCACAACACATCGGCTGCTCTGGTTTTTGTTGTTGTTGCGTGCTCTTTTCGTTTAATCATTGCTTGAGCATGCTTTGGCTAATTGCAGTGCCGTTTTTACTACATGCTCCGCGTGCGGATCATGTCTTAAACGTGCAGGGATTTGGTACTAAAAACAGCGATGAGCTCATGCATAAATCCATACATACATCAATCATTCGTACACATCGTACATGTTTAAAATCCCATGTCTAAAACAACAAAAAAAGCGCCCTGGTCGTCGAATGCTCCCTTCCCAGGGCGCGCCCGCGGGAGGCTGTGCCCGACCTGCGGCCGGCGTGCGGGCCCGTCCGCCCGCCGGCCCCTGCAGGGTCGGGAGCCCCTGGCGCCGCCGCGGAGTGTGCCGGTCGCCAGGGCGCTCGAGAGGCGGGGGCCAAGGCAGACCCAGGAGGGGAGAAAGCACACAGACACGCAGAGCCCCGAATCATCAGGGGTAACTCGGGTCAGGGGTAACTCGGGTTCCTTTTTCGGGAATCCGAACCCGAGTTACCCCGGACCCGAGCTACCCCCGGATAACTCGGGCGTCCAGAGCCCCGAATCATCAGGGGTAACTCGGGCGCCCAAGACACCATCCATCGTCGATTCCCCCAGGAAATATGGGAAAGCATGGGAAAATGGGGGGGACGACGGAAGCCCAGAAAGTATGGGAACAAATATGGGGGATCCTTGTATATGTGTGCGTTTTTTTTTTTGTGTGTGTGTGTGTGTCCCAGGCCCCCTTCATAGACGGGGGTCAGCCAGGGCACCGGAGCTTGCAGGATCCTGCGAAGGCCCCCTCTGGCTGACCCGGGTTCGCGAGCCGCTCGTGGCCGCGAGGCGGCCGCGCAGGTTGGCCGACCTGGGTCTGCGGAGGCCTGCTCTGCAGGTGTTGTTCCTGCATTGCAGAGGTTTGGTTTCCTGCTGCTCCTGGCCATCGCTCGAACGTGTGCATTATTTTTGTTCGGAGACCATCGAGGAACTTCCTGGCAGGGCTGGGCCCCAAACGCTGTTTTGCTGGACTTCGGCTGGATTTTGTGTTTTCCGTTTTGGCAGGGAGGTGCAGGAAAGCAGGGAGAGCAAGAGGAAAAAGAAAACGAAACCAAAGCGGAAAGCAACGCTCAGGTCCAGCCCTGCTTCCTGGATCATTTGGCAGAGCGCAGGGAGACGAAATCTGACACAGACACGAGAACCCGGGGGTCCGCGCGGATCTCTTGGATCGGCGCTGGGGGCGCCCCTTGCGGCGCCTCCAGCGCCGCCCCTGGCGCTCCAGCTGGACCCGAGGTCGACGCCAGCCGATGCACGTCTGGGGCGCGGCAGCGACGGCGGCACGAGGGGGGGCGCGCGGTTCCAGGGTTCCAGGAAGGTCCCCACAGGCCGAGCAGGGGCTTCCTCCTCCTCCTCCTCCTCCTCCTCCTCCTCCTCCTCCTCCTCCTCCTCCTCCTCCTCCTCCTCCTCCTCCCCTCTCTCCTCCTCCCCCTCTCTCCTCCACCTCCTCCTCCTCCTCCCTCCTCCTCCCTCCCTCCTCCTCCCTCCTCCTCCTCCTCCTCTCCCTCCTCCTCCTCCTCCTCCTCCTCCTCCTCGCCCCCTCCCGCCCCACCCACGCGGTGGGGCCTCCGCTCCCGGTGTTTTCGGTTCGGGACGACTGACATGGGTACGGAAAGAATGGGTACAATGCCCAACAGCAGTTCCTGTCCACGGAGTCGCTGTCCACGCCGCTGCGGCCTGCTGTCTATCTGAGACAGAAGGCCGCCTGCCCAACAGCGGCCGCTGTTGGTTTGGGACAACATGTATTGTTGGGCATTGTATCAAGTTCTTTTCCGTACCCATTTCGGGCGTCCAAACTGGCAATTTCGTGGACCGTTTTCATTTTGATTTCGTGCCGCAGAGCGAAGGCAGAGCGAAGACAGAACGAGGGAAACCCAACGTAAAACGAACACGAACAACACTGTTCAGCTCGAGCCCTGCTAACCACCTGGGGAGGCCTCCGAGGAGGTCGCCATCGCCCTCCTCTCGTGCCTCCTCCCGTGCCGCAGGCTGCTCGTCGGCGTCTGCTACTCGGACCTCCGTCTGCAGGCCCTCATCCCAGCCTCCGACGCCCTCGCGCCTTGGCAAAACCACAACTTCGGTGGCAGCTCACGAGAGCCTCACATACCATCTTGTCGGATCTTGCGAATCGACGCTAGCCGGCGCTACATCGACGTTAATCGACGCTAAATCGACGCTAATCGACGCTAAGTCGGCAACATCCCATCGGCTCCCAGACGCTAATCCACGCGAGCTCCCGGAGGCTCTTCCCAGATTGGCCGCCTGCTCAACAGCTGTCGCTGCGTTCCAGAACGCTCTCAGAGCGTTCCAGAAAGCTCTCAGAGCGTTCCCGAACGCTCCGAGAAAGCCGCGGCGCCCGAGACATCACCCAGAGCCGCCCGATCTCAGAGATGCTCGATTTGTCCTCACCCGATGTTCTCCTCGTCCTGGCTTCGTTTGTATGTCCAGGTTCGAGAATGTTTGTGTTAACCCTCTTTGCCATAAGGCGCGTTATGCCCCCTACCCTCTCCGCCCTCCCCCCCATAACGTAACGCTTCCACCCTCAGCGCGTTCCCGGCATCACCGTCTTGGGGGATGGGCGCTACGTTTCCCGTCACCCCCTTTCCCTTTCCCCCCATAGCGCCAGTTTTGGCCGCGAGTGAAAAATGCCCGCTTTGAGGCCCAGCAAGACGTGTTCAAAAAACCTTTCTATGGCCGAAGCCGTCTTGTTTTAACACAATGGCTTTCTGTTCTGAGGATTTTGCCTTTCTGCTCAGAACACTCTTTCTTGGGCTCTGGGGACATTTCATGGCAGACCCGTGGGAGTGCCGGCACGGTCGGTCCCTGCTCAAATCCTTCTTCCTCCAGGCCCCACGGAGGCTCGGAGGGAGACGCCGGGCCTCCGGGAAGGGGTCCGCGCCTTTCGAATCGGACGGGGCTGGGACGAGGAAACAATCCGTTCAGGAGCGCTCCAGATCGCTCTCAGAACGTTCCCGAGCTCTCCGAGACGGCCGCGGCGCCCAACAC
>CAUYUJ010005324.1:546493-550680 GCA_963575745.1 Prorocentrum cordatum
TGGTTTGGTGGTGGTGTGGGGGTGGTTTGTGGTGGTGGTGGTGGCGGTGGTTTGTGGAGGTGGTGTTGGTGGTGGTAGCGGTGGTGGTGGTGTTGGTGTGGTGGTTGGTGGTGGTGGTGGGCTGTGCTGCTGGTAGTGGTGCTGGTTGTGGCGGTGGTGGTGGTGGTGGTCTGGTAGACTGTGGTGGTGGTGGTGCTGGTAGTGGTGGTGAGTTTTGCTTGGTGGTGGTGGTGGTGATGGTGAGTTTTTAAGGTGGTGGTGGTTGTGGAGGTGGTGGCTGTGGTGGTGGTGGTTGTGTGGTGGGTTGGTGGTGGTGGCGGTTGGTTGAGGCGATGGTGGTGGTGGTAGTGGTAGTGGTAGTGGTAGTTGTGGTAATCGTCGCTGCGTCCCCGCCGGCGCTGCTGGCCGGCGCCAGGGCGGGGGATTTGAACCCCCCCTTCCCCCTCTCCTTGGGCTGCCTCTGGTCATCGTCGCTGCGTCCCCGCCGTCGGCGCCGCTGGCGGTCGTCAGCGCCGGCGCCGCGGGGGGGGTGGGGGTTTGAAACCCGCCCCGCCCCTTGGGAGCGGGGGAGGGGATCTCGGGAGGGGGGGGTGTTTGGGGGAGGGGGGTCCCCCTGGTTTTGATCGACGCCGCCGAGTGTTGGGGGGGAGCCCACCCCCCGATTCGAAACGCGCAGCCGGATGTTCCCAAGCAAACGCCCGTGAAACGCGCTCTCTCGGACATGCCCTTCCATACCATGCATACCTTGCACTATTCAATCTCGCTACGCTCTGTGCCGCTCGGAGGTCACGTATGCGATAGCTGCCTTGCATTGGAGATGCATTCGCAGGCATAAATTAGGAATGTCGTCTCCGCCCAATTACTGCAGGTACTTGTCTGGATGTGCGTCAAATATGTCTCCAGAGTCCTGGCGCTTTGGCCACAGGGTTTCCAGTGGTACATCATCTTACCCACTGCAGCTACCGAACTCACGAACGTTGCGACTGACATGTTTGGCCACAAAGGTCACGCCAGCCTCGCCTCGTGAAGGATGTCTTCGAGGCTGCCCTTGCGACTGCGGTATGCCATCCTCCCGCTCCTGTCAGGGAGCGGGACCGCCGCCGCAGCCATTCTGCCAGCCGCTCCTCGTGCGCCGATGGCGCACTTCACCGCCCACTCGGGATCAGCCGCCACCTCCTTCGGAAGAGGGGAGAGAGGAGGAAAAGGAGGAGGAAAAGGAGGAGGAGGAAGAGGAGGAGGAGGAGGAGGTCGAGGAGGAGGAGGAGGAGGAGAAGGAGGAGGGGAGGAAGGGAGGAGGGCTTGTGAGGGGCCGGAGGCGGGGAGGGCTTCGGAAGAGGGGAGGGGGAGGAGGAGGAGGAGGAGGAGGAGGGAGGAGAGAGTGAGGAGGAGGAGGAGGAGGAGGAGGAGGAGGAGGAGGAGGAGGAGGAGGAGGAGGAGGAGGGCTTGTGAGGGGCCAGAGGCGGGGTGCGAACGAACAAGCGTACGCCATCAGCGCGTGGACGGGGACAGTCGCGCGCGAAGTAGCGTAGCGGAACTATTCGGCGGCGAGCGAGGGGGGAAGGGAGAAGGAGAAGGCCTTCTCAGGAGGCGGCGGGGCTTCTCAGAAGTCCTGGCGCCTTCCCAGAAGTTGTCTGCGTCTTCGGGGAAGGCTCAGAACACTTCTCTGGAGGCCCGGGGGCTTCCGAGCCTTCTGAGAAGGCCCGCCCCTGCTCACTGCCACTGCACGCCCCCGCTCTCCGCCGGAATATGGAGTGCAAGCTCGTGGATGGGGGGGAGAGGGGGGAGGGGAGGGGAGGGCAGGGGGGAGAAAGGAGCTGGACAGGCCATCGAAAGTATCTCGCCTTCTGCCGAGGCGCGCGGGCCGTGCGGTCCCCACTCCGTGTGCTTCTCCTCCTTTCTGCCAGCGGCACTCTCGATCGCACCGAGCACGCGCAACGGGCCGGGCCCAGACATGCAGCGGATGTTGATTACTCGAGGCATGGGCCCTGGGACTTCTCGCCTCCCCCTCCTGCTCCTCCTCCTCCTCCTGCTCCTCCTCCTCCTCCTCCTGCTCCTGCTCCTGCTCCTCCTCCTCGTCCAGAACTGCAGCGTGAGATCCTGGAATCGAGCACGCCCAAACCGAAAACTGAGCGGAGGAATCTGGCTCGGGCCAGTTATTGATCCCTGGGGGGGGGACGCCCCCCCCCCCCCCAGAGTCGACACTAGAAGAGCCCCTTGCACAATTCCAGCATGTGGAAGGGGTCGACACTCGCGGGGACCTGGGCGCAGGGGGAAGCAAGCCATTCGCACCCCTTAAGCTCAAATGAGGGCCGAGTGAGACACCGCAAGCATTTCGCGCCCTTGGTGTCGTACCCGACCCGATGAGGAGACGCCGCCTTAACCTTCCTCCACCTTGCGGGCCCTGTCCTTGCCCCGAAGCTTCGCCTCGGCAGCTCGGGCAGCCCTCGAACCAGGGCCGTACAACTCAGGGGCCTTGGTCGCAACGTAGAGAGATACGGTAATCAAACGCTTCTGAACTCTGAAGGTCAGCTCGTCAACGCGAGCAACCTCACTGACAACGTGCGAGGGCAATTGGCACCTGAGGCGCCACAGTCTGCTGCCTGGTCTGCTGCACCGCTCGCAAGCAGCAACTGAAGAGGCGGGCCATCCACTCTCTTGGGCGGGTGCCTCGTGTGACCCTGGACCTTGTACATAACAGTTGAGCGACCTTATGCGGCCTCCAAATACCTCTTCCAAGCAGCAACATTCACACTATGGATAAAGTTGGGCCCTATATGGAACCCCGAGATCGTGACAGCCGAGTCCACTTCTACAACTAGATTGCCTGCAGTGTTCCTGAGAGCTTGGATGATGACCTCGAGCTCAGCCAGGGAGGGGGGCACTGCTTAAATCCTGGTAGAGGTTCAGACCCCCATCCTAACCGCCGATCCCCCCGCATTATGGAAAAGCCCCATCCACACCTCAGGAGCCTGGCCTCCGACGAGTAGGGACCACCCGACCCGTCCGACCCGACGGCATCCCCCCTCTCCAGATCGATTGGCCCTTGGCTGAGGCTGGGGGAAAAGACTGCTGCAGACGATGTATCTCACATCGTTGGCACCGAGGTCCACCGAACGAGGGGGGGCCCTCGGAGCCAGAAGCACGGACAAACTCCTCCCACTCTAGCTCAGATTGGGGGAGGAGATGGAAACACACCCATTTGATATCTGAGCGTTGTAGGCATGGTGCCAGAGCTGGTGGAACAGCGCGGAGGAGAGGAGGAGGAGGAGGAGGAGGAGGAGGAGGAGGAGGAGGCAGGAGGAGGAGGAGGAGGAGAGGAGAGGAGGAGGAGGAGGAGGAGGAGGAGGAGGAGGAGGGGAGGAGGAGGAGGAGGAGAGGAGGAGGAGGAAGGAGGAGGAGGAGGCAGGAGGAGGGGAGGAGGAGGCGGAGGAGGAGGAGGAGGAGGAGAGGAGGAGGGGGAGGGGGGGACGACGATGAGTATGAGGCAGGAGGGGGGGAGGATGGAGGAGGGAGGAGGAGGGAGGAGGAGGAGGGGAGGTGGATGGAGGGGAAGGAGGGGAGAGGGGGGGAGGAGGGGGAGGGGGAGGGGGAGGGGAGGGCGAGGGAGGGGGAGGGGGAGGCGGGAGGGGGAGGGGGAGGGGGAGGGGGGGAGGGGAGGGGAGGAGGAGCGGGAGGGGGAGGGCAGGGGGACAAGCTAGGTGAGCTCGCGTCACATCTGACATCCTACCCCTCCCTTCCCCATCCCTTACCATGGCGCAGATCCCCTCTCTACTCATGGCGTAGAAGAGCACCGCAAAGCGTAGCATCAACCTAGCATTGCATTGCATGCCATGGCATGGCACGGGAAATGACGCCAGCGCTGCAGCGGGAGCACGATTCGGAACGAGCGGAAGCGCGGAAATGAGGCCAGCGCTGCAGCGGGAGCACGATTCGGAACGAGCGGAAGCACGGAAATGAGGCCAGCGCTGCAGCGGGAGCACGATTCGGAACGAGCGGGGCCGGAAACTGAGGCCCGCGCCTCAGCGAGAGCAGCATTTTGGAAACACATGCAGGCGAACACCCAACTCCGGGAAACTTGTGTGTAAAAACACAGTGGGTCGGACACTCCCAGGCCGTCATCAGGGGAAGAGGGAGAGTAGTACTCATATTGGGTAATTGTGGAGGGAGGAGGAGGAGGAGGAGGAGGA
>CAUYUJ010005325.1:0-2500 GCA_963575745.1 Prorocentrum cordatum
TTCTCGATGCCGACGACACCATCGCCGCTGCTGAGCATGGCGGAGTTGCAGGGCCTCCGCCCCAGGCACGGGGCGGCGCCACGGCCGCCGGGCTTCGGGGGCCAGGTGCGTCCCCCACAGGTCTTCGCCCAGAAGCTGAAGTCAACCAAAGAGGAGGACTGCGGTGTGCCGCCCGGCAGCTGGATCGCGACGCCACAGAGGCGGGTGAGCGAGACGGAGCGTGGGCGCAGCAGTTCGTCATCGGGGACTTCAGCAGCGGCGACGAACATCAAGGAGGAGCTGGTCGAGGGCAACAAGGGGGACAAGGAGGAGATCAAGGAGGGTGCACGCGACGTCGCGAAGGAGAACGACGCGTGGCCGTCGGTCGTGCAGCTCCAGGCCGCGAAGCACAAGGCGGAGGAGCTAGCTGCCGTTATTCAGGCCAAGGTGGCCGCGCGCGGCGGTGCGGTTCAGCCCCAGCGCGGCTGCGGGAGCGGGACGCGCGTGGAGGAGACGGTGCTGAAGGACGTCGAGAAGGACTGCATGGAGGAGGAGGAATCGTGCTGGAAGAAGTCGGAAGGCTTACGCCAGGTCTGGCACTGGCTGGTCTCGAGGGTCTTGGTGGAGCAGATGCCGACCAAGGACGAGCCGCCGAAGGAGCGCAGTACCAAGCAGGAGAGGCTGGAGCGGAAGCACGAGGAATTACAGGGGCTGGTCCAGCGCTCGCGCTCGGTCTCGATCAGGAGGGACCTGCATCGCATCGAGCTTGGCCAGGCGGTCGCAGCAGCAGCGGAGCCGAAGGCCACGCCCAAGCCGAGGTTCCCGAGTTCCCGAGGTCACGATCGATCCCACGCGATCCCAAGGGCTGGAACGCCTACGGCCAGAAGAAGCAGTCCTCGAGCGGGCCATGAAGGAGGAGTTCCTGGCGAATGGGCTTGTCTGCCCCCCCCCGCAGCGCCGTTCCTGGTGAGCCGGGCGCGGGGGGAGGTGCCGCCGCCAGCGCTGGCTGCGCAGTGGCAGGTGGCTACGAGGTGGAGTACACGGGCAAGTACACGCTACGCGATGGTAGCGCAGGGGACCTATCCGCAGGGCCCGAGGAGGCGACGGGCGTCCGGCCGGCGCTTCACAGTTCTGGAAGGGAGGCCGAGGAGCCTGGCCCGTCCCTGGGTGGAGGCCAGGAGTCCGTCGGCCAGTGCGCGCCTACTGCTTCCGCGAAGTCCAGGAATTACAAGAAGAGGGAGAAGAAGGAGAAGATCACGGAGAGCGGGCTTGCACAGCGGCTGTTGGCCGATTACGGGCTCGCCTACTCGGAGGAGATGGTCCACGTCGCCAGCGGGGCCGTGCGCAGGGTGCTCGTCGGCGTCCCCCAGTCCCTGCGGCTGGAGGTGCTGGAGACGCTCCAGAACAAGTCGTTCGACCTCTTCGAGGATTAGGTTCGTGGTGTTCCTGGTCTGAGTTTTGGGCTCTGGGGAGGGCGGTCCCTCCTGCCGCCCCTGGGTACGGCCTCCCCTGCGGTTGGGGGGAGGCGGGTTTCCAGGGGGCGCCTTCGTGCGCGGTCTGCTGGTTGCATGCTCTAGGGGGGACCGCCCTCCATTCGCGGGATGCGAGGGGCTTTGACCCATTTTCTATTCCACCTATTCTATTTCACCTCCTCCCTCTCTTCCTCCTCCTCCTGCTCCTCCTGCTCCTCCTGCTCCTCCTGCTCCTCCTCCTCCTCCTCCTCCTCCTCACTCCTCCTCCTCCTCCTCCTCTCCTCCTCCCCTCCTCCACCCCTCCTCCTCCTCCTCCTCCTCCTCCTCCTCCTCCTCCTCCCCTCCTCCTCCTCCTCCTCCTCCTCCTCCTCCTCCTCCTCCTCCTCCTCCTCCTCCTCCTCCCTCCCCTCCCCTCTCCCCTCCTTCCCCTCCCCTCCCCTCCCCTCCCTCCCCTCCCTCCCTCCGCATCCCTCACAATCGGACATAGGCCAGAAGAACATCCTTCAAGAACATGAAGACCCTCCGTCGGCCCAAATTAGCAGACCACCCAAGGGCACCCTCCCCCGGGTTGCACAAGAATATCCAACAAACACGAAGAACATCAGGGTACCCTCCCCGAACCGACCTCGACCTTACGCCTCGGTCTCTCCAACGGAGCTCCCGCCTGAATGGCTCGTGGGGCGCTCGTCTTTCCAAGGGGCGCTGCGCGCGGACGACACAGCATGCTTGCAGGGATTAGTAGTGAGGAGGGGACTTGTGATGTGTGTGTGTGTGTGTGCGTGTGTGTGTGGCAACATCGTTGGCGCGTCTTTGGTTTACTCTGGTCTTCCTCCTCCTCCTCCTCCTCCTCCTCCTCCTCCATTCGTTCCTTGTAAATAACTTCTCCCTGTCGCACCCCGAGGCCTGTCGAAAGGGCGATCCGGGCGTTTCGCCTGAGACTGCCTCACCATTTATGGCCCTGCAGCTTAAACATGGGCAACAGTGTAAATGGAGGGCGGGCCGTTTTCAACATGTGGTTCTCGCCTTAGCGCCACGCACATTCGATTAGA
>CAUYUJ010005325.1:7500-52500 GCA_963575745.1 Prorocentrum cordatum
CTGTACGGAACTCACAAAGACACGAAGTACAAACAGGGGGACCCGTGCTGAGAGAGAGAGCGTGTTCTCTTTCCTTTTACGGGGGCTCGCGCGCGCCCGCGGCCGGCGCGCCAAGTAACGCAAGGGCCCTGCGAACCAGAGCGGCAGCAGGGCAAGGGAGGTGAGACTGAAGCGCAGGAGGAGGCCACCCTTGACTCCACTGCCTGCCACCTTCCTTGCGTCTGGTCCTCACCCCCTGGCTCCTTGCGGGCGTCACGCGCGTCCGCCTCGCTTCTGCGCATCGCTTGTGGATCCACGCCGGTCTGCCGCTGCCCGTCGGGTGCGCTCGGGCACCGCGCCGTCCGCTTGCCGCCTGTGGTTGCTGTCCCTTCGTTCCCCCTCGCGGCTCTGTTCCTGGGAGCTCTCGTGCGCACGGGCAACGGTCGTTCACCCCCGCCTTCCGTTCCCCTTCCTCCTTTGTCGGCCCCGTCTTCGTCGCCCTCCCACGGCTCCCCCCCTTTGAATGTCCATCCGCACCACACTCTCGCAGCTCCAACAGGCATGATTCCGCCGCGTTGCTGCGCGCGACGCCCCACTCTTCCTCCTCTTCCTCCTCCTCTTTAGCGCTCGTCCCTGTCCCTCTCCGATCCTAGTCAAATAATGCCTTGTTGGCCACTCGCGCCCGTCGGCCGCGCGCGCTTGTCGAAATCATTTTCAGAACCTTCATCACCGACGCGTGGGCAACATCACCGTAATTGGCGCGATCAGCATCGGCGCCGTCATTGGCCTTGCCGTCGTCATCGTGATCGCTGTCGCAAGCATTTTTACCCTCGTCGTCGTGTCTGCTGATGTCGACGTCGCCATGATACCGCGCCCGTCCGAGTCACTGACTCGCACTGAGGTGCCCGCGCGTCAGCGTGGCCTGCGAGACGCGCTGGGCAGTTCCCAGCGGTCAGCGCCACCGCGGCTGCGTCGGGTGCGCCAGGCTAGCTGGCCGCTCTGCGCGCGAGCCTACGCGCGCTAGCGCGGCTGCAGCGATGCGCCATCCAGCGCCAAACAGTTATCACAATCGCCGCCGCATGGGGTTTGCAAATCGAGTTGCGGGTGGGTGTGTGCGATAATTGCGCGAACGGTGGAGTTGAACATTCACTGCAAACAGAAACTAATTGCACCACTTAGATTTAACCACGCTGGTTTGCACAACATATCTGGAATCGCATCGATTGCACCGCATAGTTTGCACAACGTAGATTGCGAAACCTGGATTCCACCACACGGATTGCACACCATGGATCTCTAGGAACATCCAGTTTGGGGTCCACGCTGGCTAACATACGTATATATGTAAGCATGTATGTATGTATGTATGCATGCATGCATGTACATGCATATGCATATGTACATGCATACGTTGATGAATGTGCATGTGCATGATCTGCATATACACACATCTATATACATATGCGACATGCTTTAGTGGCACCTCGTAGGAACGGCTACCAAAAATGAGCAGCATCTCCGAGGAGTGGGGGACAGAGATGATTGAATGATAGGGCGGGGGGAAATCATGACAAGCACGGAGGAGGGTGGGCTGCGCTGCGCTGTGACCGTGCGCCGCCGCGCTGGCGGCGTGGGCGGCGGCAAGAACGAGCGCGGGGCGGCCCCTGCCCCCACGAGCAGGGGCACGCGAGGGGGAATGGGGGACGCGGACAACGGGGATGGGAGAGCGGCTGGGAGAGAAAGGGAAGGCAGAGGGGAGAAGGGAACGGGGGGGACAGAAGAGCAGAGGAAGGGATGGGCAGAGAGCCGGGAGCGGGAGGGGGCTGAAGAGATGGGGCGAGCACGGGGGAGGAGGGATGGGGACAAGGGGCCTCGGGTCGGAACTACATGCTCCGATAATGAAGCGCCGGCGGCGTGCTCTGCAGTCTGCACTGGACGCTGCGCGCTGCGGATGCTTTTATGCAGATCCCGCGCCAAGGCACAGCTGCACGCGCGCAGCAGAGCCTGCAAGGATGGGGCCCTGATCCAGCTGAAGACCCATGATGGCCATCTTCTCCTCCGCCTCCCTGCTGGCACAGAGGGTGCGTTGGGCCCGAAAGCAACTTGAGCCTGCTCCCCCAAATCAGATCCCACCGTATCTGTCACACCGTGTAGCCACACGAAAGAGGAAACAGGTTTGTAGTGTCCGCCTTTGGTGTCGGCGTAGAGCGATTTGTTTTGCGAGTGTTCGTGATGAGGAAGACAACGTATTTCGTCCCGCTCGTCTGTCGGCAAATAGTCGGGGATGTCCCTTTCTGTTTGTCCCGGCTTGGCTCATATTTTACCGATGCGCAACTCCACAGATTTTGGGCATGACAGACTTGCCGTCCTGACCGGCCAGAGGTGTGTTGGCTCCTGGATGGGAGCAAGCCAAGTAATGTGGTTGATCTGTTGTTCTCCCAGTCCGCGCAGGCGAGGGCGCCCATGGGGATCTGAGGACAAACCGCCCCTCGCAGAGCGCGCCAGGAGTGGGCGGAAGCGCCGAGAGAGCGCCCAAGAGGCCCCCAGCCCTACGGTGGCCGCACCATGACCCCGAGATGTTTCATACGTTCTGGGCTAGCTTGAGATAATTATTCTTGAGAGGCCCAAGCTTACGAATTTTCTTTCATCGAAGGCTCCCAGGCGGGCCACGCTCAGAAACATGTGTTGTGGGCTTCTTGGGCGCGGAAATGTCCCCCAAAGGGCCCCGATTGAGCCCGAGCGGGGCCTCAATACTCCATGATAGGGCCCCAAGAGGGCTCTAAGAGAACTCCAAGAGAGCCCCAGGAGAGCCCAAGAGTGTGAGTGAATCGATGTTCGACCTTGAGCTGGCTCAAGGTGGCTCCGACATGGGGAAAGACATCCCAATGCCCTGCAAGTGTGACTCAAGGAGGCCGAAAATGAGCCGCCAAGAAGCCCTCCAGACGGCCACCGTGTTTGCATTTAGGTTTTCTCAGAGCTGGCCCCAGCAGTCAGTGGAATATTCTGCTAGTGAGAACGTATGGTTAGATCGAAACCACGGCGGCGCCGCCGCCGACGACGACGACGGCGAAGGCGGCGGTGACGCTGTCGGCGGCGCGGGCGGCGTGGAGCGCCAGCGCCCAGTAAAAACGCGCTGCCGGAGCGCACGTCGTGGGATGCTGGAGCGCCCCCGCTCACTGAGAACTCAATGCTGCAGCGCCCTCCGTCGGCTGCTGCATCGCTCTCGCCCGGTAGACATGCGGGGCTGGACCCGCAACGCCGTCGGCTGGCTGCTGGAGCGTGCTTCTTCGGTACACATGTTTCCGCCGACGGCGAGGCAGAAGGGCTGCAGCAGCGATAACTAGTGCTAAACGGGGACGCCGAGAACACTTCTTCGGCACATAATGCAATTCTGGAGCGCATCCGTGCGGTCGGCATGGGCTGCTGGAGCGCCCTCGCCAGGCACAGGTGGGGCGCCGGAGCGACGGGCGCGGCGCAGCGATGATCGAAGTGTGAAGACCGGCTCAGCTATACCCCGATACATAAAAACCCGAGCCCTGAACTTTCCAACATAATTCCACTGACTGCAGGGGGCCCCAAGATGTCCCAGGAGAGCCCCCAGCAGATCCCAGGCTCCCACAAGAGGGCTCCCAGAAAGGTCCAGAAAAATCCCCTGAGAGCCCAACACCGGCCCCAATGGCACGGGCCAAAACGTGCCCGGGCCTGAGATGTTCGCAAGACGGCCCCAAGGTGGTCCAAGGCAGCACAACTAACCGAAACGATGGTCCAGGATGGCTGAGGAAGATCCCATCGGAGGCTCCCCCCAAATGCCAAACTCAGGGGAGTACATGTCCTTGAGGAGGAGGAGGAAGAGGAGGTTAAATCTGCTTTTGGCCTTCTCACCTGAAGGGCTCCAATGTGCTGGTCAGGCCGCGAGGTGGCGCCCAGATCTCATGGCTCCAAGAGGGTCCGAGAGCCCAACAGCGGCCCAACAATCCTCCTCCCTCCGCCTCCTCCGCCTCCTCCGCCTCCTCCTCCTCCGCCTCCGCCTCCTCCGCCTCCTCCTCCTCCGCGTCCTCCTCCGCCTCCTTCTCCTCCTCCTCCTGCGGGTACCAATCGGAGCAAGCATCAACTTTGCCCCGACACAGCCCCAATACGGCTCCACTGGGTGTGACCCAAGACTGGCCCAAGGCAGCCCCCAAGAGGCCGCACGGGGCCCCTATGAAGCCCCCGAGAGGCCCCCAGCAGGAGCCCCCCCGAAGCTTCCCAGGGACCCCGAGGAGCCCTCCGGGATGCGGCAGCCCACGATGCGACATCCCACGAAGGGGCTGGAAATAACAAACATTTGTTTTCAACTAAGTACTCTTGCCTTATTGTGTTTTCGGACTTCGAAAGCGAAACTTTGATGGGTGTGTGTTCCGTTGAATGCTGCCGTCAAGGTGACAAGCACCTGCCTTTCCCCCGCAGGATCTTCGTAGGACAGTTTGGGGAAGTACCACTGCACAGAAGCTTCCCAATCCCCACGAACACAACGGCAAACTTCAACGACCATACTGGACCAGCGGAAGAAGCCCAGCAGCGGACGAATGTTGCAACGACCTCTTCGATTTGTGGGCAAATCAAGCACAGAAGACACAGCGCTCGAGTATTACCCAGCAACACCGCCCTGGCTGCAGGCGAGGCTTGCAATGTCGGGCGGGGTGAGGCTGAGCACGAGGAGTCCGGAGGTGCGGGAATTGTGTAATAATCGAACACGTCATGAACATACACTTTCGGATGCCCCAGGGGGTGGGATGGGGTCTGTGCCGACCCAAGAGTCCGCGCGGACCTCCAAACATTTATGTTCATGCAGTTTTCGTCTACGAGGGGAGATGCTGAACACAAGGAGGTGCAGGACGAGGAGGACAAACATGATGATGTTGTTGTTGATGATGTTGATGATGTTGATGTTGATGTTGATGTTGACGATGATGATGTTGATGTTGATGTTGATGTTGATGTTGATGATGATGATGATGATGATGATGATGATGATGATGATGATGATGATGATGATGATGCAGTGGCGGACGCGGCGCCGTCTGGCTTCCGCTGGCATCTTGGGCCCCCCCATGGCGAGCATGGGCGGAACGGCGCGAGCGGTCGACCCCTCTCAAAGGCAGCCTGGCCACAGAGCTGGCCGCGCCAAAGACGGATACGCTGCGCGGGCGTGGCGGCGACTCTCTGGTCGTACAGGCCTCGCGCGAAGCTTCATCATCGGGAAAACGCTAGCCTGGGTCAGCGCTACCCCAGACCAGCCACGGCCCTGTCGCGAGCCCACTCCTGCCGCTGAGTCACTCCCACACCCGGGTCCACGGAAGGCGGGAAGGCGGGAAGGGCGTGTGGGCTCCAGAAGGCTCATAAGCCCGGGCCAGCCAGAGGGGATTGGCTGACCCCTCTTCGCGCTGACCCCCGTGACGTGCGCCCCGACATCACAATCCTCCGCCCCCGCCGAGCTCGAGCAGGCCGCGAATACTGGGGGCACGGAGCGCGCCGCCTACCTCTCTGAAAGGAGCAAAGCCCAACGCGTCTGAAACTTATCAAGCCGTTTCCCGTGCAATGTTTCCCAGCCCTCTCCCGATCATTCTCCCCAGGCAAGCTGCAACGATTCTGCCCTGATAGAATCAAACATCCTTCACCTACTGCGGAAAATGAGCATCTATCAGCGCAGACTCCAGTACAGACTGAACATGATAGGGGAAATGTGTGTGTACACTGGGGCATGTATGGAATGAAGAGGGGGAGGACATGCGGAGGAGGAGGAGGAGGAGGAGGAGGAGGAGGAGGAGGACAAATGTAAACCCAAAATCACCAATGATAATGCAATGAACCCTCCCGCCAAATTCCGTGTTCATGGGTTTCTACAAAGAATTATGTTCACCGAAAGATGTGCCCCATTGGATGGCAACCGCTTGAGAATCCTGATCCGTGCCAACACATCATTCCTGGGAGTAGAATGCCGTGTTACCGTTGCGTCCTTACGATCCTGAATCGCGCATGAACGCCATTCATGGAACTTCAACACCGCGGATCAGCGCGATTGTTGCGCCCTGACACATCTACGTCGTGCAAAAAACAACATGTCTGGGACGTCAACCATAAGAACCCTTGAACATGTTGTGAACCCGTACGACGAATATGCGCGGCGCTAAGGCGACAACCACATTTTGAAAAGGAGCCGCCTTCCAACCGTGAACCGCCTGCAAGTTTCTGAAACGAACGTGCGGACGCTGGAGCGAGAACCGCATTTTGAAAACAGCCCGCTCTCCATTCGCGAAACTTTCGTGCACTCTTCAGACGAATGTGCGCTGAAGCGAGAACCGCATTTTGAAAACGGCCCGCCCTCCATCCGTGAAGCTCTTGCAAACTTTTAAAACTAATGTGCGCGGCACTGAAGCGAGATCCCCATTTTGAAAACGGCCCACCCTCCATGTGTGAAGTTCTTGCGAACTTTTCAGACCAATGTGCAAGGCTCTAATTGGAACACCACATTTTGAAAACACCCCCCTTCCATCCGTGAAGCTTTTGCAAATGTTAAGCTTCAAAGTCATACGTGGTGAGGAAATCCGACAAAACGCCCGGCCCGCCCTACCGACACGTCTCGGGATGCAACAGGGAGGAGTTATTTACCAGGAAAAGGAATGGAGGAACCGTGCCTCTGCCCTGGTCTAGGAGGCGAGCAAGCAAGCTTGCAAGCAGCCTTGCGAGCAACAAGCAAGCTTGTAAGTAAACCAGTAAGCAAAATGGATCGGGCCGTCACTTGGCGAGTCACCAATTAACACTTTCTGAACTCGACCAAATCAATCAGGCCTGAGCTACACCCGATGGGTCGACTGGGTCATCTATTTGCCCATAAGGGCGAGCGACTTCGTGCCACCAACTGGGTCATCAACGCGTCCTGGTGGGGCTTCGCTCAGGAGCCTGGGCTCAAGCAAGCTGAGCTAAAGCAGCCTGGGGAAGACGAGAGTCAACCTGTCAACTGGATGGTCAGTCTGCCCCAACTGGGCAAATCTACACTGGGTTCAAGTATCTGGGGGAAGGGCCCAACCATATGCAGATGTGAGCACCACAATTCTGAAGATCGTCTTCGGTAGAATTTCCTATGGGGCCACGAAAAATATGAGGGATGCGCCAGTATTCACGGGGAACCGCATGCGAACCCACCCACTGGGACCTTCGGTGGAGTTTCCTGTGGGGCCACGAAACATGTGAGGGTGCGCCGGAATTGACGGGGAGCCGCATGCGAACCCTGCCACTGGGGCCTAAGGTGGAGCTCCCTGAAAGGTGTGCCGAAATAGGCGGGAAATCTCATGCTAGGACGGCCGCTGGGGCCTTCGGTGGAGCTCTCTATAGGGCCACGAAACCCGTGAGTGGTATGCCGAAGTGGGCGGGGTGCCGCATGCGAACCATGCCACTGGGGTCTTAGGTGGAGCTCCGTATGGGGCCACGAAGCGTGTGAGTGGTGTGCCGAAATGTGCGGGGAACTGCATGCGGGAACGGCCAGTGGGGCGTTCGGTGGAGCTCCCTGTGAGGCCACGGAACGTGTGAGGGGTGTGCCGAAATGGGCGGGGAACGGGGTCACGAAGCGTGTGAGGTGTGTGTGTGTGTGTGTGTGTGTGCCGAAATGGGCTGGGAATCGCATGCGAACCCCGACACTGGGGCCTTCGGCGGAGCTTCCTATGGGGCCACAGACAATGTGAGGGGGTGTATCGGGAGGAGGGGGGGGGGCAGCGGGAGGGAAGGAAGGACGGAGACGCGGGGCGCTGCCTCTTCACAAGGAGGACCCAGCCCCGCAAGATGGTTGGGGAAGAACGGTTACGGGCGTCCGCATGGAACATTAGTGAGTGTTTTCTTATTCGGCGTTTCGACATTGGGCGGAAGGGGGCGAGAGGGGGGTCTGGCTCCGGACCTCTGCTTAGTGCGGCTGATTGCAACAGTGCGTCCCATGGGGGAGACGCCACCTGCTCGGAACAGGTGCCAAAAACAGCCAAGATCTACTCCATGGGGGGACGGATGGGGTGGGGGCGAGGGCCCGCGCCGATCGGCAAAACAATGAATGAGAAACCGATCACTTACCGGTTTGCCCCTGGTTGGGTCAACCAGGCTGGTTTGGTCTGACCTGCGCTCCACCAGCCGACCTGGTCACGCATTCCTTCGGTTAGGTCTGGCGGCTCAGCGTGGCCGGCTGGGTCACTGATTCGCCTCAGATGGGGCTCCGTGGAGGCACCTGGGCCACTGCGAGCCAGGCTGGAGCAATCTGGAGAACACTAATATTAGGTCGGACATGTCCTCCTACAGGCGGGTTATGGCCGAAAAACACAAAGTAGTCAAAACATACTTAAATATTGCAGACAAGTGATCGAAAAATCGTCCCTGTAGTATTTTGTGACCATTTTTGAAATATTCCTGCTGTAAAAGGACATGCCCGACTTGACACTAATACACCACCAACCCACTGGGTCACCAGTTCGCCCCGGCCGGGCCGAGATACGCTGAGTTGCCAGCAAGCTTGCAGTTGACCCAATCTGGCAGGCTTGCAAGCAAGCGTGCCAGCAGGTGCACTGTCCGAGCAGTTGCGGCTGAGAGATACAGCCATCCCTCCGTGCTGTCAGAAAGCCAGAGAACTCCTCTAGGCAGGCCTACAACGGAACACCATGCAAGTCTCCATGCTGTAAAGCGCGTGTCGGATATGGTCACGCACACGGTAATCATTGATAGGTGTGTGTGTGTGTGTGTGTGTATGTTCCATGAGGGCACGCACACGTCCATCAACGATGATACTGTCTTGTCATTGTGCTGCCCGTGTGCTCCTGATGGTCTGCTCCCGTCAAAAATGTTGCCGGTAAACGGTGCTGGCTACTTCGACTACCCGACAGATGTGAACCCCAAGCAATGACTGGCACAAGCCTGACTTGTTGATCCGCGCGCTCAGGACCCAGAAGATGCAGACCCTGCTGCCTCCATGCTCTCGATGCCTTCCACTAAGAACCTTAGTGGCGATTTCTGACACAGAATCATACCTGCTTGCTGCCCACCAGCAGCAACTCAAGCATGCTGGTATCCTGCTCAATATCACAGCGTGACTGTCTTCCAAACCTCGTATAAAACTGTACACTCATGCATTCTGCAAACGGGACTTGGCCTTGCGCGACCCCGATCATCAAATATGGGAGACTGGCTGTAAGATGACACCCAGACTGTAGATACCCAAACCAGGAAGCTGCTCACGATATCGTCACCCCGACGGAGCTTTCGCTCCATGGTATTTGAGCGCTCTCACTCTGAGGGGCTCTGGCTTGTTTTGCCATGCTGCTTGCACTGCTAGATGTTTTCTCTGCACGCGAGCTTATTGGCAATATTTATTGCAATCCTGTCTCTTGGATTCACCGAGCCCGATGGGCATATGCAACGTCCTGAGGGACAACTGCACAAACGGTAGAGGCCAAGATGGCAAAACATGATATATGCACAGCAGTTGCGTCGTGGACGTCGTAGACTTGCTGACGAGCACAGATTTGTAACATAGTGCCACATGGGAGGGATGCCCAATCATCTCCGAGATCAGGCCCACCTGCTTGCGCTTCTGTTTCGCACACATCTCAATGTCAAATCTAATATTTGGTGGTGGATGCTACCCTGGACCAATGTGGAGAGGAGTGGCTTGCTGATGTAATATCCCAACACGATGTGCCACATACGCTAGGCTTGACTCACACTGATATCGAATTGCATCGGGCTCGACGCGTCGCAACATGGTGACTGCATGCGCATGCAGTACGTGAGGGGACGTGTAGTGACACTGGCGACCAAACGCGCCTCACTACACAGCCGGGGTAACAGTGTATTCAAATTGCCAGGTGATGATGATATATCCTGTTCCCTCTAGCTATTTCCAGCATGACAAGGTGACTGCGTCATTCGGCAGAGCAGTTTCCAATCCGCTTCATGCTCACAGCTCTGTTGCCCCCAAAACCGGACTGGAAACTCCTCCGCCCCACGCCCTACGAGCTCCCGAGCGGGACGCGCCCACGCGCGGAGTAGCGCGGAGTATTTCTTCTCCGAATTACCCCGCGCTGATGCGCTATTATTGGCGAAGGCAGAGCGACAGAAACTTTCGCCACGGTGATGTAGTCTGGGGTCCGAAGGCACAAGCAGTGAGGTGTGCGAGCTGACAGCTTGCACTCTGGTTCGCACCGGCCTCACGTCGAGCTAGCCTCCCGTGCCCGTCGCATGGCATCCAACACCCATCGGCTCACACTCATCACTCACGCCTCGTGCACACGATGGGTGCGCAGCCCTTCCAATCACCCCCGCCCTCTGGCCCAATCCCCCCTGCCCTCTGTCAAGTGTCGGTCTGGAACACGTCTTGGGTCATATCTCGGGTGTCCAGCGGTCGTTCGGGACGATCCCGGCACCCCCAGAACGCCCTCGGCGAGGCGCAGCCGCTGGCAAGCATCCCGAGGCTGGAAAGCCACCGAGAACCGACGAACACGTCCGGGAACACCTCGAGCCTGGAATCCGAAGCTGCCCCCTCGTCGCTCGCCGCCCAGCCTTGGCCCTCCTCCCCTCCCCTCTTCCTCTTAAGGGGGGGGGCGGGGGCGCCCCTCCCCCCCCACGCCCGGCGTGCCGCAGCACCCGACCCCCTTCGCCTGTGAGCTGGGGGTGTCCAAGGCGTACCTTTTCCTGCACATCCGCTTCGGCACCGCCTGTTCCCCGGTGCCCCGCCCGCTCCTGGCCGCCTGAGGCCCCGCCTTCCTGTGCCATGTCTCCCGAATTAAAGCTGTGCGTAGCCCGCCCAGCTTTTAGCGGAAGAGGTTCGCTCTCGCCCCGCAGATCAAAAAAAGCCTGTGAGCTGGGGGTGGCTGGCCCCCTGGTGTGCTCGCCGCCCCCGGGGCCCACCGCGGGCGGAAGGGTGAGCCACAGAGGAAAATCCTCCCGTGGGCGGGGCCTCGCCCCATATGCATGCGCCTCGTGGCCCCGCTGCTGCCCTTCGTGGCCCTCTCGCTGCCCTCCGCGGTCCCGTTGCTGCCCTCAGTGGCCCCGTCCTTGCCCTCTGCGGCCCAATATGCCCTTCGTGGCTCCCGCTGGTTCGCGCCCGTCGTGGCCCGCCCCATATGCATGCCATTCGTGGCCCCGCTGTCGCCCTTTGAGGCCCCCTCGCTGCCCTTCGTGGCCCCGTTGCTACCCTCAGTGGTCCCGTCGTGGCCCTTTTGTCTCGCGATCGGCGCGCGCCGTGAACGCAGGGCCGGTCTCGCTTGCGCGAGGGGTGCGCCGCCCACGGCCAGCTCCTGCCCGCATGGACGTGCACAGGGAGAGCCCTAAGAGGTCTCGGATCTGAGGGTTTTGGGGGATCTCTGTCGTTGCCCTGCTGGGGTGCAAGGAATGCCCCCCGAGGCCCCACGGCTTCGAGGACCTCCCCCGAAAAGCCCCCACGGTGGCCTCCAACAGAGCTCCAACCCCCCAAAGAACCTCGAGGACTGCAGGACATGAGCTCACTGAAACCACAATCTCTCTAAATACGTACACCGTTTTTTTCTAGTGGGAAAATGTTGCTTGTTTCCATGGAGCTTTATGTTTTGCTTTCAGAGGCTCCTGGTGCAGCTGGGGAAGCCGTTCAAACGCGCGCATCGGGGAGGCCACCACGATAGCCTGATCAGGTCTTCAAAATGGAGCCGCGCCTTTTTTTGGGGGAGGGGGTGGCGGGTTGGTGGAGATGGTGTGGCCACCCCAGAGTCAACCACGGCACACCATATCATATCACACAAGGCCTGACCATTCCAGAACGGAACAAATCAGATCACTTTATAATCGACCGTACCATGCTCACGCAGGACCATATCGTGCACGACCAAACTAGACTAAGCTAAACAATCCATAGTATGATAAGGAAGAGGAACCAGTGTGTCCACAGAGGTGGTAGCCTCATCACTTCCCTCTCGCCCCCTCTGCTCGGTACTATCCTTTCCCTCCTTCCTACTCCCCTGCCCCCCCATCCCTCCTCTCGGGTGTGCGTTAACGGGGGGGGGGGAGGGGGGGGGGGCAAGCTAGGTGCGCTCGCGTCATATCTGACGTCCTACCCTTCTTTCCCATCCCTTACCATGGCGCTGATTTTCTCTATCCGCGGACGCGTGTCGTAGCGGACCTGTGGCTCCGCGCGCGCGTGCGTAGTGGGTGGTGGTGCGCGTGCGTGCGTGCGTGCGTGTGTGCGTGGTTGTGATGGTGGTGGTGCTGGTGGTGGTGGTGGTGGGTGGTGGTGGTGGTGGTGGTGCGGCGCGGTGGTGGCGGGCGGATGGGCGCGCGAGAAAGAGGCCCGCGCTGGGGCGAGAACGCCATCCTGAACGACGGAGGCCAAACACCGATCCGAAAATGAGGCCCACGCTGCAGCGGGAGCACGATTCGGAACGATTCGGGAGCAGAAATGAGGCCGGCGCCTCAGCGAGAGCTGCATTTTGAAAAAAAAAACGCAGGCGAAATCCCGTTTCCCGGGAATCCTGTGTGTAAAAAAAATATCCTGGCGAAGGACCCAAACGTATGCAGTTGTGAGTATCGCAATTGTGAGTATCTTCTTCGGTGGCGCTCCCTATGGGGCCACGAACCGCATGAGGGGTGTGCCGAAATGTGGCGGGGTACACAACGCAAAGGAATACGATAGATCTTATTACGAGAGAAAGAACGCGGGTGAGTCAGAGCGCGACGGAAACTGAGTATGAATGGGTCTGCGCGCGAGTGAATATATTTGCATGAATGCGATCATGGAACCGCCTAGTGTAAGTGTCGAGCATGCCTGTCCGAACACACGTGACACTGGGCGTGGCCGCCGCAGGCAGCTTCCGCGGGAACCCCGACGGCAGCGTCCGCACGTCGCGACGCCCATGTCGGCACGCCTCTTGCGAGGATCGCGCCCGCTTTCGGCTCTTCTTTTCCTTCCTCTTTGCCCGCGCACTCCAAAATCCAAGGCTGCGGGCGCAGCGCAGCGCGGAGTCCCCGCGACGCGCGCTGGTCGCCCCGGGCGGGGTCCCAGCGACGCGCGCGGGTCGTCCGCTGCGCGAAGCAGAGAGAGCTGACTAGCTAACTGGCTGGCTGATAGCGGGCAAGTCTCTGACCGCTGGGCAGAGCGACGACGGGCGAACGAGGCGCCGGGCCCCCCGCAGCACGGAGTTCCCGCGACGCGCGCTGGTCGCCCCGAGAGGGTCCCAGCGACGCGCGCGGGTCGTCCGCGGCGCGAGGCCAAACAATTAGTCGGGCAGTCGAGAGAAGGCGCGGCTCGGGGGAGACGCTCCTCAGGTCAGGCCTCGCGGATGAACTCGGTGAAGCCGAGCTCCCTGGCGAGGGCCGTCGCTTCCCTCCTGCACCGCTTCGTGCGCGCCGCAAACTGCTCCAGCTGCTTCCGCAAGCCCTGCGGCGGCCCTGCCAGGAAGAACTCGATGCGCGGCGCCCGCATGAGCAGGAGGTCCTCGTGGCGCGTGGCGCGCGAGAGCAGCACGTAGAGCTCCAGCCACCAGTCGTCGTCCTCCTTCTTGCCGTTCCCTACCTCGTGGCGGCCGCAATCCAGGATCACGCCTGGGCGACGTCGACCGAGGGAGCAGCGCGCCGGGCAGCCGACGGCCCAGGGCGAGAGTCCACAGGACCGAGAGATGGTCTGGCCGCGGACTGCTCGCGCCCCGGAGGTCTGGCCGCCCCCGGAGCGCCGTTCCCCTGCCCCGTCGCCTTCGCGCAAGGTGCGCTCCTGGCACGCCACCGTGGTGATGACCCCTGCCGTGCGAGAAATGCGGGGGGTGTGCCGAAATGGGTGGGGGTGACGCATGCGGGCGGCGGCACTGAGGCCTTCGGTGGAGCTCCCTATGGAGCCACGAAACGTGTGAGGGGTGTGCCGAAATGGGTGTGGGGGACGCATGCGGCCGCGGGCACTGGGGCCTTCGGTGGAGCTCCCTATGGAGCCACGAAACGTGTGAGGGGTGTGCCGAAATGGGTGTGGGTGGACGCATGCGGCCGCGGGCACTGGGGCCTTCGGTGGAGCTCCCTATGGAGCCACGAAACGTGTGAGGGGTGTGCCGAAATGGGTGTGGGGGACGCATGCGGCCGCGGGCACTGGGGCCTTCCCTATGGAGCCACGAAACGTGTGAGGGGTGTGCCGAAATGGGTGTGGGGGACGCATGCGGCCGCGGCACTGGGGCCTTCGGTGGAGCTCCCTATGGAGCCACGAAACGTGTGAGGGGTGTGCCGAAATGGGTGGGGACGCATGCGGCCGCGGGCACTGGGGCCTTCGGTGGAGCTCCCTATGGAGCCACGAAACGTGTGAGGGGTGTGCCGAAATGGGTGTGGGGGACGCATGCGGCCGCGGGCACTGGGGCCTTCGGTGGAGCTCCCTATGGAGCCACGAAACGTGTGAGGGGTGTGCCGAAATGGGTGTGGGGGACGCATGCGGCCGCGGGCACTGGGGCCTTCGGTGGAGCTCCCTATGGAGCCACGAAACGTGTGAGGGGTGTGCCGAAATGGGTGTGGGGGACGCATGCGGCCGCGGGCACTGGGGCCTTCGGGAGCTGGCCACGAAGCCCGGTGCGACTGGGGCCTTCGGTGGAGCTCCCTATGGAGCCACGAAACGTGTGAGGGGTGTGCCGAAATGGGTGTGGGGGACGCATGCGGCCGCGGGCACTGGGGCCTTCGGTGGAGCTCCCTATGGAGCCACGAAACGTGTGAGGGGTGTGCCGAAATGGGTGTGGGGGACGCATGCGGCCGCGGGCACTGGGGCCTTCGGTGGAGCTCCCTATGGAGCCACGAAACGTGTGAGGGGTGTGCCGAAATGGGTGTGGGGACGCATGCGGCCGCGGGCACTGGGGCCTTCGGTGGAGCTCCCTATGGAGCCACGAAACGTGTGAGGGGTGTGCCGAAATGGGTGTGGGGGACGCATGCGGCCGCGGGCACTGGGGCCTTCGGTGGAGCTCCCTATGGAGCCACGAAGCGTGTGAGGGGTGTGCCGAAATGGGTGTGGGGACGCATGCGGCCGCGGGCACTGGGGCCTTCGGTGGAGCTCCCTATGGAGCCACGAAACGTGTGAGGGGTGTGCCGAAATGGGTGTGGGGGACGCATGCGGCCGCGGGCACTGGGGCCTTCGGTGGAGCTCCCTATGGAGCCACGAAACGTGTGAGGGGTGTGCCGAAATGGGTGTTGATGATGATGATGATGGGAGGGGGGAGGAGGCAGCGGGAGGAAGGAAGGAGAACGCGGGGCACCGTCTCTTCAAAACGAGGACCCAACACCACAGGATGGTTGGGAACAATACGCGGGGGGGGGGTCGGCCATCTTCGGGACGCCATCAGGGGAAGTGGGAGAGTATTTTCATATTGTGTAATTGTGAAGCAGTGCGCGTGGCGTGAAGAGATGTGCAGCTTTCGTGCTCTTTTGGACCCGCGGTGGCAGTCCAGGGGCCGCGTCGGGCCCCTTTGTGGCCACTTCCCTGCAATCCTCGATACCCCAACGCTTATTGCCCTCCCCCGCCGGCGTCCGCCCGATCCTCCGCCTCGTCCGCCACCCCCGTCCCTCCCCACCGCCCCTCTCCCAGGCCACGCTGACGGCGATGTTGCTCAACGGTGATGTTGGGCACCAACTTTCAGGGGGGCGTAAGACCCGGGTACAGGGGACTCGGAAATCTCCGACGAGGTCGTCAAAAAAATGACGAGGCCGAGCCTGTATTTTGACGAGGCCTCCCGCTGCAGACATCCCACGAAACTCCTGCTCGTCAAAATCCGAATCGCGGTCGTCAAACAACGATGGCGAACCCGAGTCGTGGCAAACCCGGGTCTTACACTCCCCCGAAACTTTTGCGAAATCACGATCCACACCTTCCTACATTTCCAATCTGCAGATGCATCGAACGAAAACCGCGCAGCGAACCGCAGGAAAAAGCGCGAGCCCCGCGCCCCCACAGCACCGAAACCCATATCGCCGCTGGCGTGCCTGCGGCCTCCGCTGCCCCGCTGACAGCCGTCGTGGGGGCAGGGTGGCCTGGGGCTGCACCCCGCACTCCTCCCTCCGCACTCCTCCTCTTCCTCCTCCTCCTCCTCCTCCTCCTTCCCCCTCCTCCTCTTCCTCCTCCTCCTCCTCCTACCTCAACTGCTCCTCCTCCTCCTCCTCCTCCTCCTCCTGCTCCTCCTCTTCCTCCTTCTCCTCCTCTCCTCCTCCTCCTCCTCCTCCTCCTCCTCCTCCTCCTCCTCCTCGTCCTCCTCCTCCTCCTCCTCCTCCTCCTTCTCCTCCTCCCCCTCCTCCTCCCCCTCCTCCTCCTCACCTCCTCCTCCTCCTCTCCTCCTCCTCCTCCGCCTCCTCCTCCTCCTCCTCCTCCTCCTCCTCCTCCCCCTCCTCCACCTCCTCCTCCTCCTCCTCCTCCCTCCTCCTCCTCCTCCTCACCCTCCCTCCTCCTCCTCCTCCTCCTCCTCCTCCTCCTCCTCCTCCTCCTCCTCCTCCTCCTCCCCCCAGTCTCGATGATTTTCGTGCCCATTCCGAGGCGTTCTGCTCGAGCCGCCCCGCGGCCCGAGCCTGCATCGCCACCAGCGTGACCACTTCGGGGAAGGGCCTGCCGGCCTGCTCCTCCCCCTCCACGCCACGCCGTGAGCCTGGGAGGCCCGCGGGGGCGGCGCCCTGGACGACCGAGGTCGGCCCCAGGAGAGGCCCCGGGAGGCGTCCTGCGGAGAGCTCCCGAGGGACTCCCGAGACGCCCCTGCGACGTGGGAGGGCATCCAGGACGCCAGCAAAAGTCTCCTCAGGAGGCGGCTCAGATGCCCCCCAGGAGAGCCCAAGAATGGTCCACCCGAAAAGGCCCCCGAGAGTGAAGTGGCAATCTGACAGCCGAGCGCCTCCCACACCACGCACAAGCCCGCAGCACGAGTCTTCGTTCCCGAAGAGTCCCAGTCTGCACAATAAGAAAGCACAGTACAAACTGCCAGGGATAACCCCAAGAAGCTGGCAAACAAAACCCTCCAATGACGGTGCCACGCTGTCTACTGTGGGTGTGGCTCCGTTCGCCCGCGCTTCCCGCTCCTCTTTTTCCATCGCGAGGCCGCTCAGCATTCGAGCACAGCGGACTATATCACAGCATACAACACCATGTGGCCATGTTATACAATATGCTGCCACTTAGCGGGCGAAGATCGGACCGGGGGCGCTGCCCCACGGCGGCTGGGAAATTCATACTTTGACGTGTCACTATGAGGGTATTAACTTTCCAGCCACCCTGGGACAAGCGCCCCCGACAGCGAAAACAAATATTTAATACCGTTCTTCTCTTCGCCCGTGAAACCACTCCATGCGCGACTAGAAGGATCGGCCAGACCAGCAGACCGCAACACGGGCAACGACCAGATCAGACCAGACCAGGGGTGCGGAAGACACCGGTGTGTCCACAAATGTACCCCCCCCCACACCAAGTGTGCCCCCCCCCCCCCCTCCACACGGCGCGTCGCGGACACAGACGCGATGTAATGGAAGACAACCACCGTCAAGAATACGCGAGGGAAAGCGAGGACCTCCACTGCCGCCCAGGTATGCACATTTTGGCTTCAACCTCCGCGCTTTTTGCGCCGACCATGAACTCTTGTGCGTGCCGGAAGGTCTCTCTCAGGCGCAAAAAAGCTTAGATGCACGGAGCGGGGAAGGTACGAGGTGGGGAAGGCGAGGGTGGCGGAGGTGGTTCCCTCGTGCGCACGCATAGAAAGCCAGGCGCACTACGTACCATGGACTCTCGAGAATAGGCGCGACACTAGTCGCTAGTGAGAATTGGCGAGGACCCGCCAAGCAGAAAGGGTCTTCTCTGTGGCCCGCTGGTTACTCAACTTCCTGTCCCCCTGGTCCCCCGTTGTCCCTACCTTTCCCCCACCCCGCCTCGAGGTCTCGCCCCGGTCTCTCCCTTTGTCACATCGGGCGATGGCAGGACCGGGTTTCGTGGGACCTGGTTTAGTAATCTGTGCCAGGGGCGCCCCCCCCCCCGTCCCAGTCCACGAACGGGAACTGCTGCCACCCGAAGGGTACCAAGTACGGCAGACCTGATTTAGTGATTCCAATCCATATGTCGGACTTCGGGGCCCAATCACTAACCGGCTCCCCATGACCAGGGTCCTGGCTATACCAGCTCTCCATCCGCATCCCCATCCTCAGCCCGCTTGGTGCCTCCTGGCGAGGATGGCCGCGGCCGCGCAGCGAAGGGCAGCGCACCTTGAGACACCCAACTGATGTAGCGTGGGCTGCACTCATAGGCCTGCCAGGCAGCCCGTTCCCCCGTGGCCCGACTCGAGGCCAATACGCCTCGCCTGGGCTTCGTCTGCTTCGACAGCATGGTCCTCCTCCTCCTCCTCCTCCTCCTCCTCCTCCTCACTCTCCTCTTCCTCCCTCTCGCTGCTCCGCTGCGTGGTGCACACCGCTCTCGATGCCCGAGGCCGCCCGCGCGCCCCTGGCCCGTCGACCCTCGACGGTCGGGTCTCCGCCTCCCCCCTCCTCCGCGGCCGCCCTCTGCTTCGACGCTCGCCCCCGCGCGCCCCGCGCCTGGCGCAGCCCCGCCGATTGAACGGTGCCAGGGCGCCGATCCTTCGCACGACTCCTCCCGCTCGCCCTAGACTTGCGGCGCAGCTGCGCCCGCACTGGCCACGTGAAGCGCTCGGGCCTGGCCTTGGCACGTGCCGAAATGCTTCACGTTCCGAGGGCCCCCCCGGCCGTCTCGCGGCTCTCCCCTCTTTCTCCTCCTGCCTGCCCCTTCCGTGGCGCCCGATTCGTTTCCGACGCGTCCCGCCGATAGCCGACCGCCTGCCTGATCCAGCTCGCAGCCGACTGCGCCGCATCCTGCGCCTGGCAGCGGCGCGCCGCGACCGGCCGCTGCTGCTGCCTTCCAGCCGCCGCCGACCAGCAAGTCCAAGTGCGCCGCGCGATGCTAAGGACTGGTCGCTGCGGTGCGCATGGCGGAGTGGGCGACAGGGCGAAAAGGCGACGTGACCGTGGCTGCCGAGCACCAGCAGATCGATGGGCGCCCCCACCCACCAGCTGGGACCTCTGACGTGCGGGCTCTCTCAGTCCGCAGGGCTTGGGAACTCTCGACCCCAACTTTGGCGTGGACTTCGTGCCGTGGCCAACTCTTGGCTGTGCACCTGGGTCGCGGGCCTTTGGAGGCCCCAACGATGGAAAACCGGCCATAGTGATTTCTCAAGTCTTGGGGGCCTGGAAACTGTCCTGGAAGGCCCGAATCGGCATGTGCGCCGGATCGGGCTGAGCCGAAGTCGAACCGAATCGGCCGCGCCAAGATGCACGGCAACGCCGTGCAAACACTGGGGCGCATCGCCTAACTGGAGCATCGAAACCGAATAACGTGGGAAACTCGGGGATCTTCTGACCCGGGTCAATCCAGAACCCGATCAGTCAGGTCTTGCAGAATCCTGCAAGATCCTGCAAAATCCTGCACCCAAGTTCAGGTCCATGCGAAGGATCCTGCGCGATCCTGCAGGGTCCTGCACCCAAGCCAGGGCCAATGCGACCCTGGCCCTGCAAGATCCTGCAAGATCGGGCGCTCTGGCTGACCCCCGTTTGCATGGACCCCCGCCTCTTGAGCCCTGAGAAGAGGCCATGGACGGGGCGCCGGAAGGGCTTCCCGAGGGCAGATCTCGGGGAGGGGACTCGAGCAGGAGGAGGGGGAGCAGGCGGGTCGTGGAACGAGCTGGGCCAGGCAGCGCCGCGGCGCCAGGAGGCGTCACCCGATCCCAGCACCCGTAGCCGACGATGTGGGGCAGCTCGGGGAGGGAGGCTCCAGGAGGGAGCAGTGAACAGGACCTTGAGGAGGAGGAGGAGGAGGAGGAGGAGGAGGAGGAGGAGGAGGAGGGAGAGGAGAGAGGAGGAGGAGGAGGGGAGGAGGAGAGAGGAGGAGGAGGAGGAGGAGGAGGCGAGGAGGGGGAGGAGGAAGGAGGAGGAGGAGGAGGAGAGAGGGGAGGGAGGGGAGGAGGAGGAGGAGAGGAGGAGGAGGAAGGAGGAAGGAGGAGGAGGGAGGAGGGAGGAGGAGGAGGAGGAGGAGGAGGGAGGAGGGTGGAGGAGGAGGGGAGGGGGAGGAGGAGGAGGAGGGAGGAGGCGGAGGAGGAGGAGGAGTAGAGGAGGGGGGAGGAGGAGGAGGAGGAGGAGGAGGAGGAGGAGGGAGGGAGGAGGAGGAGAAGGGAGGAAAAGGAGGAGGAGGAAAGGAGGAGGTGGAGGAGAGAGAGGTGAAGGAGGAGGAGGAGGGAAATGAGGAGTAGAAGGATGATGATGATGATGATGATGATGATGATGATGATGATGATGATGATGATGATGATGATGATGATGATGATGATGATGATGAGGATGAGGATGAGGAGGAGGAGGAGGAGGAAGAAACATAATATTAGGTAGAGGAGGCGGAGCGAGAAAGGAGAAAGGGAGGAGGAGGAGGAGGAGGTTCAGGACTAGTCATCATAACCCTGAGGCGCGGCACCATCCTCCTGACGACAGAAGCCGATGGAACCCAATCTCTCCCTGTTGGAGGCCTGGGCACCGCGAGAGGTGGACTTGCTCTGGCACAAAGGCGCACCCGACGGCGCGCAGCCTGCGGCTGCCGCCATCAGCGGCGTCCTCAGAGGAACCCTGCCTGAGAAGCGGCCAGGTGTCTAGAGAGGACAGGGCACAACATTTGTTTTTCTTCTTCTTCTTCTTATCATTATTATTATGATGATGATGATGATGATGCTTATTATTCTTATGATGATGATGATGCTGATGCTGATTCTTCTTCTTCTTATTATTATTATTATTATTATCATTCTTATAATTATGATGATGATGATGATGATGATGATGATGATGATGATGATGATGATGATGATGATGATGATGATGATGATGATGATGATGATGATGATGATGATTATTATTAATGTTATTATTATTACTGCTATTATTGTTATTGTTTTTGTTATTGTTATTGTTGTTGTTATTGTTATTCTTATTCTTATTCTTATTCTTATTCTTATTATTATTATTAGTATTAATATTAGTATTATTATTATTACTATTATTATTACTATTATTATTAGTATCATCATCATCATCATCATCATTATTCTTCTTCTTTGATGAAGAGTCGCAGACGGGCTCGTCAGCTCGTCCCTAGAGGCCGCGACCGGGCGCCATCTCATCTGCCTTGGCCAGCGCGCGCGCTGCGGGCTGCTGCCAAGCGGGAGGGAGGGAGAGAGAGAGAGAGAGATAACAAAAGAAAAAGAAACAGAGGAGGTGAAGGCCGAGGAACAGGCCGTGCCCGCACGGGCTCGAACCACCCCGATCTACGTCGGAAGGGGGGCCACAAAGGGCTTCGCCTTCGAGGATCGATGAGGAGGAGGAGGGGGAGGAGGAGGAGGAGGAGGAGGAGGAGGAGGAGGAGGAGGAGGAGGAGGAGGAGGAGGGAGGAGGAGGAGGAGGAGGAGGATGAGGAGGAGGGAGGAGGGAGGAGGAGGGAGGGCGGAGGAGGAGGAGGAGGAGGAGGAGGAGGAGGAGGAGGGAGGAGGGGGAGGAGAGGAGGAGCAGGCCGAGGAGGCCGAAGGGGAGCAAGCGGTGGCCCGCAGGGGGGGAAGCCGCCGCGACGGCCTGCCGCCCCCCTCCTCCGGAAGGCGCTTCGGGCCGCGCCTCTTCCAGGGCAAGCTTCCCCACCGCGGCGTCCCGAAGCCCCGCAGAAGGCCGCGGACGGCCCTAGGGCATCCCGAATCGTGGATCGTCTGCCAGAGATTTCTTTCGATGGGTATTTCAATCTTTTGACAACTGGCAGAATGATGTCATGGACCATTTTTCACACTGAGGAGACAAGGTAAGCAATATCCAACCTTGCAAGTGAGCGCTCTAACTTTCGCTGGTGCACGCCGGGGTCAGTCAGGCTTTGCAGGGGCCCAGAACATACTGAAGGGTCCTGCAAGATGCTGTGCGCAAGCCCGGGTCGATGCACCCCTGGCTCTGCACGATCCTGCAGGATCTGGCGCTCTGGCTGACCCCTGTCTTCATTGACCCTGTCCCCTGAAGGAACCGATCCAAAGCAATTTTGGGTGACCAGTTGGAGCATATTTGGAGCATCCCTTGGGCATTCGGCAAACAAATCCCAAACGCATCGTTCCACACTTTAGGCGGCAACTTCGAACAAAAACTGTGCGCCAAGGGGCGCTGGCTTCACAAAGACATGTACTGTGTACACAATTTGTGCGCCTCCGTGTTGCGGGGGATTCGTACACCGTGCTTGTGTCTGAAGGTCGTTGGTGCATCACGAAGACGGGCCCAATGATTTGGTGTCATGGTTGTTTAACAAGAAACCAACGCAAGAAACGTGCGGCCATAATCACCGTACCCCTGGAAACAATACTGCCGCATCATTCTGCCGTCGGGGCAGGTCTCGCGTGGCCGCCACTCCATGTTCTGCGCTGGCACACATAGGTCGTGGCGAGAACGCCGCAAGCACAGCGCTTTCCTCAAGGAGTGCAGGCGCCGTGCCACTTCAAAAAACGTCCAGCAAACGTGGGTCGTAATTGAGTCGAAAGGAAACCCCTTCCCTTTGATCTCTTTCCCGCCGGGCGGTCTGGGGAGGGGATCCCAAGGGGCATGCGCTCCCCGCGCCCGTCCCCTCCCTGAAGTGACTCGGGCGACCTTCGGGCTACTCCGATAATCCTGGGGCCACCTAAATCCTGTAAAGCCCTCTCGGGGCCACCTTCGGCTTAGATTCATAAGTGCCGACAGCGACATCGGTGTTGTTGACGCCCCACGTCTTCAATGCCTCGGCCAAAACCTCAGGGCAGCGCGCACAGCGCAAAACGCGCAGCCACGACGACTCCATGAGGCGCAGGTTGAAGCAGACAGGGCATTTTGTGTCAATCCCTGCGCGCGCGCCTGGAGCCCCAAACAGCCACATGCACGCGCTTGCCAACTGGCAGGGGCATCTGCTACCAACCACCCGCTATACGGCCCAGCCTTGGGAGCCGAGGCCTGGAGAAAAACCCACACCGAACGAACTTGACAGATGATTTGAACTTTCCCGCCGCACTGGTCGCAAGAGCGTCCAAACAAGGCCCAAACCCTCCCAAACTGGCTCAAGAAGCTCTTGACATGGCCGAGTCAGGGCCCAACTGGCACGCCACCGTCACCTCGCTGAAAGCCAACCCTCCAACATCATCCCCACAGCCCCGACACCGCCCACAAGTGGCCCCAATATTATATATCCCCACCAGGGCCTCGCAACTGCCCCCGCGGCCTCTGGAAGATGACCCACACTTTTTTGGTCTGCGGATCGGGAGCGGGCCCCTTCCGGCCAAGAGCTAAACGGGGCGCGGGTAGCCCTAATTGGGGAGACGGGGCGCGGGCGGGCGGGGCCTCAGGCGGCCGGAGGGCTCAGAAAACAGGCGGTGCCGAAGATCTTGCAGAGGACAAGGTGCGCCATGGACTGGAACAGGGGGCGAAGGTGACCCAAACGCGCAATGGCGGGATGGCCAAGCCCGCCGCGCCGCCGCGGGCTTCGGCCGCCGACCGCGCCGCGAACGCTCGCGGCGCCTTCTCGCCTTCTCTCCCCTTTTTCCTCCTCGCTTCGCTCTCCTCCTCCCTCCTCTCTCCTCAGGTTTCTTCCTCCTTCTCCTCCTCCTCCTCCTTGCCCCTCTGCTCGCTACAGCTCCTCCACACGAGCACTGCTCTCCTCTCTGCCCCGAAGGCGGCCAGGAAGTGGCCCGCCCCCCGTCCGCACATTATTCCTTTACGCGCGCACGTTTTCAACTATGGGTATGCACGAGATGGTCTTATACAAACTTGGGTCGTTACTGGTGTGCTGGCGCTGCAGCGTGGGAGAACGAAGAAGAAACAAAGACAGAAACAAACGAGGGAGGGAGGGAACAGGGAGAGGGGGCAGGCAGGCAAGCAGGAGGAGGGCAAGGGGGAAAAGAAGCGAGAAACGCCGGACGCGCCCGGCGAAAAAAAACGCCTGCGGGCCGTAAGATCGGCGCTTTGCCCCCTTCGTTCAGAACGGAATTCTCGACCCAACGCAGGCCTCTTTCTTGGATCCGAGTCTTTCCTCATCGAGGTCGCCCCCGCTTTTGCCCTCCGCTTTCCCAAAGTCCTCTTGCTCCCCTCCCTTCATTATACTCCAGCTCCTGCTGCTGCTGTTCCTCGTCCTCCTCCTTTTCCTCCTGTTCATTATCCTGCTGCTGCTCCTCTTCTTCCTCCACCTCCACCTCCACCTCCTCTTCCTCCTCCTGTGCGCGAGTGTACCCTGATCCGAATGCGAACAAGACGATGGGGTCTCTTTTTGAGTTGCAGGTCCGCTGTGACACGCGTCGGCGGTTAAAGAAATTACCTTGCGACGTACCCAACGCATCTGCTTTAAGTAGCAAGAGGCGTTGGTACATACCAGTACGGCCAATCACAACAGTGGACCTACCATTGGTTGCGCAAGCTATGTGGGAAGCGCGCGCGCGTTGCAAGACTCACGGGAGAGCAACGGAAGGACGAGGACTGCACCGTGTAATGCGGGAGCTAAACGCCCGCAGGCGCGCCGCCAGTTCTTCGGGCGGCCCGCGGGAAAATAAATCAAGACTAATCTGAATCTGCGTAGCGCGTCACTCAGCTGGACCCCCCCGCAGTCCTCGAACGTGGCGGCAGTTTCGCAGTTCGCAGCGCCCCGGGGATGGCGAGGTCGAATCTGAATCTGCGTAGCGCGTCACTCCGCTGGACTGGCGACAGTTTCGCAGTTGCCCCCCCCAGGGAATGAATCCGAATTTGCGTAACGCATCGCTCCGCTGGGCCCCCCCCATGCAGCCCTCGATCGTGGCGACAATTTCGCAGTTCGCACGACGGCGAGGTCCAGTCTGAATCGGCGTAGCTCGTCACTTCGCTGACCCCCCAGCAGTCCTCGAAAGTGGCCACAATTTCGCAGTTCGCAGCACCCCCCCGGGGACGGCGAGTAATCTGAATCTGAGTAGCGCGTCACTCCGCTGGACCCCCTAGCCGCCCTTGAACGTGGCGACAGTTTCGCAGTTCGCGGCTCCCCCAGGGCAAGGTCTAATCCGAATCTACGTAGCACGTCACTCCGCTGGAGCCCTCCAACCCTCGAGTGGCGACAATTTCGCAGTTCGCACCCCCCCCCCGGGGACGGCGAGGTCTAGTCTGAATCGGCGTAGCTCGTCACTTTGCTGACCCCCTAGCAGTCCTCGAAACTGACGGCAGTTTCGCAGTTCGCCCCCCCCCCCCCCCCCCCTCCCCCCCTGGGATGGCGAGGTCTAAATTGAAACTGCGCAGCGCATCGCTCCGCTAGACCCCCCAGCAGCCCCCGAACGTGGCGACAGTTTCGCAATTCGCACGATGGCGAGGTCTAATTGATTCCGCGTAAAGCGTTATTCCGCTGGATCTTGTAGCAGCCCGCGAAAGTGGCGACAGTTTCGCACTTCGTGCCCCCAGGAATAATCCGATTTTGCGCAGGGCATCGCTCCGCTGGAGCCCCCAGCAGCCCTCGAAAGTGGCGGATCGGAATCGGCATAGCGGGTCACTCCGCTGGACCCCCCAGCAGTCCTCGAACGCGGCGACAGTTCCGAAGGTCGCGGCCCTCCGAGGGGACCCCCAGGCAGGACAACGAGGCAGGACGGCGAGGTAGGAGTCGAGGTAGCAGGAAGGCAGGAGAAAAGAGGGAAGGTCGCAGCCCTCCGGGGGACCCCCAGGCAAGGACCACGAGGTAGGACGGCGAGGTGGGACGGCGAGGTAGCAGGAAGGCAGGAGAAAAGAGGAGGAGGAGGCGGGAGGTGGAAGGAAGGCGTGGAGACCGCAGCGCTCTATCCAGAGCGAGAACCCAACGCAGGAGCGTTGGGATACAGCAGCGCAGTGGGAAGGGAAGGGATGGGAGGGGTAAGGATATGGCGCGAGCGCGGCTGCTTTGCCTCTCTCTCTTCTCCTTCTGTCACCTCCTCCCCCTCCTCCTCCTCCTCCTCCTCCTCCTCCTCCTCCTCCTCCTCCTCCCCCTCCTCTCCTCCTCCTCCTCCTCCTCCTCCTCCTCTACCTCCTCCCTCCTTATTCTCCTCCCTCCTTCTCCTCCTCCTCCTCCTCGTCCTCCTCCTCCTCTTTCTCTTCCCTTCCTCCTCCTCCTCCTCCTCCTCCTCCTCCGCCTCCCTCCGCAACTGAACACTATGGGAGCTACTCTTCCCGCTCCCCCGAGACGCGCCTCTTTTTTTGTTCTTTCCCTCTCTCTCTCTCTCTTGTGTGTGTGTGTATATTATTATTATTATTATTATTATTATTATTAATATTATTATTCTTATGATGATGATGATTATTATTATTATTATTATTATTATTACTATTATTATTATTATCATCATTATTATCATTATTATTATTATTACTATTATTATTATTATTATTATTATTATTTATATATATATATATATATATATATATGTGTATATAGATCTACTAAAACCACGCGGGCGCTTCGCGCGCGCTTAGGTTCCAGCGAGCTCCAGTTGCAGTCTAAAGTGTTCGGCATCGGAGGACCTATATTGTCACAAGGATCGTGCACCTCAGGGAGCTCCACCTGCGGCCCCTCAGACAGGCTTGGCTGAGGGTCCCCCCGCCCATGCCGGCACACCCCTCACAGGCATCGCGTCCCACAGGGAAACCCACTTAATGACACCTCCAGAGACGAGGTTCACACAGTGGCACGCCCCTCACGCGGACACGCGGACAGTGCCCCGCAACTAAATGCATTTGCGGCACCAGATGGGAGCTTCGTAACATCGCCCCGCTCACTTCGGCACACCTCTCACACGGATCGTGGCCCGCAAGGACATCCACGGACGGCCCCAAAGACAAAGTTCGCATCCCGCCATCCCGCCAACTTCGGCACACCTCGCACGCGGATCGTGATCGTGGCCCACAGGGATCTCCACTCACGGCCCCAGAGGCAGGGTTCGAACTGCGCCCCCCCCTGGCCATTGCGGCACACCCCATCACGTGGATCGTCTCACAAGGAGCATCACCTAAAGGCCCGAAGTCTCGTATAACGCCCCCCCCGCCCATGTTGGCACACCTGTCACGCGAATCATGCCCCAGCCCTGCGCCCATTTCGGAACATGCCTGGCACGGGGCGTGCCCAGAGGTCCACCTGCGGCCGCAATGGGCGAGTTCGCGCGGTCCTTCACGCGGATCGTGCCCCACAGGGAATTCAGCGCACCCGTGCACGCGTGCCCCGCGGCAACCATCTTTCCGCATTGCCCCGGCCTCTTTGGCTGTCTCAGAGCGTTCCTGGCCCGTCGGACGCTGCTGGAAGTCGTCTTTGAGGCCTGCCTTCGCCGTCTTCGAGCCCGCTTGGAGCGCTTCAGGGCTGTATTGGAGGCAATCTCAGGCGTGTTGAATCCTCTTGGGCCGTCTTGGGGTGCTCCTGGGGACGTCTTTGGGGACTCTTCGGCCGTCACGGGGCCATCGTGGAGGCCTCTTGGGTGCTCAGAGGGCGATCTCGGGAGCCTCTTGGGCCATCTGGATCGTCGGCAGGCCGAAAAACAAACAAATGCAATAATCCTTCAAAAACCATCGGGAAGTCGATGATTTTAGCTCCTTCGGGCTTTCCCAAGGCATGTCTTGGAGGCGTCTTCGACGCCTCGGAGGCTATCTGGAGCTGTCTGGACCCCATATTGGGCCGAGTGGGGTGCATCTTCGGGCCGTCGTGGGTTCTCCTGAGGTCATCTTAGCGGTCTTGGAGGCATCTCTGAAACCATCATGGGCCATCTTGGCCGACTTGGAGGTCATCTAGGCCGTTCTGGACCGGGAGCGGGGGGTCCTGGAGCCCCGGTCCCGCCATGGAGACATCAATATCTATTTATGTATATATATATATATGTGTGTATATATTTATGTGTGAAAGGGAAGCCGGATGAACCACGGCTTCGTTTTTCCAATCCAGCCGTTCGTGTTCCTTCCGAAGCGGTGCTCCCGCTGCAGCGTGGGCCTCATGTTAGGATCGCGGCTTGGCTCCCTTCGTCCAACATGGCATCCACCTTCTCTCATCGTTGTCGCCCCCCTCCTTTCCCCCCCTCTCCTGGGTCTTCCTGCTCCTTCCGCTCCAGCTCCTGCTGCTACTGTTCGTCCTCGTCGTCCTCCTCCTCCTCCTTTCACTCCTGCTGATCCTCCTGCTCATCCACCACCTCCTCCTCCTCATCGTCGTCCTCCTACGTGCGCATCTTACCTTCTCCAGTTGCGCACAACACGATGCTTCTTCTGGGAGTTCCAGGTCCAATCTGACACGCGTCCGCGGGTGGAGAAGCAGTAACGCATTGGGACGGGATTGATGGGAGGGGTCGGATGACATATATGGCACGATCGCACCTAGCTTATTCTCTCCTGTCCCCTCCTTTCACTCTCTCCTCCTCTCCTCCTCCCCCTCCTCCTCCTCCTCTCCTCCTCCTCCTCCTCCTCCTCCTCCTCCTCCTCCTCCTCCTCCTCCTCCTCCCTCCTCATCCGTCCATCCGTTTGCCTGCTAGTTAAATCCTCCGTTTCGCACCCCAGACTTCCCCACCATGTATGATCCTGAAATTTGCAATTGGCGACGGTTGCGCGGATGGAGGGGCTCGTTTTCAACACCGAGCTCTTCTCACTGGCGACGCGCAAGTTCGTTTCAACGAGTTGCAATGGCTTCACGGGTGGAATGTGTGTGTAGTTGTCAAGACGGATTTCTCGCCGTAGCTCCGCGCGCATTCGTCTCAACACGTTTGCCACACTTACAACGATGGATGGCGTGGGTGGTTGTGGTAGTAGTGGTTTTGAACATGGAGCTCTCGCCTTGGCGCCGCGCACATTCGTCTTGAAAGCGTGCAGCCCTGGAAAGCGGTTTCTGGGGCTCTCGCCTTAGCGCCGCGCAAATTCGTGTTAAAACGTTTGTGGCAATTACAACGATGGCGGAGGCGGGGCCATTTTCAATGGGGCTCTCGCCTGAGCGCCGCGCACATTCGTCTTAAGAGCTTGCATCAATTAAGGTTGGGAAGACGGTTCCTTCTCAAAGTGGAGCTTTCCATCGAGACTTCATTGATTCCGAAGACCAGGAACCTTAACATACGTAGCAACTGTTTTCAAACTGGGGCTATCTCTTAAGACTTCCTGGATATTCGAACCACAAGTTCAAACATGTGCAGCAATTGCACGGATGGTGTGCGGGTCTTCTTCAACACGATTATCTCATTGAACCCGCCGTCATGCTGTTTGATCAAACCTTTTCGCATGCCGGATTGTGCGCTCGAAGGCTGCAAGGCAATTCCTTCTCCAAACGGGCCTTTCGCCTGAATGGGCAGGCCCCAAAGTAGCTGGTCTTTCACGGGGGCGCCTCGTGTAGTAAGAGGGACGGAATGTAGGGGCCGTTGGCGAGGGGACTTGGGAAAGGATGGCGAGGAGTCGCCCAGCATGAACACTAAAATGCCACTCTCTCTTTTCTCCTCTGATGCTGTGCGGTGCTGCCGCCGTCACTCCTGCGTAGTGTTTTTGACCCATCTGATGCAACATTTGGCCTTCCTGATTTTTCGATCGGAGCGCTTACAATATGGCCTTTCAGAAATCATGTCCCCAGTGCAACGCTGCTCACATGTCAGAACCGGCACTCAGCCGCATCGTTCAGACTGGCGCTCCCGCCCTAGCGGGCGCCACATGTGCTTCTGGTTCCAATCTTGTCTGCTGGCCCCGTCATTTCCTCCCTTCCGCCCTCCCTTGGTCCTCTTGCTCCTTCTACTCTTCTCGCTCGTGCAGCTGCTGATCCTCCTCTTCCTCCTCCTTCTCCTGCTCCTCCTGCTAATGCCCCTGCCCTTCCGCCACCTGCTCCTCCTCCATTTCCTCCTCATCCTCCCCCTCCTCCTCGCCCCCCCTCTTCCAATGTACAAAGACCTCTCCCCCCCTCGGTTTGCGCATTGTGCAGCGGGGTTAATTTGGGGATCAAGGTCATCTAGGTCGCCCTAGTTGGCGGACGCAATAACATTCAGCGCGACAGAAAAGGATTTGTGAGAGGGGTAGAATGTCAGATCTGGAGTGAGTGGCGCGCTCCCCTCCGCGTATTTTCTTTCAACAAATAATATCGTTTTTTTTTTTTTTTTTTTTTTTTTTTTTTTTTTTTTTTTTTTTTTTTTTTTTTTTTTTTTTTTTTTTTTTTTTTTTTTTTTTGAAAATTTAATATGGTATATATATATATATATATATATATATATATATATCTTCCGTTTCTGGTTTGCTTTTGACTAAGCAGCGCAATTTACACACATATATATATATATATATCATTATATATATGTATATCATTATTACGGTGTTTTTCAACCCCAGCGTTTCTGTTTTTTCCAGCTTGGCCCTCCCGCTGCATCGTGGGCCTCATTTTCGGATCGGCGCTTTTCTCCCGTCGTTCAGGATATTGCTGTGACTCCAGCGCGTTTGGTCGCCCCCGCGCGTTTCGTCGCCCCCGTCCTTTCCTTTCCTCCGCCTTCCCCTAGTCCTCCTTCTCCTCCCGCCCCTTCCACTCTAATTTCTGCTGCTGCCGTTCGTCCTGTTCCCCCCCCCTCCTGTTAATCCTCCTGCTCATCCTCCTACCCTTCCGCTACCTCCTCCTCCTCCTCCTCCCCTTTTATTTTCTCTCTGAGTAAGCATAAGACGACGGGGTCCTTCTTGGAACGTCTCAGCTACGACACGCGTCGGCGGATATAGAAACACTCAACGTTATGAGAAGGGATGTGCGGGAGGGGTAGGCTGTCAGATGTGGCGCGAACGCACCTAGCTTGCCTCTTTTCATCTCTCCTCTCTCCTCTGTCCTGTCTCCTCTCTCCTCCCTCCTCCTCCTCTTCCTCCTCCTCCTCCTCCTCCTCCTCCTCCTCCTCCTCCTCCTCTCGCCTCTTTCCTCCCTTTCCTCCTCCTCCTCCTCCCTTTCCTCCTCCTCCTCCTCCTCCTCCTCCTCCTCTTCTTCTCCCTTTTAGACTATCGAAGCCGCCCTCATCCCCAAACAATGTGGAGCGAATTTGGAAACTGCCCCGAGCCGCAAATGGTTTATGGTCAGACGCAGCGGCGTTAGTCCTATGATCGCTGAACATGTCGGTCTGTAGGTTGTACTCGGCCGGTGATTCCTCCTCGTTCGTTCTCCCGTCCACGTCGGCCCACAAGCGGCGGGAAACCGCGCGCGCCCAGAATTGTTGCAGTCGTCTCTCCCGGTAACTGCTTTGTCCCCTTTGCGCTCTCCCTCCCTCCCCCTTTTTCTCCCCCTCTCTCCCACTACTTTTTTTTTCCTACTCCCATACTTCCCGCTCTCTCTCTCTCTCTCTCTTTTTTTTTTCCCCCCCCCTCTCTCTCTCAATCTCCCTCTTTCTGCGCCCACTCCGAGCATCTCGCCCAGGGCTGCGGTGGCCGCGCGGGTAGCAACGTCGCAGTGTGTGACAAGCTGCGGCGACCTCCGATGGAAGAGACAACTTCGTCCCTCTCTCCAGCCTTCACTACAGGGCAGTTTGTAATACATGGGATATCCAAACATATATGGTTTTTAATACATGATCAATTTATGACTAGACGTATGCATGAACTCATCGTTGTTTTTAATGCCGAATCCCTGCATGTTTCATACATGATCCGCACGCGGAGCATGTATAAAAAAAAGGGCACTGTACTGAGCCCATCTGGGCGGCTCGTGGTCACGATTGCTTTCTCCTCTCCCGAGTTTTTCCGGCTCCCCCCCACCCAGCGAAGGTTCTTGGGGGCCGCTGGGGGGCCTCTCAGAGGGCCACTTGGGGGCGCCGGGGGGCGTCCAGGGCCCCTCTTGGGGCGATCTTGGCGCCGAGGACGCTTGACCTTGTTGGGTTTTTGGAGACTCGACATTGTTTGGGACTCTCGTGGGGCCCTCTTTGGCCTGTGTTAGGGTCCTTTGGGGGTCCCTGCGGCCGTCGTGGGCCGGCCGCCTTGGAGGCTGTCCTGGCTTGTCTTGTCTCGTTTGGTCTTATCTTGTCGTCTTGGGCAGTCTTGGGGACCTGCCAGACCCATCCTACACTGGTGTTGTTGTCGCCAAGGGAGATAGTGAACGTTTTTCTATTCATTGTCTTGCCGATCGGCGCGGGCCCTCGCCCCCCCCCCCCCCCGGAGTAGATCTTGGCTGCTTCTGTTATGTCGGGCCTGTCCCCCATACAGGGGGATTTTTCGACGAAAAATAAAAAATACCCCGAAAATGCACCGAAGGGGCCAAAACATTCTAAAAAGATAGTCCCCAGACATTTTTTTTTTTTTTTTTTTTTGTGTTTGTGTTTTTTTTGTGTATTTTCGGTGTATCTTTTATTTTTCGTCGAAAATCCCCCTGTAGGGGGAGAGGCCCGACTTAATGCTTCTGGCGCCTGCTTCGAGAGCAGGCGGAGCCTCCCCCACGGGACGCACTGCCGCAGACCGTCGCGCCAAACAGAGGGCCGGAGCTCTCCTCCCCCCTGCCGCCCCCCCCCCTGCCGCCCGAGGTCGAGACGCCGAAGAAGAAGACGCCCACATCCCGCTGCGGACCCGCCTCGATGGGGCAGGGACACCGCAGCACCTCCACCCTTTGCCCGTGTCGGGGGCGGCCAGGGAGATGGGGCGTCCAAGAGGGGGGGGGGGCGCAACTCGTGCCCGGCGGCACGCGCGCGGCCCAGCGGGGGGGGGGGCCAGGGACGTGACGAGACAAGAAGAGGCGCCATGGAGTCTGGGGAGATATCATGGCCCCCGCCATGAGATCCCCCCCCCCTAGTCATCACTTCCTCCTCCTCCTCCTCCTCCTCCTCTTCCTCCTCTTCCTCTTCCTCCTCCTCCTCCTCCTCCTCCTCCTCCCTCTTTGCCACCTTCGCCCGTGGAACGGAGGCGCGGCTGGCAATAGGGCGCCGCGGCCGCCCCCGGCGAACCGCGGGGCGAAGGACGAGCCGCGGACCAAAGTCCTCGTCGCTTCGCCGCCTCCGTTGTCGAGGGCGGGTGGGCCTCCTGCTAACCTTTTCGAACTCGTTTGGGGTAATGCGGGGTGACGATTAAAAAAAAATGGGAGAGAACGATTCAAACATAGTTTCCGGCTATTTCTGTACAATTTTCCGACTCAAGGAGAACGATTTAAAACATAGTTTTCCAGCCCGCGGCCGGTTATTTCTAATCGTCACCCCGGGCGACGCCGCGTGAACACGACCCCCGGTCATTTATTAATCGTCATCCTCCAGTACCCTCGGGCCCTGTTGGACCCCTGGTGGGGCCTTTTCACGCCCTTGGAGCCGTCTTTCGTTCTTTTTTGTGAGGCGCGTGTGGGAACTCCTCTCGGACCTGGCCTCGGATGTGAAGGCTTTGGAGGGGCCTCTTGGAGCCCTCTTAGGGCTCTCTTGGGGTGCTCTTGGAAATTTCCAGGGCCCTCTTTCGGGCCCTTCTGGGTCTCTCTCCAGCCATTTGAAGGCTCACAGGCTCACCAGAAGCCGACATGGTGAAAATGCAGCAGTCGTCACATACATGTGCAGTTCACTGGCTTTGACCTCCTGGGGATATCCCTAGGATGCTTTCGGGCCACCCCAGGGCCACCTGGGGGCCTTTGCGAGCCATGCTGGAAACCATCTTGGGCTTGGGCCATCACGGCCCCTCAGACACAATATTGGAGGCCTGTCTTGTCTTGTCCAACTTCGTCCGGCCATACCGCTACCGCTACATCGAGGGAGTTTTCCCGGGGGGCTGGGCAAGAGGGTCGCAAGGGAAGGAGCGTCCAATATCGCCATAAGTAACTCAAACGCCGTTTTCTGGTAGACGAAGATGCTTTCAACATCGCGCAGGATGGCCCGCTTTGGCTCATGATGGCCTCCAACATGCCTCTAAGAAGTCACAAGACCTCCGCCATACGGCCCGCGGTGGCCATGGAGCCTCCGAAGGAGGCGCCCAAATCGTCAAATAACCGGAAGTTTCTCAATGGGTTTCTCCTTATTGCCTTCTCTGATGGTTTAAGAGGCCTCAAGATGCCCCCCCCATTCCCCAACACTCTCCAAGAGAGCTCCAAGACGGGCCCCAAGATAGCCTCAAAGGCCTCCAGGAGCACTCCAAGAGGTGATGCTTTGGGCGCCATATGGGCAGAACAAATTGCGGACTCCTTTTCCAAGTAGGTGGTCTTCAGGGGATTGCCCCGAAGGCCCCCACAGAGCCCCAAGAGGGCCCCCCCGCAGTCCATCTCACGACAACTCGACTGGGAATCGTTTCTGGATGGGCTGGTGGAGATATGCGAGGCGTCGGGACTCGTTGGATGTCGTTCTATGCCACTCACTCACGTCACTAGCTACACAGTGCCCCGCCCCCAGTTAGCAGACGAACCATGTGCACATGTAGCGAAGCATGGGCCGCTTAGCAGGCCACTGCATGGCTTCTTCTGCAGTGTCGGCAAACTTCAACTGATCCGCGTCCTGGTCCGATATCATACCGTAGTTCACGAACGCATCCCACTGAATGCAGTCCTGCTGGCTTCACGGAACACTGCGCCAACAACCACGGCGGCCTTTTGCGCTCGTGGCATGTCCGCACTTGCGACCTATCTAACATTTGCCCAGCGAGCAAGACACAGCACAACTGGACTGTGGGCCAGAACGTGAGGCATCCCCTTGGCTGGCTGGAGCCTGTCATGGAGCGGCATAGGCGTAGGTCGTAGATCCTTCAAGCAGCCATGGCGTTTCTGCTTCACAGTTAGTGTGTTGTGCGCATCACCAGCTACTGGGTAATACGTTCGCAGTCGGGCCCAGAAGCGACCGCGACGGGCCTTTCGTAGTGAACCCTGCCAAAAAGGCGATAGAGCCAGCTGCAGAAGAGAAGGCACATGGACGGGTGAGCTGCCTGGGATAGGAGGAAAATGACCCTCTCCCTCGTCAGCGTGATTTCTTCGCGACGCGTTTCCCGTGGATCTCTACCTCTTCCTGGGGACCCGCTTCCCATTCCGACTAACTGAACGGTCCTGGGGCAGGGACACGGCATCCAGAGGGCGAACGCACGAGAGAGCCTGCCTTCGCGACTGCTTTGCGCCGCCTGGATCAGGGGGGGGAGGAGGAGCAGGAGGATGAAGAAGCCGATGAGGTGATGTGAAAGGGGGGGGGGGCCGGGAAAACCATGTCATCGGGAGGAGAGGAGAGGGGGGTGGGGGAGGGGGGAGTGGAGAGGAGGAGGGGGAGAGGGGGGGTGGGGTGGGGAGAGGAGGAGAGGAGGCGGGGGGTGGGGTTGGAGGGAGGAGGGGGGGGGGAGGAGGGGAGTGGAGAGGAGGTGAGAGGGAAGGGGGATGGGCGTTGACCGCAACTCCGCGCACCGGAGCCGCATGCAGGGCGAGGCGGAGAGCACGGCGCCGGCGGTCCTTCCAGAACTTCTTGCCTATCAGGACCACTGGCAAGGGCCTCCCGCCCCCAGGAAGAGGGGTGGGAATACTACTACTACTACTACTACTACTACTACTACTACTACTACTACTACTACTACTACTACTACTACTACTACTACTACTACTACTACTACTACTACTACTACTACTACTACTACTACTACTACTACTGCTGCTACTGCTACTTACTACTACTACTACTACTACTACTACTACTACTGCTACTACTGCTACTACTACTTCTGACTACTACTACTGACTACTACTACTACTACTACTACTACTACTACTACTACTACTACTACTACTACTACTACTACTACTACTACTACTACTACTACTACTTCTACTACTAACTACTACTACTACTACTACTACTACTACTACTACTACTACTACTACTACTACTACTACTAACTATACTACTACTACTACACTACTACGAACCTACACCACAACTACTACTACTTACGGCTTACTTTTATCACTTTAAACTACGACTACTGACTACTGACTGCTGCTGCTGCTGCTACTACATACTAATAACTACATACTATTAGCTTTTTACTTTTTACTACTACTACTACCTACTACTTACTACTACTACTACTACTACTACTCACTAACTACTACTACTACTACTACCACTACCGACTACCACTACACTACCACACTACGACTACGATACTACTACTACATACTACTCTACTACTAGTACTACTATTACTACTACTACTACTACTACTACTACTACTGCTACTACTACTATTACTACTACTACTACTACTACTACTACTACTACTACTACTACTACTACTACTACTACTACTACTACTACTACTACTACTACTACTACCAGTACTACAACTAGCACTGCTACTCCTACTACTACAACTATGAATGAGGATACTACTACCACAACTAATAATACGAAGAAGAAAAAGATGAACTAGCAAAAGAAGAAGAGGAGGACGAGGAAGAAGAAGAGGAGGACGAGGAAGAAGAAGCACTGGCGTGCACATAAACTTTCGCAAGTCCGCGCGGACCTCCAGACATCTATCATACCTGTGCAGAGTCTCCTGCTTCGGCTCGTGCTCACCACTGCGCGCTCGCACCATCGCCTGGCCGCCGCAGGCAACAATCAGCACTGGCGGGGGCCCAGCGCGGCCCGTGGGCCAGAGCAGCATGTAAGCTGGCCGTGCGCGAGGGATGTGGAGTGCCTGCTCATGGCCTCGCAAAAACAGCGCCCTGTTTGAAACATATGCCCTGTTATAACTATTTTGCGTTTTTTTGTCTTTAAGGTGTTATGTTTTTGTTTATGCATATACCCATCTATACATAACAACAACACATTTTTTCGTGTTGCTGTTCTTTTAGTTGATTTTATGTATGATCTGGAACATAAGCCTCTCGTAAAACAAAACGACAACGCCCTGTTCTAACAAGCGCCCGGGATCCGCCCTGATCACAGATCTGGCGCCGCCAAACCTCAAACAAAGGCAAGATCCAAGAGCCTCGCCGGGCAGACGTGCAGCCATCTACACGCACGCTTCCCACCTGGCCGCTCGAGGGAGTACTGCGCTCGAGGTGGCCCTCCGGCCGCTGCGGATGTGCGTGCATCCCTCGAAGTGAATCCCGGGAAGCAATCTCCACTCGAGGTCTGGAAAGAAGCAAAGCTCGCAGTCACCGAATGCACGAACGTACTGCCACATCAAGGCACGTCCAGCGAGCCCGACACGTGGTAGTCAAACATGTAAAACATGATTTGCGCCAAACTCGTGTGTTCAATTTCATCGAAGACAATGTCTGAAAAGAAGCGGCTCAAGCCCTGAGCTACTGCGATGAACTCTGAGCCTATCTGCCCCGAGCTCCACCACAGGATGAGATGGAGGAGAAGGAGGAGGGGTGGGTGGATGTGGGGAGGAAGGGGATAAGGGAAGTGTTTCGGGGATGGGGGGTAGGGAGAAGAGGGTAGGCAGGAAGAGAGGGAGGTGGATCGGAGGGCTGGGAGAGGAGAAACAAGGGCGAGAAAGGAGGGGAACACATAGGAGTACCTTTCCTGCCAACCGTGCCGCTGACAGCATGCCGCTGGAAAAGGAAGGCGGAGGGAGGGGACGAACTGGAGGGTGCCTGGAGCCGCCTCTCCCCCGCGCCTCGCGGCAGCTGCCCTACAGTTAAGTCGGGCATATCCCCCTACAGGAGGAATATCAACACATAGTCAAACCATAATCATTTGTTATAGTATATATTATATGTGTATCTGGTTAAACAAATATTTATAAAAACAGTAGTCAAGGAACCTCTAGTTCTTAAATGCATACACGTACAAACATAACATACTATATATGTATGTGTGTAGATGTATATGTATATGTATATATATATATATAGACATGTATGTGTGTATATATATATATATATGTAGACTATCCGTTGTCTTCCTTCCAAAACCCGCCATTGAGGACACGCCCGACCTGACCCCACAGCTCGACCGCTCGCCTCCGAGGAGCGCCCTCGGAGCTCGGCCCCTCCCCCGCGCGCCCCTCCCGCCGCACGCCGCGGCCGCCCCCCGCCGCCTCGAGAGGGCGCGCCCGCTCCTCGGAGGCGCGCGACCGCTCCCCCTCCCCCCCTCTCGGGGGCAGGCCCCGCGCCCCCCGGAGGCGGAGCCGAGCCTCAGGTCGGGCCTGTCCCCCTACAGAGGGGATTTTCGGCGAAAAATAAAAAAATACCCCCAAAATACCCCAAGAGGGTCAAAGAATACTCAAAAAATAGCCCCCAGACTATTTTTGGATTGTTTTTTGACTATTCTTGGGTCTTTTTTTTTTCGTCGAAAATCCCCCTGTAGGAGGACAGGCCCAACTTAACCTCAGGTCGGGCATGTCCTCCCACAGGCGGATTTTCGCAGAACAGATGAAGATCGCCAACCAGTCTCATCCACAGCAGCGGTCCAGAAGGAGCACGGCGATCCGTCGCCAGACTGCGTTTTTTTTAATATTCTGGGGTCTCCTCCCCGTGGAGGGACCTGCCCGACGTAGAAAGCGTGCCTCGCGCAACCGCTCTCTGCCCGCCAGGCGAGACCGCGGGCTGGCGCCCGCGCCGAGCGCCCGCTGAGAGAGCGCCCGAGGACGGAGATTCAGCACGGCGGCGGCCCGTGTCGCGGGCGCCCGCGCCGGCACCGGCTGCGGCACCCTCGGGCGGCGGCCACCTGGGCTCCTCCTCCTCCTCCTCCTCCTCCTCCTCCTCCTCCTCCTCCTCCCTATTCTCCTCCCTCCTCCCCCTCCTCCTCCTCCTCCTCCTCCTCCTCCTCTCCTCCTCCTCCTCCTCCTCCTCCTCCTCCTCCTTCTCTCCCGACGCCACGCGGGCCGCTCGAGACCTCGAGCGGTCCTGGCTCTCTGATGGCGCGGGGCGCTCGCTGCCGGCCGACCCCCCGCGGCGTGCCGCAGAGAACGCTCGCGCTGTGGCCGCCGCCGCGCCGACACGGCGCGAGGCCATCCGCAACGCCATCCGCAGCTTGTGCGCTTGGCCGTGGGTCGGGCGAAAGGGGGGATAGCAAAGGGGGGGTTTGAGAATCAGCTCACGTAGCTGATTTTCCCGGCGCCTCCCGGCGCCGGAGGCGGCTATGTATCGAGGAATGGGCCCCTCGGTGAGGCCGAAACCAGCTGCATGCAGCAAATTTCGTAACCCCCCCTTTCCCAATCCCCCCCTTTCGCCCGACACGGCGCGAGGCCATCCGCAACGCCATCCGCAGCCTCCTCCTCCTCCTCCTCCTCCTAGCCTCCTCCTCCTCCTCCTCCTCCTCCTCCTCCTCCTAGCCTGGCCGTGGGTCGGGCCTCGGGCCTCTCCCGCGGGGGGCGGGGGGCGCGAGGGTGCTCGCCGGGCAGAGGCAGGGCCGACCGCAGGGGGCCGGAGCACGGGGGGCCGGAGGATGGCGCCGCATCGGCCGCTGCATCGGCTATACGCGAGGGCGAAGGAGGAGGAGGAGGAGGAGGAGGAGGAGGAGGAGGAGGAGGAGGAGGAGGAGGAGGAGGAGGAGGAGGAGGAGGAGGAGGAGGAGGACGACGACGACGACGACGACGACGACGACGACGACGACGACGACGACGACGACGACGACGACGACGACGACGACGACGACGACGACGACGACGACGACGACGACGACGACGACGACGGACGACGGACGACGGACGACGCAAACCGCGACGACGACGACGGACGACGGACGACGCAAACAGTGCTCTGTATGGCGGCGCGATTCTCCGACCACATCTGTTCCAGACCCACCTGGGCGCCTAGGGTTAGGTCGGGCATGTCCCCCTACAGGCGGATTTTGGACGACAAATGGAACATTCCCAACAAATATTCAAAAATAGTCCAAATTAGCCAAAAAATTGAACCCCGAGTATTTTGCTACTACTCTTGGATATCCCTGCTGTAGAGGGACACGCCCGAATTAGGCCGATGGGGGAGGACCCCCAGACCTCTGGCATCAGGATAATACCCCAAAAGAACAAACAAATACTAGAAAAATCGTCCCCAGACTGATCTTTTGACTGATTCTTTCTGTAGAGGGACACGCCCGACTTAAGCCTAGGGGGGAGGACCCCCAGGAACCTCTGGCGTCGCGACTTGTTCGTCCGCGGTGGGAGCCCCCCTCGACCCCCATCCCTACCGCGCTTGTTCTTCGCCCCGGAGGTGGCTGCCGTTCGCCTTCTTCCTTCGGGCCCCGAAGGAGGGTGCACGGTTTCCCCCCAGGGCCGTAGGCGACCCGAGGAGGAGGAGGAGGAGGAGGAGGAGGAGGAGGAGGAGGAGGAGGAGGAGGAGGAGGAGGAGGAGGGGGAGGGGAGGAGGAGGAGGAGGAGGAGGGGAGTAGGAGGAGGAGTAGGGTAGGAGGAGGAGTAGGAGGGGGAGGATGAGGAGGGAGGATGAGGAGGAGGAGGAGGAGGAGGGAGAGGAGGAGGAGGGGAGGATGAGGATGATGATGGATGATGATATGATGATGATGATGATGATGATGATGATGATGATGATGATGATGATGATGATGATGATGATGATGATGATGATGATGATGATGATGATGATGATGATGAGGATGATGGAGGATGAGAGGAGGAGGATGAGGAGGAGGAGGAGGAGGAGGAGAGAACGGGTCGCCTAAGCCCTTCGGAGAAACCCTCCAAAGGAGGCCCCTGGAGGCCGAGGCTGCGAAGACCCAGCGGTCGCGGCTTTCCGCGACGAGAGAAATCGGCGGCGAGCGAGGGGGGAACGTGAGGAGGGGAAGGCCTTCTCAGAATGCGGCGGGACTTCTCAGAAGCCCTGGAAGCTTCTGGAACAGGTTTCTTTTTTTTCGGGGAAAGCTCAGAAAGCTCCTCAGAAGGCTGGGGGACCTCCGACCCTTCTGAGAAGGCCTTCTCCTTCTCACTTCCCCCCCCTCGCTCGCCGCCGAAGAAATCTGGGGAGAGGGGATGGGGCAGGGGGCGGTGGCATGAGCGCGGAAGCTGTGCTCTATCAACTGCCTTGCCCCTGCTACCCCCAAGAGGCAGGCAGAAGAAAGGAAGGGGCGGCCTCTGGGCGCGCGTGTGTGTGTGTGTGTGTGTGCCGAACGAGGCAGAAGCACGAGGAGGAGGAGTAGGAGGAGGAGGAGAAGGAGGAGGAGGAGAGGAGGAGGAGGACGAAGAGGAGGAGGAGGAGGCATGCGCTCCCAACTTCCCCCCTCCCTTTCCCCCCTCCCTGGTGCACGGTCGTTATCATCATTTTCCATCGTCGCAAGTATCCATCCTCCCCTGCTCTTCTCCCTCGTGTACCTCGTGGCTCGTGTTCTGCCATCTCCCCGCAGGCCGCGGAGGGGGGGGGCTCGAGGGCTTCGGTCGTTCGTTCGACACGACTGTCCACATCGCTGAGTCGCCGAGGATGGGGATGATGATGAGGAGGAGGAGGAGGAGGACGAGGAGGAGGAGGAGCAGGTGGAGGAGGAGGGGGAGGAGGAGGGGGAGGAGGAGGAGGGGGAGGAGGGCCATGGGGAGGCAGCAGGGCGCGGCCTCTTTATCTTGCCCGTCTGCATCAAGGTCAACAGCTCGAACAGCTCGTCGCAAGTGCCCAGGCCGCCAGGGGCCACGACGAGCCCCATGCACCGGTAGGCCTGGGCGGAGGGAGGGATCATCAGTGGCAGCGTGAGGAGACGAAGGATGAGGCGGTGGCGGGAGAGGGGGAGGAGGAGGACGAGGAGGTGGTGGAGGACGACGCGCAGAGCATGCGCAGGGATGAGGCTAGGACGAGGATCGATAGTGATGATGGTTAATGATGGTGTTAATGATAATGATGCTGATGCTGATGATGATGCTGATGCTGATGATGCTGATGATGATGAGGAGGAGGAGGGAGGGAGGAGGAAGGAGAGGAGGAGGGGGAGGAGGAGGAGGAGGAGGAGGATCAGGAGGAAAGTCAGGACGAGAAGTGGCAGGTGGATGGGGGGGAGGGGGGGCGGGCAAGCTGTGTGCACCGCCCCATGGGGCGTGCCCCTCTCGTCTCCTCCTGCTCCCACGCCTCCCCCTTCGTCGGTCCCACCTCCGCCTCCATTGTTCTTTTTTCCCTATGATCGGGGAAAAACAAAGTTTTAAGAGCATTTCTTTGGTAGGTCCCAGCCAGAAATGTTCTAAGAACATTTCGTGCAAATCACAAAAGGTTCTTAGAACATTCTTTGGTAGGCCTATAGGCGAGCTAGGACGCTTCGCCACTGCTATTTGCCTGACACCTTGCTCCCTGGCACGTCGAGGCGCGGTAGAATGCCATGGGCTGCCTGACTTTAAGCCAACAAATCTTGCAGCGTCCAGTGGCGTGCACCGCGCCGCCCGTCCACTCTTAAGAACTACGGATCCGCACTCCCGAGGCCACGATCCCTGGTAGTGAATATGCCAGCCACCGCGGACCCCAAACAGTGTGATTTAGCATGCTCTGCGATGTGATGTGTGCGATCCAGCCTACTCAGTGCAATCTATGCAGTGCAATCCATGCAGTGCCAATCAATGCGGGACAATCTCCGCAACGCAGTCGATGCGGCGCAATCTTCAGCTGAACCACGCTGCTTGCATCATGCCACTCTCTACACTACGCCTTGCCCTTCTGCACCGTGCTGTGCTATGCTGTGGTATGCTGTGCCATGCTGTGCGAGTGGACGAGTGCGAGTGGACGAACGCAAGTGGCGGCAGCGACGGACGGCGGCGACGGGAAGGAGGAGGAGGAGGAGGAGGAGAAGGAGGAGGAGGAGGAGGAGGAGGAGGAAGGGGGAGGAGGAGGAGGAGGAGGAGGAGGAGGAGGAGGAGGAGGAGGAGGAAGAGGAGGAGGAGAGGAGGAGGAGGAGGAGGAGGAGGAGCAGGAGGAGGAGGAGAAGGAGGCGACGAGCCAGCCGAAACAGCACCAGGGCCCAGTGCGAGCGGCGGCGACGGACGGGCGGCGACGGGCGGCGACGGAGCCGGCCGAACCGGCTCTGGGGCCCCAGCCAGGGCGGCGACGGGCGGCGACGAGCCGGGCGGCCCGCGCCAGGCCCAGCTGCCCTATAGCACCAGTGAGAGCCGCCAAGTGCAAGCACTGTTGGAGCAGCAGTGGGTCCACGCCGACAAGGCCACGGTTCGTGGCCAGCATCTGTAAGTTCGCGCTCCCGAGGCCACGATCGAGCTTCCAACACGGCCGAGGCATGCAACCGAGGCCGCCAAGACTGCCAAAGATGCCTCCAGGCGGCGCAGGATGGTCTCGAGACGGCTTCCAAGACGGTCCAAGCAAGAGGGCCACAAGAGGACTCAAGTACGGCCTGAAGAAGCCAATAAGATTGGTTATCCGAAAATCTTTCAAATATTTGGGCGCCTTCATCTTTTAGGGCTTCCTTCAGCTCCAGGCGAGCCTAGATGCCTCCCAGATGACACCAAAACGGCAGAAAGAAGCTCCATGAGAGATCCACAAGAAGTGAAGACAAGCGGTGTCACATGTGACGGCCGTCCTCCTCCTTCTTCTCAGCAGCACCTTCGTCATCACTATCATTACCATCACCGCCGTCGTCACCATCAGCATCATCTTCACCACCATCATCATCATCATCATCATCATCATCATCATCATCACCATCACCATCACCATCACCATCATCAACATCATCATCACCATCATCATCATCATCATCATCATCACCATCGTCATCATCATAATCATCATCATCATGATCATCATCATCATCGTCATCACGATTTTAATCACCCTCGCCCGCCACTGGCATCTTCATCGTCTCCTCCTCCTCCTCCTTCTCGTCTGTCTCCCTCTCCTTCGACTCATTATGATCGCCAATCTACCCATCTGCGTATTCGTTCCAACACCAACACGACACGGATGAGCATGTCACATGTTACGGCTCTTTCAAAGCCTCGGGGCACGCGGTGTGTCACGCGTTGTGGCTTACTCTCGTTCGCCACATTCGGTGCCGGGCTGGCGCACGACGGCAGGACTTGCCGCATGCAACTGGATAGATCACTCCTCCCTGCCGCGCCGCCAGTGGTTCAGTGGTCCTCCTCTCCTCATCCTCGTCACCTTCCCTCACTCTCTCCTTCCCTCCCCCTCCCTCCTGCTGCTCTTCTTACTCCTTCCCCTTTCTCCTCGCTCCTCCTCTTGTGCTGCTCATCTTCCCCTTCGCCCTACTCCTCTTCCTCCTCCCTCTTCCTCCTCCTCTTCCTCCTCTTCCTCTTCCTCCGTGTCCTCGTCCTCGTTCCTCTCCTCCTCCGCCTCCTTCTCCTCCTTCTCCCCCACCGCCCTCCAGGACACCGCGGGGAGGGATGCTTAGAACACTTTGCTGGGCTATTGGAACCATCGGGACATTCCAGCCCCGATCTCTCCTTCGCCTCGAGCACCGCACGGAGGAGGGCAACATGCCTTTAATACTGCAACGGTCCAGGAGGCCCTCCACTTGGGGCGAGAATGAAGAGGAGGAGGAGGAGCCAAGTTTCCCTGCTCCTCCTCCTCTTCATCCTCCCTCTCCTCCCCCTCCTGCCGCTCTTCCTGAGCTTCCTCCTCCTCCTCCTCTTCCGACCTCTCCTTCTCCTTCTATCTCACCTCTTCCTCCTCCTCCTCCTCCTCCTCCTCTTGCTCTTCTTCCTTCTCCTCGTCCCCTTATCCTGTCCAGGCTCCTCCTGCCTCGTTCGCTCGCTGCCTAAAAGACGTGTGACATGGCCGCCTGTCTGAAAGCAGAAGGGAACCTTACACAGAATGGACGGGGAGAAAGCAAGGCATTGGAGGCCTGGAAATGAGCACCCACACCAACACAGGGGGTTGCCTCCACAGGGGGAATCTGATCCTAGACTTCGGTGTTGGTGGTAATATTTCGGTCACCTCGGCAGCCAGAATATTACCACCATCACCGAGATCGGGATCTTCTTCCATCGGTGGAGGCACACCGCTGATATTGGTGTTGGTGTCAACCTCTAGGCCTGCGAAAGCAGTACGGACGGAATGGTGGAGGGTCCAACGCTAACCATGCCCCCACGAAACGTCCGCCCAACCGCCGTCCCCAATGAACCCTCCCTCTCGTATCAGCCCTCCCCCTCCTCACCCTCGTCTTCCTAATCGGTGATCGCGTCGCGACTCGGCAAGAC
>CAUYUJ010005325.1:55000-62341 GCA_963575745.1 Prorocentrum cordatum
CAGCCAGAACATTCTCCCAACAAATCGAAGAATAACCAAAGAATCCTCCCACAATTTTTTTACTGTTTTTTAAAATAATCCTCCTGTAGAACCACATGCCCGACCTGAGGCTGGAGGTTGGACGGGGTGGCACGCCCGAGGGCATCCTCAGGAGAGAACGCTGGCGGATCCCAGAGGCCGCATTGATCGTCCCCACCATTTTTGGACTATTTTTTTGAATAATCCTCCTGTAGAGCGACATGCCCGACCTAAGGCTGGATGTTGAGCTGGGCGGCACGCCCGAGGGCATCCTCGGGAGAAGACGCTGGCGGATCCCAGCGGCCGCAGTGTGCGTGGCTCCCTGGAGGCCCTCAAGGCAGGCCGCGCCTGGCCCTAAGACAGGGGCGAGGCGACGGAGCGTCGCCAAGGCCTCCTCGAGTTGCGCTTTTTCCTCCTCTTCCTCACGTCCTCCTCCTCCTCCTCCTCCTCCTCCTCCTCCTCTTCCTCCCCCACCCTCCTCCTCCTCCTCCTCCTCCTCCTCCTCTTCCTCACGTCCTCCTCCTCCTCCTCCTCCTGCTCGTTCCACTTGCCTCCGCAGCCATTGCCATCTCGATGGGACGAGCCGGCGCAGAGAAAGAGACAGAGGGAGAGAGAGAGACATATATATCTATACATATATATAGCGAGAGAGAGAAGAACAACTATAACGCCTCCTCCTCGTCCTCCTATCCCTCCTGTTCCTCGAGTGGCGCAACAGGTCTGTCCGCGCCTGCCGCTGCCGCTTCTCTCCGTGGGCTCCTCCGCGAACGCGGCGACCTCGTTGGCGCCCCTCGCAGCGCCCCAGCAGCCCGGCGGCCGTGCCCTGCCAGCGCAGCCCGCCGGCTAGCCGGCCAGCTCGGCCGCCGGCGCGGCGCATGCTGCGAGCTCGCGCTCTTGGCCGAGCGCGCTCCGCAGCTGGCGCGCGATGGGCTGTGACTCCCAACTCCGCGCCCCAGCGCCGCGCCAGCGCGTTCGCGTCGCGGCCGCTTAAGCCTCGTGGCCGTCGCCCAAGCCCTGCGCGCGGTCCCGCGCGAGCCACCGTAGGTGCCGGAGGGCGGTCCAGCCTGGCTGGCCGGCCGTCTCGTGGGCCAGCGGCAGGACCAGCCAGGAGGCCCACCGCTCGTGGTACCGACGGTTTTTGTCCGCCCCGCCCTCGGCGGCCTCTGCGCCGTCGGCGTCCGCGGCCGCGGCCAGTGCGCACGCGCGCCCCCCGTCGCGTCCGCCAGCATCAAAGGGGCAGTCCCCGCGGTGCGCCTCCAGTTCGAGCAGCGCCTCCTCGCGCTCGGCCTCGAGCGGCGCGCCGCAGTCGCTGCCAGGGCTGCCGGGCGGGGTGTCCGTCCGCGAAGCCGCGCGCGGCGCGGCTGGCCGCGGTGCAGCCAACGCCAGCGACGCCGATCCCAGGCCGGGGCCCAGAGTGGACGGTCCGTGCGGGAACCGCACTCATGGTGGATGCGGTCCCACGCGTCCTTGACATCCCCGCTGCGCGCCTTCGTGCCGCCCCGCAAGCGCAGCGGAGGGCGCGCCGCGCCTTGCGGGCAAAGCGGTAGGCCGCAAGCCTGCCCCGCCCGCTCGCCAGTGCGCAGGCGGTTGCGGCAGCGGTTGCCGGTCGCCCGCGTGAAGCCCTCCGCAAGAGCGGAGCAACGCCCGTTCCTCAGCGTCCAGGACCTCAGCGTTGCTGTATGGTTGCTTGAATCCAGCCTGTGCGTGAGTCTGCTCTGGAGCTTTTCCTGAGGGTCTTGGGCGAGCTGCCGCCAATCGACCAGCGGTCTCTCCTCCAGGGCAGGCAGCAGCCCAACCCTGTCCAGCGATGGCCGTCGCCGCTCAGGTTCAGCCAGCACGCGTCGCTCTCGTCCGGGTGGTTGCCCGGCGGCAGCGGCCCCCCCAGCGGGGCGCCCAGCAGCGTGTCGCCGTCGGCGTGCCAGCGGTTCTCTAGCCCTGGTCGGACAGGCGAGCGGGGAGACCAGGCCTGCGCCTTCCGCTGCTGCAGCTCGAGCCCCAAGCGCCCCAGCGTTGCCTCCGCAGTCGCCTCGGCCTCGCTTGCCAGGGCGGGCGGCACGAGGACGACGACGTCGTCGATGTGGGCCAAGGCGCGGACATCGGCTGCCCGCAAGCCGCGGTCTGCCGCCCACAGCTTCAGCTCCTCTTCGAGTGCCTTCAGGGGGGAACGGAGGCCGCAGGCGAAGAGGATGGACGCGAGCGGGTCCCCCTGGTCTTCGCCGTCCGCAGAGCCAAGGCATTGGCAATCTCCTCCCCAACCCTGGAAATAGTGCTGGGAGCGGCGCCGGCAGAAGAGGTTCGCGAAGGGGAGAAGCTCCAGCGCCGCCTCCTCCAGTTCGACCAAGCAAACATCGCGGTGCGCGGTCCCGTAGGCGTTCTTCTCCTCTTCTTATTCTTCCTCCTCCTCCTCTTCTTCTTCTGCTGCTGCTCCTCCTCCTCCTCCTCATTCTTCTTCTTCTTCTCCTCCTCCTCCTCCTCCTCCTCCTCCTCCTCCTCCTCCGCCGCCGCCTCCGCCTCCGCCACCGCCTCCGCCTCCGCCTCCTCCGCCTCCGCCTCCTCCTCCTCCTCCTCCTCCTCCTCCTCCTCCTCCTCCTCCTCCTCCTCCTCCTCTCTCTCTTCTACCTCCTCCTCCCCGCTCGACGGCTGTGGGCAGGCGCTGCGAGGCTCCTCGAAAGGCAGGGAAATGCCCAGGCCGGTCGATTTGCCTCGGCGGCCGCGGTGCGTCTTGGCAGCTCGCCCAGGCGTGGTATGCGCCCCCCCCCGACCCCCGCCCGCGGGGTGGAGAGGGGAGGAGTGGGGAGCAGCGATGAGGAGTAGGCTGAGGAGAGATGAGAACGAGGGGAGGGGTGAGGGGCAGGAGGGAGAAGGGGTGGGAGGGAGGAGGGGAGAAAGCAGTGAGGGAGGGAGGCAGGAATCGGAGGACTCCTGCGCTCCTTCCCTTCCCCTCCTTTCCCCTTTAAAGAACCTTCTCGCTCGCCTTTTTGCTCCTCGCCCCCCCTTTGCCCCCCCTTCCTCCCTCTTCCTCTGCCTCTCCCTCCAACCTTCTCCTCTCGACTTGTCCCGCTTCTGCCGCTCCGAATGGGCGGAGTCCATCCCGGCGCCCCCCTCTCATGCCAACCCCCTCTCCGCTGTCCCAGCGTACGTAGAGGAACAGTCAGAGGCAGCAGGCGTGGACTGGGGATTCCCCGCTGCAGTAATCCAGCGGCAAAACCGTGGGCACGCGTCCCTCCTCTCCTCCTGCTCCTCCTCCTACTCGTCTCTTTCTCGTCCTCCTTCCATCATCCTCAAAGCCTCATCTTCCATGTGCCATTGGTTTCTTCCTCCACCGCCACAAGCTGCTGACCCCCGGAAACCGAACCATTGTTTGCATCCCTCTCATCATCGTCACGTCTCCTCTTCGTCCTCATCCTCCTCTCTGGCCCTTTTGCCCATCCTCGTCTTCACGCTTTCCTCTCTTCCTCCTTCTCCTCCTCTCCCTCCTCCTCCTCCCTCTCCTCCTTCTCCCCTCTCTCTCCTCCTCCTCCTCCTCTCTCCTCCTCTCCCTCCTCCTCGTGACCCCTGCACCTTCCTGCTCCTTTGGGCAGTTGCGCCCGCGGGCGGGTTGAAATGTGTCGCCTGGTTCCTGGTTGCGGTTGCTGTTGCGGTTGCGCCCGCGGGCGTGTCGAACTGTATCGCCTGGTTGCGGTTGCGGTTGCGCCCGCGGGCGGGTTGAAATGTGTCGCCTGGTTGCGGTTGCGATTGCGCCCGCGGGCGGCTTGAAATGTGTCGCCTGCTTGCGGTTGCGGTTGCGGTTGCGCCGACGGGAGGGTTGAACTGTGTCGCCTGTTTGCGGTTGCGGGTGCGCCCGCGGGCGGGTTGAAGTGCGTCGCCTGGTTGTGGTTGCGTTGTGGTTGCGCTCGCGGGCGGGTTGAAATTTGTCGACACGTGTCATCTGGTTGCGGACGCGCCCGCGGGCGGGTTGAAAGGTGTCGCCTGGTCGCGCTTGCGGTTGCACCTGCTGGCGGGTTGAAACATGTCGCCTGGTTGCGGTTGCGGTTGCGCCCGCGGGCGGCTTGAAATGTGTCGCCTGCTTGCGGTTGCGGTTGCGCCCGCGGGCGGCTTAAAATGTGTCGACACGTGTCACCTGGTTGCGGTTGCGCTTGCGATTGCGCCCGCGGGCGAGTTGAAATGAGTCGCCTGGTTGCGGTTGCGGTTGCGGTTGTTCCCGAGGCGGGTTGAAATGTGTCGCCTGCTTGCGGTTGCGGTTGCGCCCGCGGGCGGGTTGAAACTAATCGCCTGATTGCGGTTGCGGTTGCGCCCGCGGGCGGGTTGAAATGTGTCGCCTGGTTGCGGTTGCGGTTGCGCCCGCGAGCGGGTTGAAATGTGTCGCCTGGTTGCGGTTGCGGTTGCGCCGACTGTCGGGTTGAAATGCGTCGCCTGATTGCGGTTGCGGTTGCGCCCGCGGGCGTGTTGAAGTGTGTTGCTTGGTTGCGGTTGCGGTTGCGCCCGCGGGCGGCTTGAAATGTGTCGCCTGGTTGCGGTTGCGCCCGCGGGTGGGTCGAAATGTGTCGCCTGTTTGCGGTTGCGGTTGCGCCTGGGCGGTTTGAAATGTGTTGCCACAATTGCCACTCCATTTCAGTCAGCGCAATTCAATTCCGTTCACTCGGTCAATCAACGTAAGGCACGAATAATCACCTGGTTCGTTGGAAAAACGGCATAAACTTAAACTTTCGGAGTTCCGCGCGGATTTCTTGGATCCGCGGTGGAGCCCCCTTCTTGGCGCGCGGAGCGCGCCAGGGGCGGCGCCGGAGGTGCTGCCAGGAGGTCCCAGCGCGGATCCAAGAAACCAGCGCGGAGCTCCTGAAACTTCTGTCAATGCATTATTTTTCGTCGAGCCCTCAAAGGCCCTACGTGGAGCGCCACCGAAGGCCCCCAATGGCTGCGCCCGCGTGCGTCCACGCCCCATTTCGGCACGCCCTTTGCACGCACTCGTGGCCCCCCCGAGGGGATCCATCGAAGGCGATACCCACAACGACGATGCTCACAACTGCATATGGCTGGGCCCTTCGCCAGGATCGTTTGGCCCTAGGCCCCCGATGAGGCCCTCGAGCCCCTCCTCCTCCTCCTCCTCCTCCTCCTCCTCATCCGTTTTTTCCTCTACAAACGCGCGGAGGGGCCTTCTGAGAAGGCAGGGGCCTTCTGAGGAGGAGGAGGAGGAGGAGGAGGAGGAGGAGGAGGAGGAGGAGGAGGAGGAGGAGGAGGAGGAGGAGGAGGAGGAGGAGGAGGAGGAGGAGGAGGAGGAGGAGGAGGAGGAGGAGGAGGAGGAGGAGGAGGAGGAGGAGGAGGAGGAGGAGAGCCATCGAGCCATCGAGCCCCCGATGTGGCCCTGGGCCTGCGCTAGCCGCCCCCCCGACGTGCCGAGCACTTTGCCGCGAGGGCTCTCGCGCCGCGGGCCCCGTGTGCGCCCCGGCAAGCGCTCGGGCCGCACCGAGGCTCCCCGCCGAGCGGCCGGGGGCCAGCTACGCGCAAGGCTTAGGATGCTCCAACCTACTGTAGCCTTGAATGCCTTGAATGCCTTGAATGCCAAGGACATACCGCCATTGTAGGGTTTTCACGTGTCGGGCCCTGGAAGGCGATAATCGTTCGACGCTGTTTCGATACTCTTCTGGGTGCTCGAAATTATTTCTGGGATGAGATCGTTCAGTGCGATGGGGACAACATAACGCAAGGCCTCGAGGCCGAGCGGCGGAAAAGTCAGAACTGTTTCAGAAGCCAAGACTTGTGGATGCCATGACAATGGACACTCTAACAGCCCGATCGCTGAATTTAATATGTGCCTCTGATATGTTGGTCTAAACCGTTTTTGGGGCATCTGGGAAGTACTTGGCAACAGGCCTCCTCGCCGTTGATCGTCTTCCGCAAGCCAAGACATTGGCGCGCCCGAGAAAACTGCATCCGTGGGCAGACGCATTCTCCAGGTGGAATTTTCAAAGTCCTGGTGAGCAGTGTCCTGGTGAGCAAACGCCCTGGTCTGGAGGACCCTGAAAAGAGTGGCAGGTCCTGGTGAGCAATGTCCCGGTGAGCACTCCTTCGCTCTCTCCAGGTGAACCTCTCAAAATCCGGGTGAGCAATGTCCTGGTGAGCAAACGCCCTGGTCCAGAGGGCCCGGAAAAAAAGGTGGGAAGTCCTGGTGAGCAGTGTCCTGGTGAGCACTTCTTCGTTCCCTCCAAGTGGGATTTTCAAAGTCCTGGTAAGCAGTGCCCTGGTCAAGAGGGCCCTGGAACAAGCTGGGGGCCAGGGCGTCCCTGGCGGAACACCAGGTCTCGCGGCTTCTCTTTCCCGCAGACCGGTCTCGCTCACGGCGCCTCCACTTCTCCCGCCTCTTTCGTCGGTGTGTGCTGTGGAGGAGCAAGAATAACAACAAAAACAATAATCATATTAGCAATGCAGCCTAAAACATGATCAAGCAAACTATGATTTAAGACACTTGGGCCAGCTGTCTGGGAATGTCTTCAAACAAGCCTGGGCCAATCTCTGTTGTTAGCGCTGGGCGAGCGCGCTCAAGAAGCTGGGCTAGCTTTCTGGCAAGTTGGTTAAGAAACGCTGATTCAGATATTCGGGAGAGATTCCTTAACCATACGCTCGGCCGTGCGAATAATCTTTTTCCTATTTTAAGAGTGATAGTACACAGACAAACATACGACTACTGAGACGACGGCAACTTCTATTACTACTACTACTACTACTACTACTACTACTACTGCGAGTGCTAGTACTAGTACTAGTACTAGTACTAGTAGTAGTACTACTACTACTACTACTGCTACTACTACTACTACTACTACTACTGCTACTGCTACTACTACTACTACTACTACTACGACTACGACGACTACTACTACTACTACTACTACTACTACGACAACGACGACGACGACGACGACTCCTACTACTACTAATACCTCCTACTCCTACTCCTACTCCCTATCCTACTCCTACTACCACTATTGCCACTACTACTACTACCACTGCTACAACAACAACTATTAGTAGTAGTAGTAGTAGTACTACTACTACTAGTACTACAATTTTCTACTCCTATTACTATCATGATCACTACTACTACTACTACTACTACTACTACTACCACTACTACGACTACGAAGACTACTACTACTACTACTACTACTACTACCGCTATTACTACTACGAGTGCTACTACTAGTACTACTACTGGCACTACTACTACTACTACTACTACTACGACTACGACTACTACTACTACTACTACTACTTCTACCTCTACTACTTCCACTAATACTACTTCTACTACTCCTACTACTTCTC
>CAUYUJ010005326.1:0-7500 GCA_963575745.1 Prorocentrum cordatum
GAGAAGGAGGAGGAGGAGGAGGAGGAGGAGGAGGGTGCGGTGGGACGTCGAGGAGGCACTTCGCCTGCCAGTGGTGGTCGGCGTGTATTTGGTGGGCCCAGAAGCGGTGAATTCCGTTCCTTGGATCTGCCGGATCCAGGTCCGTTTTTCTCTCGAGGGCCACGTCGTCTTCTTGCTTTTCCGGTGAAGTTGCTGATCCAGGGCCGTCTCTCTCTCTCTCTCTCTCGAGGGCCACGTCGCCCTCTTGGTATATGATTCCGAACTTGTTTTTCTTAGGTTGCCCGTCGGTGACTCTAACCGTCAGACGTCGAATGTTTGGTCAAAGCGTACCCTGGCAGAGGTCCGGGAAGCAGCGGTATCGGTATCTGTGTTGTTCCCCCGTAGTACGTCGCGGAGGAGCACGGTTAGAGAAGGACGAGGTACGCTTCCCTCGGAGTTATCTCCGTGGGTCTCCTAGGTGGCCTGCGTCGCCACGCCCAGATTCGCCTCCCCGAGCAGAGGTCCAGGGAGTCGCGACATCTGCGCCGCGGCGCCGCTTTGTTCACCCGGGGGGGGGGAGGGGGACGCCGAGAATGAACGGGGCGTTGCCCACGAGGAACAGGAGGGCGGAGGACGAGCAGGAGGGAGGAGGAAGAGCAGGCAGGTGGAGGCGGACCTCGACGAGGAGGCGGGGGCGGAGGACCAGGGCGAGGGGCACGAGGAGGGATGAGCTGCCAGCTCTCCGCGCTGCTCAACACGAAGCTCGCCGTGCGGGAATGGTCAGAGGATGGCAAGCGCACAGAGTCGTTGCGCCACGCCGGGACGGGGAGGAGGAGGAGGAGGAGGAGGAGGAGGAGGAGGAGGGGAGAAGGAGGAGGAGCGAGGAGAGAAGAGGAGGAGGAGAAGGAGGAGAGGAGCAGGCGGAGGAGAGGAGGAGGAGGAAGGGGAGGAGGAGGTGGCGGAGGAGGAGGAGGGGGAAGAGGAGGGGGAGGAGGAGGGGGAGGAGGAGAAGGAGAGGAGGAGGAGGGGTGAGGAGGAGGGAGGAGGAGGAGGAGGAGGAGGAGGAGGAGAAAACGTAGGAGGCGGAACCCGCGCGAGCTCTTGAATCATGGTGGCTTGGCGATGCTTAATATGGTGCGTACTGGTTTCACAGCAGGTAAAGGTAGCAGCTGGAAGTGCGGTAGTCATGCACGGGGCTTCAGATTTGCGAGCTGAAAATCGGTTGGCGAAGAACTTGGGCCCAGTGCAGCCGCGAGCGCCGCGGGAGATGGCCCGCTCCTCACAGGCAGCGCGCCGCGAGGGAAGTGGTCCCCGGGCGATGCGGACGGGACCACTCGTGGGAGGGCTGTGCCGAAAGTGGCATGCGGCGCCACACGGGCCTTGCCAGCGGCGCAAGCTCTGGAGCTCCCCATCAACGGCGCAAGTGCAGCCTCGGCTGGGTTTCAGAGCGGGCTGCGTGCACAGCGAAATCAAAGCGATAGTCGAGGGCGAAAGCCTTGAGCCATACGTCAGCATGTCCTTCAGGCCATCGAATGCACGTCGGACAAACTCAAAGAAGGAGCGCACTGCCATCTGGATCTATAGCCAGACCCACTGACCTGGGCGACACCGACCTGTAAAGCTTGGCGCGCCCCTGCCAGCCCATCCACGAATGATGCCCAAACAGAATGCAGCCACTGAGCGGAAACAAGGGAGCAAGGGGCGTCTGGGTGCTACCCTTCTGTTGGGAGGGAACCATCGTCGAAGGCGACCACAGTCTGAGGCCATCTTGGGCTATCATGAGCCCTCTTGGGGCCAGGGCCTCTTGGCTTTTCGGGCCCTGGGGCGGGCACTGGAGACTCAATTAGGCCCAACCGGAAGGGCATCTATCAAAGAGTGGGGGCCACAGACGTCGTCTCTTGGGGCCTTTTTGTCTCTCTTGGAACAGTACTGGGGCTCTCTTCAGCCATCGTGGAACCATCTTGAGGCCTCCGGAACCCACGGGACGGGAAAGGACCATGAGGCAGCAACACATAGACAGTCATACGGTTTGGGAGCGTTTTCGTGCGTTCGTTCGTGGGCGCCCCCCCCCACCGCTCAGGGCTACGCCCACGCGCCCTCCGTCCCACGCGCTGTCTCGCTGCCCACCAGGCCTGCAGAAGGGGCTCTTTCCAAAGTTCTGTGCACTCGAACTCTGGCTTCGACTTCAGCTGCGGGTGCAACATGAAGCCCCTCCGGGCCAGCTCATCCGAGGAGTAGCTTTTCTACGCTCGCGCAGGTGAGCCCGCCACCCCTCCCGTGTCCCTGGCCTGCCCGCCTGCTTTCCTCCCCCCTCCACTCGAGGGAGGAAGCATCACCTGGACCCGACCACTGACGCTCACTACACGGCCCTGGGCGTCTACCACACAGCCCTGCGATGCTGGCTTCCGTCCTCGAGGTGCGTTTGCTGAACGGCTTCGCTCGTCGGCGTGTTTGTTGCGGGGTGGATCCTCTGCCCTCTTTTGTCCCCCCACCCGCCCGCCCCCACGCGGCCGCCACCCCCATGCCCAGGGACCTGCCCCTCCACCGGGCCGCGGCGCCCTGGCGCCGTCCTCCTGGCCCGGGGCCGCGCCCGTCTGCCCCCCCCCCCCTGTCCCCGCCACCCCGTGCCCCTTCACTTTGGCTCGCCCGCGGCCCGTCGGCCTCGCCCGCCTTCCCTTGACCCACCCCGCCCCCGCTCCGCCCCGCCTTCCCCCTCCCCCCCTCCCCCTGGCATGCTGCCGCTTGCCCCCCCCCCCTCCCGCCCCCCCTTCCTCCCCTCCCCCTCCTGGCATGCGCCCCTCTGGACGCCCGAAATGGGTACGGAATAAATGGGTACAATGCTCAACAGCGGATCCTGTTCATTTTGAACGGGATTCGCTGTCGGTGTCGCCGCGGCCTGTGTCCATTCGAGGCAGAAGGCCGCCTGCCCCACAGCGGCCGCTGTTGGTTCGGGACAACATTTGCTGTTGGGCTTTGTGCCCATTGTTTCCGTGCCCATGTCGGGCGCCCAAAGCCCCCTCCCCTCCCCCCGGCCGCGGTCCACTTCCCGTGGTCCAGGGCCCCCCCCCTTCTCCTGGCCGCCCTAGCTGTAGCTTCCCGCCCTCCGTGACCGTGGCCGTCGGGGCCCCTGGCCCTGGCCCTTGCGCGGGGCGTCGCGCTCCGGCCGAGAGCCCTTCACTCTCTCACACGGCTGGCCGATCCTGGGCGTGCGGAGCTTTTTCACGTCGTCGTGGTGACGCGCCGATGTCGCGTTATCTCCGTGTTGTATTCTCGCGGTGTTGTGCCGGTTGTGGTCCAGGATCCGCACCCCCCCCCCGCCCCCGCCGCCCCGCCGCCCCGCGGCGATGGGCGCCGGGCGCTCGGCGGCCCTGGCGGAGCAGGCGGGCGCCGGCGGGGCGCCGGGGGCGGCGGCCACGGACACCGTGGTGGACGCGGCCGCGGTGGCGGAGCGGCGGGGGAACCTGCCCGTGCAGGGGCGCTACAGCAGCTCCCGGAGGATAGAGCAGGACTCTCGAGTCGGGCCTGTCCCTCTAGAGGAGGAAGGGTCCAACATAGTTTGCAAAAATGGTCCGGGGGCGATGGGTTTACTATTCTTGACTAGTTATGTTTTTTTTGGGGGAGGGGGGGTTCGTCGAACATCCGCTTGTAGGGGGACGCGCCCGACCTCACAGGACGCAGAGGGGGAAAATCGGGTTAACCCAAAATCGGGGGCGTCAAAGAGGGGGGTGATGCACAGGGGGGCGGGGTGGATCTCATGGTGTGGGCCATGGTATGTCCCCGGGTTCCACGGCGCCTCCTCATGTCTTCATGACGTCCTTGGCCCCCCCGTGGGCCGCGCACATGCCGCCGGTCCTGATTTGCGCCCCCCCCCCACCCTCTTGGACGCCCCCCTTCGTGGACGCCCCCGACAAAAAGGGGGTCCAGCGGCAAGGGGGTGGTGCAGTAGCTTTGGTGCAGTCGATTTGCGGGGCGTGCGACACATTTGGGGCGTGCAACACTGGGGCGCAAGTGTACTGCTGGACTTTCGCGTGCAACGCATTCGTCCCAATTCAATGCAATGCAGCTCTCCGGCGCACTGCATTTGCAGCACAATTGCCCCAAATCTATTGCACCACCCCCTTTCAGCTGGGCCCCCTTTGGGTCGGCCAAAGAATAGGTACCGATACCGCTGCCCTTCCCTCGCTGTCCCCCTTTTCGGGCATCCTGGGTGGCCCTCGTCGCCACCGCCGGATTCGCCTTATAATCCTGGTCAGAACGCGCCCCGCGAGAGGCCCCGGGAGTAGCGGTATAAATATATATATATATATATATATATATATATATATATATATATATTATATATATATACATATATGTCATAAATATATATGAACACCAGTACTTTCTTGGTCATCCCAAGGACTTTGTCATCGATTCCAGGGTGGTGGGCTCCGGCATGAACGGGCCGGTGCAGATGGCCACGAGCCGGGACCCCGTCACGGGCCGGGGCGGCAACATCAAGTACGCCGTGAAGAGTTTCAAGAAGAGGGGCATGAGCGCGAAGAAGCGCGCGGAGCTGCAGAGCGAGGTCGAGATTTACATTTGCTTGGACCATCCCCACGTGGCCCGCCTGGAGATGGTGTACGAGACTGACGAGGAGCTTCACCTTGTCATGGAGTTCATGGCCGGCGGCGAGCTCTACGACCGGCTCTCGGAGAGGAAGCAGTACACCGAGGAGGCGGCGGCCGACACCACTCGGCAGATGCTGCTGGCGGTGGCATACCTGCACGCCCAGTCCGTGGTGCACCGCGACCTCAAGCTTGAGAATCCGGTTGCGCTGCCGCGCGATTCCAGCACCGCGCTCGGGCGGGTGCGGGGGGTGGGAGGGCCTCGGGAGGGGGAGGGGTGGGAGGAGCCACGGAAGCCTCCCTTCCCCAGGCTTTGTCAGAGTGATGGGGCCGAGCGGTCATTCACTTTCCCTGGGCGCGTGGCTGAAGTTAGGTTCCGCGGTGCCGACTGTTGTTGTTGTCGTTGTTGTCGTTGTTGTTGAACATTACTTATTCCAAAGAATAATTATTGTTGGGCCCCCTGGTGCGCGCCCCCCCTGCGCCGCCTAGGCCGCAGCTACATTTTCATCATTTTCGTGAGGAAGCCTCAGAAAAGAGGGTGTGTACAGGATCCGGTTGTTTTGTTGTAATCCGCTTTCCCTTGCAAAAAAACAATAGAAAATGACATTTCTTGTTCTAATATAATCAAATTTCAAGAATCCCTTGCAAAAAATAAGGTAAAGTGGACATTCGCGCGCGCAAGGCGAAATCCTTCCAAAAGCTTAGTGTTCGGAACGATTTTAACATAAAAACATCAAAAAACCAATGGTTTTTCAACAAAAAAACGTCAAAATCTCATCCCGCGCGCTCTTGCGGATTCGTAGGAAACCCAACACTTTTTAAACATTTCTGTCAAACGGGCTTTTGCGAGAAACTTTTTCGAACTTCTGCAACAACGGTTGCGCACCTGCCAGGGCCATCATCCCTGTCAAATAATACCATGCGGGACACATTCGTTTTTTCTTCGCGCGCGCACGCCGTCGTCGTCGGCCGCGGGGCCCTGATAGTAGCCACGGTCGTCCGCATGCCACGAAGTGAAGTGTCCGAACGTCATAGGGCGGGAAGCTGGGTGTGGGTGGTGGCGAAGAGTCGTTTGGAAATTTGGTAGAGCTTGAACCGGCCCCCCCACAAAGTGGGGGGATTGCCCGCCTCCTATGAAAACCCTGGCACTGGTGAGAACGGAGTGTCCCCACGTGCTAGTAAGTGTTGTTGTTGTTGTTGTTGTTGTTGTTGTTGTTGTTGTTGAACATTATTTATTCTAAAGAATAATTATTGTTGGGCCCCCTGGTGCGCGCCCCCCCTGCGCCGCCTAGGCCGCAGCTACATTTTCATCATTTTCGTGAGGAAGCATCAGAAAAGAGGGTGTGTACAGGATCCGGTTGTTTTGTTGTAATCCGCTTTCCCTTGCAAAAAACAATAGAAAATGACATTTCTTGTTCTAATATAATCAAATTTCAAGATTCCCTTGCAAAAAATAAGGTAAAGTGGACATTCGCGCGCGCAAGACGAAATCCTTCCAAAACCTTAGTGTTCGCAGCGATTTTAACATAAAAACATCAAAAAAACCAATGGTTTTTCAACAAAAAATTGTCAAAATCTCATCCCGCGCGCTCTTGCGGATTCGGAGGAAACCCAACACTTTTTAAACATTTCTGTCAAACGGGCTTTTGCGAGCAACTTTTTCGAACTTCTGCGACAACGGTTGCGCACCTGCCAGGGCCATCATCCCTGTCAAATAATACCATGCGGGAAACATTCGTTTTTTCTTCGCGCGCGCACGCCGTCGTCGTCGGCCGCGGGGCCCTGAATAGTAGCCACGGTCGTCCGCATGCCACGAAGAGAAGTGTCCGAACGTCATAGGGCGGGAAGCTGGGTGTGGGTGGTGGCGAAGAGTCGTTTGGAAATTTGGTAGAGCTTGAACCGGCCCCACCACAAAGTGGGGGTATTGCCCGCCTCCTATGAAAACCCTGGCACTGGTGAGAACGGAGTGTCCCCACGTGCTAGTAATTGTTGTTGTTGTTGTTGTTGTTGTTGTTGTTGTTGTTGTTGGTTGTTGTTATTGTTGTTGCTGTTGTTGTTGCTGTTGTTGTTGTTGTTGGTTTCGGTGTTTTATGCTGTTTTGTTGTTGCTGTGAATGCTGCTGCTGTTGCTGTTGCTGTTGTTTTTGTTGTTGTCGTTGTTGTGGTTGGAATCATATTTCGTCTAAAGCAAAGATTGCTAATCCCTTCCTGGTAACCATGGCCCCTGGCGCCCGGCCCCCCTCCGGTAATCATATGTCTTCTAGAGCACACAGTGCCCCTGGCCCCTGGCGTACAGCAACAACGGCTCCCGCCTGATACCTCCTCGGAATGGATTCCCAAATCGCGCTCTGGCGCGGGCCTGCCTCGCAATGTATGCAGGAATCGCGCGCTCACGTGGGACTTCCTTGCAATTGATACAGACGAAGCGCACGACACTCAGCAATCGCACTCTCGCTGTGAATTTCCTAGCGGTCTATTTGGAAGTAGCGCTACCGCTTGAAACTTTCTTGCGGTTCATGCAGGACGCACGCTTCAGCAACCCGCCTGCCCATTCTCCCTTCCTTTCCATCCGTCCTCTTTCCCCTGCCTTAGGGGCTGCACGAAAGACACATTGCAGGTAAGGAAAATACACCCCTAAAAGGGCACGATCGATGACGAAGCGGGCGGGTGTCGAGGGCTTGGGATATACGTTTCTTTTCCTTTTTTTATGTTCCATTCTTTATTGTTTCTCACTCTATTTTTTCTTTCTCTTCCCCCCACTCATTCACTTTTTGTTTTTTGTTGTTTGTTTTTTTTGTCCTATTTTTGTTGTTTCCTTTTTTCTTCCTCTTTTACCTAACGGTTTCACTTTAATCCTATTTGTTTCTGTTTTTTTCTACTTATTTTGCTTTGGATGGCACGCTTAGCGTGTAAGG
>CAUYUJ010005326.1:12500-62341 GCA_963575745.1 Prorocentrum cordatum
CGGATCGGGATAACTCGAAATCTCTGAGAATCGGCGGGTTTGGGGGATGTATTGGGCGCCGCGGCCGCTCCAGAGCGTTCCGGAACGCTCTGAGAGCGCTCCGAAACGCTCTGGAGCGATGTGTCCCGATCCTAGCCCTGTTTTAGGGGCGGCAAAGGGGGTGATGACTAGGGGGGCGGATATCATGGCGCGGGCTATGATGTTTCCTCAGATTTCATGGCGCCTCTCCTCATTTCATTGCGTCCCTGGCCCCCCCGCTGGGCAGCGCACATGCCGCCGGTCATGATTTGCACCCCCCCCCCTCTTGGACACCCTCCTCTTGGCCGCTCCCAATCCTCCTTATCCTCCTCGATCCTCGGTCCTCCTTCTTCTTGGACACCGATGGGAGCCCAGGGTTGCACCTGCGAAGCATGCAGCGTGAGAAGCTGTGGCCCTCTGCTGGGCGGCAACGGGGGCAGGGGTGCCCCTCTGGGGCCGCTCATGCGGGGGACTTCGCGGCAGCCAAGGCGCCCCATCGATCCTGCTCTCCACCCTGGCAGCGCTCTCACGAGTGGCGCCAGGAGGGAGGAGATGGAGGAGGAGGAGGAGGAGGAGGAGGAGGAGGAGGAGGAGGAGGAGGAGGAGGAGGAGGAGGAGAGGGAGGAGGAGGAGGAGGAGGCGGAGGAGGAGAAGGATCCTCCCTGGCGGCGCTCTCACGAGTGCGTGGGGCGAGGGGGGCGGCCTTCTTGTGAGCCCTGCCTCCTGGCTACCATGGTGCCTCCTTGCGAGCCCTCAGGCCCCCCTAAGAGGGCCCCTGTATTCTAAGAGGCTCCCCGCCTTATTTCACAAAGGGTGCCTTTAATTTTGTCCTCCTCATTTCCCTCGATGCTCCTCCTCGATTCTCGTTGATCCTCATCGATCGTCATCGATTTCACTCGATCCTCGAGACTCTATCATCCTCGATCTTCCTCGATCCTCATCGATCCTCGCGCCTCGATCCCTTTCTCCTCCTCCTCCTCCTCCTCCTCCTCCTCCTCATATGCTCGATCCTCCTCGATCCTCGCGCCTTCTCCTCCTCCTCCTCCTCCTCCTCCTCCTCCTCCTCCTCCTCCTCCTCCCCTCCTCCTCCTCCTCTCCTCCTCCTCCTCACCCTGCTTCTCCTGCTCCTCACCCTCCGCCTCCTCCTCCTCCTCCTCCTCCTCCTCCTCCTCCTCCTCCTCCTCCTCCTCCTCCTCCTCCTCATCCTCCCTCTCCTCCTCCTCCTCCCCTAGGCGGACGGCGGCGGTACTCCCGGGGGCGCCGCCACCACGCCAGTCATGGCGCCCCTGAGGAGGCGGGCCGACACGCAGGCGAGCGACCGGCCCGGCTGACTGGGCTGTGCCGCCGGCCGGCCGCCGGACCTGCGCCAGACGAGGGCGCTCCGACCCGCGGCGGCCGCGACGGCGGCGAGAAAAACTCGGCCACGCGCAGAGGGGGGTAGGGGGAGGGGGGAAGGCTTCTTAGAAGCACTCCTGCTTCTTAGAAGGCGCGGTCCTTATGTATAGATGTAAGGCCGCCGCCTTCTACGAAGCAGCCTCCTTCTAAGAAGCCTTCCCCCCTCCCTCCACCCCCTTCTGCGCGCCGCCAAAAAACGGAGCCCGCGCGGTCGACCTTCGTCCACAGGCTCGAGTCACAAAATCACGACGGGAAGGTCTTCCTCATGGTGCGCCTCCGGGGGCCCTTACCGGGCCTCGGGGCTGTGGAGAAGAGCTTCAGTATGAAATACTGCCCTCGGGGGCCTGGGGAGGAGGGGGAGAGGGAGGAGGAGTTGTCGTTGTCCTTCTCCTTCACTCAAGTGCCCCTTATTTTTGATACATGAGTCGCGAATCCAGGAACCCTCGCCCCTGGGAGCGCCTGGCTTTCTAGATTGATCACGCACACACACACACACCAGTTCCGACCTGCCTTGCGGGGGGGCATGGCCGAGTTCGACAATACCTCAAGGCGAGAGAGAGAGAGGAGGAGGAGGAGGAGGAGGAGGAGGAGGCGGAGGAGGAGGCGGAGGAGGAGGAGGAGGAGGAGGAGGCGGAGGAGGAGGAGGAGGAGGAGGGTGAGGAGGAGGAGGAGGAGGAGGAGGGTAGGAGGAGGAGGAGGGAGGAGGAGGAGGAGGAGGAGGAGGAGAGGAGAGGAGGAGGAGGAGGAGGAGGAGGAGGAGGAGGAGGGACGAGGACGAGGAGGCCCGCGACCCGTGGCGTGGACCTCGCCGTGCCCGGATGTCCGGCGTGCCGACCTGCGGAACACCCGGGGCCCCCGACCTCTCGAGACCGCTCCCGACGGCTCGTTTCCCCCCGGGGTGGTGTCTGCACGGCCCCCGAGGCCCGGGAAGGGCCCCCCATATGGGGGGCCCTTCCCGGAGGGCCCCCATGGGGGCCCTCCATATGGAGGGCCCCCATGGAGGCCCGGAAAGGGCCCCCATGGAGGCTGACGAATTGCAAGGGGGTCCTACGCGTGAGCGCGATTCCTGCATACGTTGTGAGGAAGTCCCGCGCGAGAGCGCGGTTTTGGAATCCACTGTGAGGAAGCATCAGGTTGGAACCGTTGTTGTTGCATTTCGGGGCCCATCAAATACAGTTTGGTGACCCGCCGCTTTCTCTTGTAAAGAACGGGGTGCGCGCCCAGGGATAGGAACTTCAATTGAACAGTGCAATGGTTACTGGAGTGGGGATCAAAGGAATGACAACTCAATAGCAACAGTCAACATACAAACAACCAACTCACCAACCAAACAAATAAACAAACAGGCAACACCACCACCATCACCAGCACCAACAACAAGTCAACACCAACAGCACGACGACCACCACCACCACCCACCAACAACAACAACAACAAACGCAGCAGCTGCAGCAACAACAGCAACAACCGCCCGCACCGTGGAACCCCACTTCAGACATGCACCCAGGGACAGTGAATGACCATTCGGCCCCCTCGCTCTGATATCTTTCTCTCTCCCTCTCTCTCTATCTCTCTATAGACATATCGTTCCTGAGTTGGGTTGTAAGATCATTGCGCCGTCCGCCGTAAGTACTCCTTTAGTGGTCGCTCGTCCGATTGGAGCCGATGGATTCCTATAGCTTCTCCCCATTGGCCCTGTCTCCCGCATTGTCTCAGGTGTTGGCTTGGATTCATCTGGGCTCGCATTGGTTCCCGTACCACCCCCATCATCCGACCCCACACTATCCCCAGACGATCTTGCCTGCGGAGTGCGAAGGCCGATGGACGCCAGAAGGGTCAGGAGATATCAATGGTATCGGCCACGACTTTGTCTGCCGTTGTGGTCTCAGTGGGCCCCGGGAACGGCAGGGCCGTCATTTCACCGTTTCCGAAAAGTGTGTCTTGAGAATAGAAGCGGCAACAAAAAGGCGACCGGAAACGGAATAAAGTCGGTTCTGGGATTGGAGCCGGAGCAGGAGCCGGAACAAAAACACGGCGACGGAACGGGCAAGAGAACGGCGTCGGAGTCGGCAAGAGAAGTTGACAAGACGAAGCCGGAAAAGATAGGCCGTGTCGATTCCATTGCCCGCTTAGGTTGTGATCTTTCTACTCGTCGCAAGGGCCGTGCGCGGGAGGGTGGGGCGCAGGCGTCGCACGTGATGATGGAGGGTGCAGACGGCCAGACCCTCGGGACGCTCTGCAAGGTGGAGATGGCCGAGGACCATCCGCAATCGTCCGAGGAGGAGAAGGAGGAAGTTGATGAGAAGGAGGAGGAGGGGAAAGGGAGGATGGAATAAACGATGGAATGAAACGCTTCCGTTTCTGAACGGTGTGCTGACACTTGTTCCGCGCAGCAGGAGCACATTGGCGGCCTCTCAAGTGGAGCAGGTCGCCCTGGAGGCATGGGGGAAGAGGAAGATGAAGGCGGAGTAGGAGGAAGCGGAAAGAGCAGGAGGAGAATAAGGAGGAGGACGGAGGGAGGAGGAAATGGAGGAGGAGGAGGGGGTGTGTTCGAGAGGATATGAGCATGATGATGATGAGGAGGAGGAGAAGGAACATGAACATGCGGATAGGCGGATGAGGGTAGGAGGAGAAGGAAGAGCTCGCAGGCCTACAGGTCGACACCAACACCAAGATCGGCGGTGTGCCTCCACCGAGGGAAGACGATCCCGATCTCGGTGATGGTGGTAATATTCTGGCTTCCAAGGTGGCCGAAATCTTACCACCAACACCGAAATCAAGGATCATCTCCCCCCTGCGGAGGCAGCCCCCTGTCTTGGTGTTGGTGCCAATTTCCAGGCCTCCAAAAGAGAGCGATAGGGAGAGAGAGAGAGAGAGACAAAGATAGAGAGAAAAAAGAGAGAGAAGGAGAGAGAGAGGGGGGAGAGAAGGAGAGAGTGGAGAAGAGAGAGAGGAGGGAGGCGAGGAGGCAATGGGCGACCTAAGAGCGGGCGCGCCATATCTGACACCCTACCCCGCCCGCCCAATCCTCCCCACTGCGCTGACTTGTCTTTATCTGCCGACCGGTCTCGCAGAGGACCTTTGAACCACGCAACGCGAGCCCATCGAGTAGTGCACAATCAGAGCACACTAGAGGAGGAGGCGGTGGCGGGTGAGCCGGGGGACAAGGGTGAGGATGAGGCAGGAGGAGGGTGAGGAGGAACTGCAGCAGCATGCCCAGGACTGGGAGGAGCGGGAGGAGCAGGAGTGCCACCGGAAGGAGGAGGAGGAGGAGGAGGAGGAGGAGGAGGAGGAGGACGACGAGAGAGAAGAAAGGCGACGGTGCGACAGCGACGCGGGAGGACCTGGATGCAGTGTCGATGCCCACGCTTGGGCGAGAGCGCCATTCTTAACGTCGGTCCTCCAGTCGGGGCCCTGAAGAAGGAACCCTTTTCGTTGGGGAGGGGCTCCGTGTTCCTTAACTGTTTTGCAGCTTGCCTTAAAATTTTCCCCAGGTTTTCGATACGACATCGAAGTTTAACTTATGGAACATAGGGGCCTCGTTCCCTATTTAGGGTTCCTTAGGGCAACGCCTCGACTGTACAGTGAGGCCAACGTTGCAGCACGAACACCTGTTTGGAACACCGCAGACGCCCCGTCGGGAGAACACACATGATACGACGCACGGTTTGGAATCCTGCTTGTGGTGAGACGCGTTGCACGTCGAGGGCGGGAGAGTTTCAGGACGTGGCCGGGGGAGAGGAGAGCAGTATTCACACGAGTAGGTGTAGAGAGGAGAGATGTGAGATGACGGAGGAGGAGGATGTGGAGGAGGAGGAGGAGGAGGAGGAGGAGGAGGAGAAGAAGGAGGAGAAGGTGGAGAAAGGACATAGGATGATGGGGAGGAGGAAGAGGAGGAGGAGGAGAAATAGGAGATGAGAGGAGAGATAGAGAGAGAGAGAGTGAGATAGCGAGGGAGAGGAGAGATGAGAGAGGAGCGACAAAAAAAACGAGGATGAGGAGGAGGAGGAGGAGGAGGCGGAGGAGAGAGGAGAGGAGACATGGAGGGTGAGATATAGTCGAGAGAGGAGGGAAGAGAGGAGAGCCAGGATGCCAGCGGAGACCGGAGAGAGACGTGCGGACGGGCCAGGTGCGCTCGCGCCACGTCTGACGTTCCATTGCAGTGCTGGTCTCTCTACTCTCGGACTCGTGTCATGGCCGACCTGGAACTCCGAAACGACCCTATCGTGTTATGCGCCGTCGGAAAGAAAGGGGGAGCTGCGCACACAGGAGGAGAAAGAGGGGCGGGCGCAGGGCTCGCTGCGATTCCTCCGATTCGATCCGATCCGAGGTCGATGGCTTCCGATCCCGATTCGATTCGGCTTTGGATTCCGACTTGGGCTCCTATTTTGTCAACGGAGGCCTACCAGCCCGCCGATTTCCGCCGATTCGATTTCCCCGTTTCCGCGGCCGATTTCCGTCGATCGGAACCATTTCGATCGCCGATCCGACTTATCGATTCGATGCTGGGCTCTCCTGCGGGTGGGCAGGAGGATGAGCAGCAGGACAACGAGGACAAGGACCTGAAGAGCATGCAGAAAAGGGAGCACGTGGATGATCATCAGCAGTTGCAGCAGCAACTGGAATGCACAGAGCGGGAGGAGCATGGGAACCTGTGGAAATCGGAGGGGGAAAAATAAGGGAGCGGCAATGATGAACAAGGATTCGGATCTGGAGTGGTAGCCCGCGCTCTGGAGTAGGCCAGGAGGCAGGCTGGGGGGGAGGAAGTGGGAGAGGGGGGGGGGCAAGCTAGGTGCGCTCGCGTCATATCTGACGTCCTACCTCTCCCTCCCATCCCTTACCATGGCGCTGATTTTCTCTATCCGCGGACGCGTGTCGTAGCGGACCTGTGGCTCCGCGCGCGCGTGCGTCGTGGGTGGTGGTGCACGTGCGTTCGTGCGTGCGTGTGTGCGTGGTTGTCGTGGTGGTGGTGGTGGTAGTGGTGGTGGTGGTGTTGGTGATGGTGGTGGTGGTGGTGGTGCTGGTGGTGGTGGTGGTGCTGGTGGTGGTGGTGTTGGTACTGGTGCTGGTGCTGGTGCTGGTGGTTGTGGTGGTGGTGGTGGTGTTGGTGTTGGTGGTGGTGGTGGTGGTGGTGGTGGTGGTGGCGGTGCGGCGCGGTGGTGGCGGGCGGATGGGCGCGCGAGAAAAAGGCCCGCGCTGGGGCGAGAACGCCATCCTGAACGACGGAGGCCAAACACCGATCCGAAAATGAGGCCCACGCTGCAGCGGGAGCACGATTCGGAACGATTCGGGAGCAGAAGTGAGGCCGGCGCCTCAACGAGAGCAGCATTTTGGGAAAAAATGACGCCGGCGCCTCAGCGAGAGTCGTTTCCCGGGATTTCCCGGGCATCTCCTGTGTGTAAAAAACAATACGCGGAGGGTGCGCGGCCATCACCCGGACGCCATCAGGGGAAGAGAGAGAGTATTTTCATACTGAGTAATTGTGGAGGATGCGAGGAGCAGGCAGGGAGAAGGGATTCGATGGGGAGGGAGCGTGGCGCGGCAGCCCCATGCCGAGGACGGCCTCCGCTTCTTCAGGTACACCTGCGTGCGCCGTCCCCAGCACACCCCCGAGGGCCTGGGGAGGTTGCCGTGAAGAGCCCTCGACCTGCACCTTCTGCGCGGCCGCCGCCGCGGCCGCTTCTCCGCTGCCGCGGCCACACGGCGGCGGCACCTTCCGCGAGGAAGGTGCGGCAGGTGCAGGTCGAGGGAGTGCAGTTCTGACCTCCATGGGGGCCCAATGTGTCGCGCTCCACTGGTTCGATGTTACGCAGCAGCCTCGACAGAGATCATACACTCCCGAGGGCGTCAGCGCCTCGTGGGGCGGGGACCGGGTGCACTCCGGCGACTGAGCGGCGCTCTTCGCTCTTGCTCCTGGCCCCAGATCGAGTGCCCACACATCCGACGACACGTTCTCTTCAGCGCGCGGCCCTGGAGGTCCTGGCCCCTTCCCCCTGGCGCCCCCGGGCAGTCTTGGAGGGCCCCGGGTTCTGGAGGCGGGCCCTATCTGGGGCGGAGAAGAGGGAGTTGATGACTAGGGGGGGTGGATATCATGGCGGGTGCCATGATATTTCCCCAGATCTCATGGCGCCTCTTCCTATTTCAATACGTCCCTGGCCCCCCCGCGGGGGCGCGCACATGCCGCCGGTCATGATCTGCACCCCCCCCTCTTGGACACCCCCCTCTTGGCCGCTCCCGACCCTAGGGGGAGGCCGAGTTCCAGGAACGGCGCCGGGATCGTAGCAGGGACAGTTGGCCAAGGATCTCAGGATGGCGTCGAGAGCTCCGGCCGGGAGTCCCAGCGACGCGGTCTACCCTCTCGTGCGTGCCAGCACAGCCAGCGCAGCCAGAGTTAGTTCTCCCCATGCCGATGGATGGAAAGACACGGCGTCGGCTCTCGCGGTCCGCAGATCGCGCGCCATCGGTCGCGATCGCCGGATGATGATGATGATGATGATGATGATGATGATGATGATGATGATGATGATGATGATGATGATGATGATGATGATGATGATGATGATGAGGATGAGGATGAGGATGAGGATGAGGATGAGGATGAGGATGAGATGATGATGAGGATGAGATGATGATGATGATGATGATGGATGATGATGATGATGATGATGATGATGATGATGACGATAATGAGGAGGAGGAGGAGAGGAGGAGGAGGAGGAGGAGAGAGGGAGGAGGAGAGGAGGAGCGGCTGGAGGAGGAGAGGAGGAGGAGGAGGAGGAGGAGGAGGAGGAGGAGGAGAGGAGGAGGAGGAGGAGGAGAGGAGGAGGAGGAGAGGAGGAGGAAGGAGGAGGAGGATGAGGAGGAGGAGGAGGAGAGGGGAGGAGGGACGGAGGGAGGAGGAGAGGAGGGGGAGGAGGAGGAGGAGGAGGAGGAGGAGGAGGAGGGAGGAGGAGGAGGTGGAGGGGGAGGAGGACGACGATCGCGCGCGATCGCCGGCGGCGGGTCAAGGGGGGCAGGCGCAAAGATGTCGGCCCCGCGCTCCGTGGCCCAGGGCTGGGGGAGTGGGCGCTCCTCGTTCCACCAGGGGTGCGCGGGAGCGCGCGAAGGGGTGGACGGAGAGGTGGCCGCGCAGCGTGGGAGCGCGGAGTCCAGCATCCCCGACGACGTTCAGTATCGTCGATCCTGTCGTCCCCCTCTCCTCCTCCTCCGCCTCCGCCTCCTCCTCCTCCTCCTCCTCCTCCTTTGCCTTCTCCTCCTCCTCCTCTCCTCCTCCGCTCCTTCTCCTGAATGTGGTGACGTCACCCCGGCCGGCCACTCTAGAGCACTTCTGTTGCGATGAGAGCCCTTTGAGGGGCAGCGGATTTTTCGGAGCCAAAAGCACAGTCTAGTCGCCCTCATTGGGCCTTGGTATCTCAGCCCTACCACTCCTCCCCCAATTTGGCATATGCCCTGCTTGGCCCCGAGGGAGAAGTATCTGTCCCCATCGAAGGGGGGTCATCAAGACACGCCGGTGGTGATAGAGATCCGTTGGCCAATGCCCAGGTGTATGTTTGTTTTTTCTCTCCATCTGAGCGTTTCTCTTCGATTCTGGGCCCTGGGCCTTCGAATGTACTGATCTGGGGCGACAAGGATGGCCCTGGGGCAGGGGTCGGGGCCTGGGGCCCGGTGCCGAAAAAAAGAGAGCCAGCGCCCCGCGTGGCGTCATCGCTCGGGCGTGCGCGCCGTGTCCTCTCGGCGAGGGCCCTCGGGGAGCAGCCCCTCTGCGAGAGAGAGAGCGCAGCGCACGGGGGCCGAGCACCGCGCGGGGAAGGGGCGCCCTGCGGCGGCGGCGGGCGCAGGTCGGGGGCTGCGGGGCGTGGCTCGCGCCGCCGCGGCGCGGCGGCGGTGCCGCGCGCGTGCGGCTCCCGGCGGAGAGCGCCTTCCTCTCGAGCAGTGGCGAAGCGTCCTGGCTCGCCGGGAGGCCCACCGAAGCATGTTCCAAGAGCCGTCTCTGTGGCTCGCGCGAAATATGCTCTCAGAGCATTTTTCCGGCGTGGGCAGTCTTGTTTCCAACACGTCGGCTACACGTTCCAAGAATTGTTGTTTTGGTCATCAGAACATGTTCGGGTTCTGGGAACATCTCATGGCAGGCCTGTAGGAGTGCTGGGGCGGTCGGTCCCTGCTCAATCCTCTGGTGGCGGGCCCAGGGTGCCCGCGGAGCTCGCGCCCGCGGGCTTGCTCGGGGCTCCAGCGACCGGGGGCGCCGTGCCAACGCGGGTCCGTCAGCAGCGCCGGGTCCTGCAGGATCCTGCAGGGGCCAGGGGTGCACCGGCCTGGGCTTGGGCGCAGGAGCCTGCAGGGCCCCACAGGGTCTCCTGCAGGAGCCTCCGGCGCCTGCCCTGGCCCGGGCCTGGAGTGGCCCGGGCCAGTGGGTCCCCCGGCCACAGTGGAGGCGGCGGCGGCCCTCTCTCCTGGCGTCTTTGCTTGGCCCCGCTCGGGGCCCCCTGGAGGCCCCTCCGTCGCCACGGCCAGGAGAGGCGGGCCCCAAGAATATACACCGCCACCACCACCTCCATTCACCCTTCCTCCTCCGCCCTCCTCGTCCCCTCCTCGCTCCTGGGAGGGGAGGGGGGGCGGGGAGATGGTGGTGGTGTCTACTTCATGGGCCCCGCCGGGAGAAGAGGGTCGGGATCGTGTGGCCCTCCCCCCGGGGTCATGGGCTCGTGTTGGGCCGCGGCGCGGGCGGTCGCTCCGCACGGGCCGGCCTGAACGGGCTGCGCATGGGCACGTTGGTGTGCAGGCGGGAGGAGAGGAGGGCGGGCGCAGCAATATGTATACCGAGACATGATCGCGTGGTGAAAAGAATCAGGACGGGAGGTTTTTGCATCTGTTCGGCATCGGGGGGCCCTCGCCGGGCCTCGGGGCCGCCAAAACATGATGCAGGACGAAAAACCGGTCCTGGAGAAAGGGTCGGGACTTGCGGGGACGCCGTCATGAAGCAATCAGGACGTCGCATGTCTGGGTACAGACCCTGCTGCCCTTGGCCACTTTGGCGTTGATCACCAGAGAGAATGTGAACACCAAGAGAGTACCGAAACTGGATGGCGCTCACGCGTCGTGCCCTGGGAGGCGATACTCGCTTGATGCTGCTTCAATACTTTCTTCTGGGTGCTCGAAAGTCTGTCTGGAATGTGGCCCTCAACCCAGACCCCCGACGTCATTATTTTTTTCACGACGTCGACCCCCAGAGGTCTCGACCGACCGGTTTTTCGTCCTGAGTCGTTTTTTCAAGGTCCAGAGGCCCGGTCTAGGCCCTCCCGAGGCGGAAAATGGCGAAAAACCTCCCGCCGTGATTTCTTCATGACTCGAGGGCGCCTGGGAAGCACGATGGGGGCAGCACGAGCCCGGCGGTGGTGGCACACCGCGCGCCCTCCGCCCGGGCATGGCCGAGGCGCTACCTCTGGGACGAGCCCGAGGGCCGCTTCCGCCCCGGCGGCCTGGAGACCTGCTCCGCCGCCGCGGCGCGCGAGAGGCGCCACGCGTGGGGGGGGGGTCCGCCCGTGGCCAAAGCCTTGAGCTCCTGGCGTTGCAATTCTTTTCGGGCCCCGAGAGCCTCACAGACCGATCCGGCTCGAGACACGGCGCAGAAAGGTGCGGTCTGGGGCTAAGGGGCGTCTTCTTTGAATGTCGGGCCCCGAGAGCCTCACAGATCGATCCGGCTCGAAAGATGGCGCAGACAGATGCGGTCTGGGGCTCCGGGCGTGACTTTTGCGATGTTGCATGTTTGTTTCCAGCGTCGGATCTCAGGGAAGCCCTGGGGGGTGGGTGAGGATCCCTGAGAGCCGACGTCGCGAAAATCAAGAGTTCTGGCGAAGCGTTCTGGCGGGCCCATAGGCCTGCCAGAGAATGTCCTCAGAGCCTGTTTGTGATTTCCACGAACTGTTCCTAGAACACTTCTGGCTCGGACTGTCTTGCTTTATCACATCGGATTTATGTTCTGAGATTTTGTTCTCAGGACATCTTTGCGTTCCAAGAACCTGTCGTGGTACGCCAAAATCTGGAGATCCTGGCGTTGCATTTTTTTCACAACGGGCGTTTTCGTTGAACTTCGGGCCCCGAGAGCCTCGTAGATCGATGCGGTCTGGGGCTCCGGGCGTGATTTCTGCGATGTTGTATGCTTTTTTTTGCAGATTGCCGTACGCACACGACAGCTGCACAGCCAACACCCGTCAGATATCTTAACTGACGACATCCATATTCACGGGCTCTGGACGTCATTCAAACAAATCAATAATTTGGACGTGGCCCTGGGCAGTTGTTCTACTTGTTTTGGTCTCGTAGAATGTTCACACATCTGGGTTTGGACTACAGCTTAAGAAAATGTTTAGAGTGAAGGCTATTTTCCATAGCCTAAAGTCTTTTCAAAATCCGGGCAATGGCGTACGTCAAACACAAGAATAATTGGGAGGATGCCCGAGGAGCAGCAGGAGGCAGACCGAGGCCTCCTCACCTCCCCGGCGCACGGGGCCCGCCCGCGGGTCAGCGCACGGAAGAGGAGGAGGAGGAGGGAGGAGGACGACGAGAATGAGGACGAGATGGAGGCGGAGGATGCAGAGGAGGAGGAGGGGGAGAAGGAGGAGCAGGAGGAGGAGGAGCAGGATGAAAAGGAGGAACGTTGAGGTCGAGTTCGAAGAGGAGGACGACGACGAGACTGCAGCGCGAGGACCACCAGGGGGGGAGACCGAGGCACCCCCCCCCCTGGCGCCCGGGTCCCGCGCCGGGGCGCCCGGCCGTCGCGCGAGGTGGCTGGTGGCCAAAGGGCTGTCCGAGCCCGAGTGGAGGCGCCCCGCGCGTCGCCCCAGCGGCGCGCCGCCACCTCCTCCTCCTCCGCCTCCGCCTCCGCGCCCCCCCTCATACCGTCGACGGACGCTGTGTCTCCTCCTCCTCCTCGTCCTCCTCCTCCTCCTCGTTCTTTTCCTCCTCCTCCTCCTTCTCGTCCTCCTTCCCCTTCTACCATTGACGCTGTGTCTCCCCCTCCTCTTCTTTCTCCTCCTCCCTTTTCTCACGCCATCGACGATGTGCCTCCTCCTCCTCCTCCTCGTCCTCCTCCTCCTCCTCGTCCTCCTTCTCATCCTCCTCCTCTTCCTCCCTCCATTACTGTCGACGCTGCGCCTTTTTGTTCCTCCTTCTATCATGGACGCTGTGCCTCCTCCTCCTCCTCCTCCTCCTCCTCCTCTTGTTCTTCCTGCTTCTTGCTTGCCTGATGCAGCCGCGGATTCCAGTTCAGGGAACCCAGATCTGAAAGGCGATGCAGACCCCCTCGTGGCTCATGCTGTTCGAGGCAAAGCGGTGATTTCAATCATACGTGTGGCGCGTTCAGACTCAGAGGACTGCTCTGGGCGGTTCTCCTCATCGACTCCCTTCTTAAGTACATCCACCTGGTCCTCCTCCCCTTCCCCATCTCATCGTACGGTGTTCCAACCTACTCCAGCCTTGATCGCCAGAAAGACTTTCGAGCACCAGGGAAGTACCGACATTGGAAGGTTTTCACATGTCGGGCCCTGGGAGGCCATACTCGTTCGACGCTTTTTCTATTTTGACTGGGTGCTCGGAATATTTCTGGGATGTGGCACAATTACGATGGGAGCAACATAACTCTCATCGGCACTATGCCTCCTACATTCCTTTTCGTTGTAAACAACTTCTCCCTGTCGCACCCCGAGGCCAGTGTTTAAAGCGAACCGGGCGTTTCGCCTGAGACTTCCTAACCAGGTGTGCTTCTGAAACTTACACATGGCAGCAGCTTCTTATATGGCGGTCAGGCCGTTTTCAAGATATGGCTCTCGCCTTAGCGCCGCGCACATTCGTTTTAAACATTTGCCAGAGCTTCACGAATTGAGTGCGAATTGTTTTCGAAATGTGCTTCTCGCCTGAGCGCCGCGCATAATCAACACGGTCAAAAGTTTCGCGGGTTGGGGGCGGTTCATTTTCAAAAAATGGTTCTCGCTTCTTGGTTCTCAAAAAATGGTTCTCGTTCAAAACATGGTTCTCATTCGCTTATTTTTTGTTGCAAGATTTCTCAACTTACCAGATATAGTGTTTTGGAAGGATTCTTGATTATGTGGCTGCTACAGTTACGTTGGTTCGCAGTGTGGAAGTCCCACGGGCGGCTTTCTGGCACGGTTCTGGATCGCCAAGACGCAACAGTCAGTTTGATCCGTGGCGTTGGAATCCCGAGACCATGTTTTGGCATGCTTCCCGGTCTTCAAACGGTTGTCTGCCAACAAGGCGGTTCCCTCAATGGAAGTGAACCGTTGCAGGGGCCTGTGAAGAGGGAGCTTCGAGGGAGGGTTTATTCCAACATCGTTGATGACTCTTTAGTTTGCACAGGTCCTCTGCCTCCTCTTCCTCCTCCTCCTCCTCCTCGCGCCCTCGGCATTACACGAAGACGAGCTCATCTCATACGCTGGGTCTCCCCCTCCTCCCCGTAGCATCGACGCTTGCTCGGACCAAGGACTCGTCCAGGGGCGTGTCCTGGCCAGCATAGCGGGAAACGGGCTCCGGCCGTGGCGACGAGAGCACCCCGAGAAGCTTCGCAGGGGGCAGACCCACGCCCGAGGAGGACCTCAATCCCCACTCGACGACCCTCGGCTTTCACCCCCCACGCCACACCTCCCTGACTATGGTCCCGCGCTTCTCTTCAAGCTCCCTTGGTGTCGATGTCCGCCCTGCTCTGCCGTCGTTGTTCTCGCCACACCTTTGCGCCAATATCTTCTAGATTTTGTGGGGGCGGAAATATCCGCCATGCTTTTTGCACATGCTTTGGGATGCAGTTCGACACTGCTAAGTCGGAGAATGTGCTGTCGCACGGCGGATCCGAGGCCAGGGTCTTTTTGTTGTCCTGAGGCTTCGGAAGCGCCCAGGACTTTGTGAAGGTTCGAGGTTTTCGATCCTGTTCGTCGTTCTTGTCCTGAGGCTTCGGAAGCGCCCAGGACTTTGTGAAGGTTCGAGGCTTTCGATCCTGTTCGTCGTTCTTGTCCTGAGGCTTCGGAAGCGCCCAGGACTTTTGAAGGTTCGAGGCTTGCGATCCTGCTCGTCGTGCCTTGGCAACCTTCTCCAGTCTGTGGGATATGCTGTCCAGCTGCCGCGCCTCTCGCCGAGGGCTTTTGCCCGGGGTGCCGAGTGGCCGCAGCAGGGCCGAGTTGGGAGCTGAAGACCTCGGGGGCGGCAAAGAGGGGGGTGATGACTAGGGGGGGGGGCTATCATGGCGGGGGCCATGATATTTCCCCAGATTTCGTGGCGCCTCTTCTTGTTTCATTACGTCCCTCGCCCCCCCGCTGGGCCGCGCACATGCCGCCGGTCATGATTTGCACCTCTTGGACACCCCCTTCTTGGCCGCTCCCGAAAACCCAGACCCCATCTTGTTGCGGAAGAGCTTGACGGGGTGCTTGTGTCGCCGGGCCTCGGGGCCGCCAGGAAACGATGCGGATGGAAAGTGACCCTCTGAAGGGTCGAGAAGGGGGATCAGGTTGTGTGACAAACTCACGACGTCGGAGGTCTGGGTGGCAACAATCATACGTACACAGTCGAACAGGAACATCAGGGAGAGCAGCTGTGCAAGGGCGCGCTCGAATCCTTCCACATGTGGCCCATCCTTGGCCACACTCGCTGGCCATCTTGGCCCAGCTCCCTCTCGGAGGCAAGCGAGGGGGGGAAGCGAGAAGGAGAAGGCCTTCTCAGCAGGCGGCGGGACTTCTCGGAAGCCCTCGCGCCTTCCGAGAGGTTTTGGTTCTATCGTCGGGGAATTCGTAAGGAAGAAGACTTCTCAGAAGGCCGGGGGGGCTTCCGAGACTTCTGAGAAGGCCCGCCCCTGCTCGCTTCCCCCCCCTCGCTCGCCGCCGACCCTCGAGTCATGTCCCGCTCGTGACGTGCCTCCCCATGACCCCCCGGGCGAGTGAGCCATGGGGGGGCGTCCCGCCCTTCGCAGCAGCAGGGAGCTTCCCCCTCTGGACTCCGGCAAGTCCTTGCGGGCCACACCACGCCCCCCCACCCAGGAGGAGCAGGAGGAGGAGGAGGAGGAGGAGGAGGAGGAGGAGGAGGAGGAGGAGGAGGAGGAGGACGCGCGGCTACGGCGGACAAGACCGCTGCGTGGCCGCCAGTGCGTGAGGATGAGGAGGATGAGGAGGAGGAGGTGGAAGAATATCGAGGAGGAGGAGGAGGAGGAGGAGGAGGGGGAGGAGGAGGATCGAGGAGGTGAAGTAACTATGAGGAGGAGGAGGAGGAGGATCGAGGAGGATCGAGGAGGAGGAGGAGGAGGAGGAGGAGGAGGAGGAGGAGGATTGAGGAGGAGGAGGAGGATGCAGGAGGAGGAGGAGCAGGAGGAGGAGGAGGAGGCCGCCCTCCCCCCCCTTGAGTGCGAGCATGGTCGGGAACTTGGCATAGGAGAGCCTGTCGCTCTGCATTTCGTGCTGGCCCACCCGCGCTCCGCGCCGCGACGCCCTGCGGCCCCGCGGCTTCCACACGCCGATTTTTTTAGTTTCGTTCCGAGCTGCCCCGCCCCGCGGCGCGGAGCGACGCGCCGTCCGCTCGCGAGGTGCAGCGTTTCAGCATCGTTTCACCGACCCCCCTCCCCATCCCCTTCGAGACCCCCACCAGAATACCACCCCAGTTGGGGCTATGCCCCTTGCAGGGCCAGCGGCGCTCCGGGAGCAGGTCCTCGGCATCGTTGAACTGATCCCCATCCCCATGCCCACCCCCTTCGAGACCCCCACCAACTTGCCACTCCAGTGGGGAAATATGCCCCTCGAAGCCCGAAGGGAACGGCCTGCATCCGCAGCTGGGGGGGTGAATCGGCCAGTGGGGCCCAGGCCAAGCCGTTGGGGATGGGGGTCGGATAAAAACGATGCTCAGGCGTGCCGCCGGGGCCGCCATCGCGACACGCTGAGGAAGCGCTCCCGACCGTGATCGACGACCCGCAAAAAAGTGGCCCTTCGCCGGAGTGACCCGTGGTGCGGGCCCAAGGGGCTCCCCCGATCGCCGAGCGCGATGCGGTATTAGCGTTGTGCGCTCCTTTGCTTGGTTCCCGCGCGGTCCCCCCAGGTGCCGCGCACGAAAGGCTACTCTTATCCAGAATCGCTCTTGCGTGTACCGGCGGCGAGCGAGGGGGGGAAAATTGAGAAGGAGAAGGCCTTCTCAGAAGGTTGGGAAGTCCCCGGGCCTTCTGAGAGGTTTCCAGCGCCTGCCTCGAAGGCAAACGAAGCTTCTCAGAAGGCGCGAGGGCTTTTTAGGAATCCCGCCGCCTTCTGAGAAGGCCTTCTCCTTCTCACTTCCCCCCCTCGCTCGCCGCCGAGTGTAGTCGACGTGAACGCAAGAGTCTACAGAGAACGGCCACTGGGCAGCATTCTGGGGGTGTGCCGCTGGCGGACATCCTCTCCCCTGGCGGCAGGCAGCGCGGCATGGCGGGCCCGAACGCCATCGAGATCGACGTGCCCGGCCTTTTGCGGAGCGTGGTGGCCATTGCTAGCACCAGTCGGCATGCAGAGGAGGGATTCGTAGCAAAACCTGGGAGCCTCGTATAGTCAACCCGCATAGGAAGGATGGGCAACACTCTCAAGGGTACCCTTTTCCTCCTCGCTCCATCCTTGGCCAGTTTCGTTCGCTGCGCCGCGTTCGAAAAGATTCGGACTGAGCGTCTCAGGCCCTTGCATCCTTATCGCGCATCCTTATGATACGGGCCGACCGTATGGCCTCGCAAGTCCGTGCTCAGGGCTAGCGTGGGCTAGCGTCTGGTGATCGATGCGAGCGGGCCGATTTAGCGTCGATTAGCGCCGGATGAGGTTCCATCCATTCGCGTCGCGTAGCGCCGATTGATGCGATGGTTTGCGTAGAGCCGCAAGAACCAGCAAGCTGGCATGGTAGGCTCCCATGATTTGCCACAGAAGGGGTAGATGATCGCTCGGGGGGACCTTCCTGGAACACACCTAACGGATCTCTTTAGATTTCTGTTCGAATATATTTGTGCTCTATTTCGATTCTAGCTCGATTCAAGTTCGACCCCAGGCCGACTCAAGTCGACGGCCATTCGAAGCAGCATCGACGCATGAGTGGAGCGAGGTCTCCATGACGGATCGCAGAACGCAGGTCTCCATGACGGATCGCAGAACGAGCCTCTTACGAAGAGAATGAGACCTGGAGGAGGGAGGTCCTGGAGTTTTATTCGCCGTGCCTGACCTCCCCAAGGAGATGTTTGTCAAATTTGGTCTCCAGGGGGCCCTTGCCGGGCCTCGGGGGACGAACGACGTTCGAGGTATTTGGGGGAGTCCTCGCTGTGGAAAAGTCGCGACACCGGGGGTGCATCTAGAGCACGGCCCCATGTGTCACTTGCAGCTGGCTTCCATGCCGTTCCCCTCAAGGCTCTTTTGTTCCTTCAATCGGCTGTGGGGCGTCCCCAGACTCTGCTGGGGATTGCTCCTGGTGTTCCCTCTACCCATCATCCTTCCTCCTGCATCCTCCTGGTCTCATTTGTCCTCTTCGTCCTCCGATCCTGCTTTTGGAGTTATCTAAGAGGTCCTCTGCTGGCTCATCTTTTTGCCCTCGTTGCCGTCAAGAGAGTCAAGAGTAGCCCACAGAGGGCTCCAATAATGCTTCAGAAGTGCCCTGAGCTAGACCCCAATGCTCAAGGAGTGACTCGGACCTGCCGAACCCCTCCGTCCTCCAGTGGTTTCACAAGTGCTTAGGTCGCGTGTTCAGCATTCGCCAGCGCCAGCGAGCAATGCAAGAGCCAGCGAGCACCACGTCGCGCCCGTGATCACCACGCTGCGCCTGCGAACAGCGGCAGCGCCCAACGTGTGCCTGCACACCGTGCTGGGCCCTGCCAGGGCCGCAGTAGCCCGCGAGCACCAACATATGCTTGTGAGCGCCGCCGTACTTCACCAGCGCCGCGACGTGCAGGCGATTACCACGCTGGGCTCGCGAACGGCAGCGATTGCGCGCGCAGGCACGAGGCTGCCCGCGAGCGCCACGATCTGCACGCGAACGCCCCATACTTTGCCCGCGAGCGTTACAGCGCGCCTCCGAACCTCATCTTCTTGGGCTCACCAGCGACCATCAGCCTGTCTGCAAATGCCTGGCTAAAGATCCGTCCTCCTTTCTCCCTCTTCCTCCACGGGTGTGAGGTATCACCCCACACTTGGTACCGATGCTAATGAACTACTCGTTGCATGTCCGCGCGTAGTTATAGCCAGCGAGCGCCGCCATCATCTGGCAGCCGAGACGGCTGATCGGGAATGCAATCCAAAATCCTCTTTCTCCTCTTTGCGGGCGCAGCGACCGACTTCCCCTGCGAGCACCGTGGCGTGCCAGTCGGCAGGCGGCGAGGGACGCTGAGCCCTGCCAGCACCATCATCGCCTGCGAGCAGCACACCTACGCACGATCTCACGTCGCACGCTACTTGTGCCACAGCACCTTCCGATGGCTGGAATATGTTTGCCCGCACCGCGATACGTGTGAGCACCGCGCTGCGCCTGCGAGCCTCTCGCAGCGCCCGCGAGGACCTCGCAGCCTGTAGCCACTGCAGTCGTCACTTTGTCGGCGCGCGCCACCGCAGCTCGCAGGCAATACTGGCGGCGAGCACCCCCGTGCGCGCTCGCAACACAGGGCACGTGAGCAACACGCTGCATATGCGCATGAGCCACAGGAGGGGTGGGGTGTTCGGCAGGCAGCGTGACTGTTGGGGGGGGAGGGGTGGTCGAGCTCGGGGCTTCGAGCACTCGGGTCTGGCTCAGAGCACTCTTCGAATGATTCTGGAGCCCTCTCGGGGCTACCCTTCACTGCTCCTCATGACGAGGATGGCGAATCTACGAGCCAGCAGGAGCTCTCTCAGCTGCATCTCCCCCCCTTCCCTGGCAAGAGGAGGAGGAGCAAGAGGAGGAGGCGGATGAGGACCAGTGTAAACCCAAGAGTCATCAACAATGTTGGAATTAACCCTTCCTCCAAGCTTCCTCTTCATAGGCCCCTGCAACGGTTCATTTCCATTGAGGGAGCTGCCTCGTTGGAGGACAAGCGTTTGAAGATCCTGAAGCATGCCAAAACATTGTTCTCAGGATATCAATGCCCCGTATCAACCTGACTGCTTCGTTTTGGCGATCCGGAGTCGTGCCACAACGTCATTTGTTTGATATCAACACCGCGAATCAACGTAACTGTTTCACCCGCATGATCCAGAATCCTTCGAAAACGCCATTCTTGGTACGCTGATCATGTGAATCCGTGGTACTCTTGCAACGTTTGAAATGAATGTGCGCGGCGCTAGGGCGAGAGCCACATTTTGACAAGGCACCGCCCTCAGTCCGTGAAGCACTTGCAAGGTTTTGCGAAGAATGCGCGCGACGCTAAGGCGAGAGCCACATTTTGAAAACGACCCGCCCTCAATCCGTTAAAATTTTGCATGTGTTGCAAAGAATGTGCGCGGCGCTCAGGCGAGAGTCACATTTTGAAAACGACCCGCCCTCAGTCCGTGAAACCTTTGCAATTTGCTCCAAAGAAAGCACGCTGCGCTCAGGTGAGAACCTCATTTTGAAAACGACCCGCCCGCAATCCGTGAAACTCTTGCACATGGTGATTGCAAAGAATGTGGGCTGCGCTCAGGCGAGAGCCACATTTTGAAAACGACCCGCCCTCAATCCGTGAAGCTCTTGCAAATGTTTAAACCGAATGTGCGCGGCGCTCAGGCGAGAGGCACATTTTGAAAACCACCCGCCCTCCATCTGTGAAGCTGTTCCGACGTTTTAAGCTTCAGGGTCATAAATGGTGAGGAAGTCAGACAAAAGGTGCGACAGGGAGGAGTTATCTACAAGGAGAAAGAATTGAAGAGGAGGGGGGGGGAGGACGAGGCGGAGGAGGTGGAGGAGGAGAAGGACCAGGTGGATGACATCGAGTGAGGGTGGTGGGGTGAGTCGACACACCCAGACCGATCCCTGGAGCCAGGGGGCGCCACGGGACCGATCGAAAACACAGCCTTAACGTGAAAAACATGTACGCCTCGAGGGGACCGGCATCTCCCTAAACCGAGCGAATTCCTTTGTTCGCAACGTGTCTGTTCGCAAACGTCACCAATCTGTTGTTCGGCACAGTGAAGCCTGGTTGCATCGATGCAAGGGGTCTTGCCCTTCGTCCCCCTCTCCTCCTCCTCCTCCTCCTCCCTCGTCGTCCCTCCCCTCTCCTCCCTCCCCTCTTCCTCCTCCCTCCTCCTCTCCTCCTCCTCCTTCCCTCCTCCCACCTCCTCCTTCCTCCTCCTCCTCCTCCTCCACCTCCTCCTCCTCCTCCTCCTCTCCTCCTCTTCCTCCTCCTCTTCCTCCTCCCACTCCTCCTTCTCCTCCTCCTGCTCCTCCTCCTCCTCCTCCTCACTGCGTGCATCCCGGGGGCTCTCAAATCGCCCACGTATTCGACGAGGCTCCTTGGCCGATGCAGTCGGCCGCCGATTGGTAGGCCCACCTATGCCAGATCGAGGGTATCCTTGTCCTGGCATCGCTCGGACGAGTGCATTTTTCTCGGCGATGACCACCGAGGAGACTTTTGGATCATCTGGCAACAAAGGTGCGCACGAAGCCGAAACATGCACGAGCAGTGGGTGTCCGAGCGATGTTCTGTCCTGTCTATCCCGTTTTTGCAACCCGCACGTCCTTTGGCCCTCCCGGGCCACGCTGCCGTCGGAAGAGTCCCGTGTCCTCTCGGGTGTCCTGTCCAAACGACCCCGCACAGGAAACCCAGTCCTGAGACCCTGGGACGTCCATTGATTCTCAGTGTGGGAACGCCACGCCTTTCCATAGCAGGAGCCATCGAAACCCGAGAAGCCCAGGGCACCCTGGAGGCACGCAGGGTGGTTCCTGGCATGGCTTCTACGCTGTAATCAACGAGCGGGGGCGGAGGAGGCACTGCTCCGAGAGCGGAGGGCGTTGCGGCCGCAAACAACTGCAGGGCTCGCCCCTGGGCTTATCCGCCCCCTGTTGCCCCCGGCGGAGTCCCGAGCCCTTTCGGGCCCAGCGGCGCTCTGGGAGCAGGCCCCGGCGTCGGTTCACCGATCCCCAGCCCCATCCCCATCCCATTCGAGACCCCCACCACAGTGCCACCCCAGTTGGGGATACGCTCCTCGAAGCCCGAAGGAGACGACCTCTATCCTCTATCCCCATCTGGGGGGGTACATCGACCAGTGGGGCCCAGGCCACGAAGCTGGGGGTGGGGATCGGGGAAACGATGCTCGTTCAGGCCCAGCGGCGCTCGGGGAGCAGGACGGCTGCGGCAGCCGGGCGAGCGGGCAGAGCGCCGCTGAAGATGAGACAGTGGAGGCCCATGCCAAGGAACGCCCTGCTTGCCTCCAGGGTGCCCATGGTCTCTTGGGCTTCGATGGTTTGTGCTAGGGGAAGCGTGGCGTTCCCGCACCAAGAGGCAATGGACGTCCTTTACCAGCCTGGAACATATCCCTATTCCTATGCTGGGCACCTCCTCATCACGATGCCAATCTTAGGGGTTCCCTTATTTTTTTGAGGGCGAATCCCTAAGATTGTCATCGCCTTTTGGCGCGTCAATCTTAGGGATAGGGATACGTTCGAGGCTGGTAAGTCCTGGGGTCTCAGGGTAGGGTTTCTCGTGGAAGGTTCCCTGTGGTCGGGCCCCTCCTGCAGCGTGGCAGGCGCGCGCGGGCCGAGGGGACAGCCGCGTGGTGCGCGTGGGAGGGTCGCGGGGGTGCAGTCGGATGCGTGAGGTCTTGGCATCGCTCGGACGTGTGCATTGTTCCTTCGGCGAAAACTATCGAGGAGCATCCTTGATCATTTGGCGAAAAAACCACGCACGAAACCGAAAAAAGCACAGGGAATGGACGTCCGAGCGATGGCGAGAGGTAGTTCTAAGGGCGCCCACGCGGTGGGGAGGGAAGCCCCCCCGCCCAGCAGATCTGCACCTGCGGTCGGCCGCACGCTGGCCAAGATCCACCGTTATCGGCCAGGGCATCGCGCTGTCGATGCTCACCGGCCGAGGTGGCCGCCGTGAGGATCGGCGACGGGGTCGAGCAGGTCGTGCCTTGCCACGCGATCGGTATGCGCGCTCGGCCAGGCGACGAGTGCAGCGCTTGGGCCGTGGCTCGCCTGCGCTGCCCACCGGCCGTGCCCGAGCGCCGCGCCTGCGCGCTGGCTCCGGCCTGCGCTGTTGGAAGAAGGGGGAGCCACAGCGGCTTCCGAGGCGTCCGAAGCAGCTCGGTCGGGGCAGGAGCACCCGCAAACGACGACGGCCCTGCCTCGCATCTCGGCATCGGCGCGGAGGGTCGCCTTCTTGAGAGCTCCGCGGCCGCCCTCGGCCTGCCGAGAGGTGGCCGAGTTCCTGAGCGCCATCTACATCTTCCAGTTCAGCTGCATCTGGGTCGCCCGCCCACGCCGCCGCTTCGCAGCGTCTCGGCCGGCACTTGGCACTTGCCGACAGCTGCCCTCCAGCCTGCGGTCAGGAACGCTTGTTTTGCTAGTTTGAACCACACCACACCACAGGAGGAGGAGGAGGAGGAGGAGGAGGAGGAGGAGGAGGAGGAGGAGGAGGAGGAGGAGGAGGACTGACGCCTCGAGCGCTCGCTCCCGCGGCATGCCTCAGAAAAAGAGGAGGAGGAAGAAGGAGGAGGAGGAGGAGGAGAAGTTCTAACCCCACCACGCTGCGGCGGGACACGCTGTCCGAGTGCCAAGCGTCAAGGTCCCAAGCCTCCCGACCCGCGAAGCAGAGCGACGTGCCATCCCTGTTGCCAGGCGTAGCGTGTCGCCTGGGCCGCCGCCGCGACACGCTCGGGAAACGCTCCTCGCCGTAAAAGAAGCACCACCAATCCGCGTGGGGTTTTTCTCCCGCGGTCTTTCTCCTGCGCCGTTCTCTGCATCCTTGCCCTGCCCAGGAAACCGGCGCCCCGACTCACGCCCTCCCCATCCCCCGGCCCCCTCCTCCTTTCGCCCTCTCCCTCCAACCTCGCCCTAAAGCCGTGTGGCTTCCCCCCTCTTGCCACATCTCCTCCTCCTCCCCCTTTCCCTCCTCCTCCTCCTCCTCCTCCTCCTCTTCCTCCTTTCCCTCCTCCTCCTCCTCCTCCTCCTCCTCCTCCTCCTCCTCCCTCTTTCCATTCTCCCCCTTTCCCTCCTCCTCCTCCTCCTCCTCCTCCTCCTCCTCCTCCTCCTCCTCCTCCTCCTCCCTCTTGAGCACGCTCCTCCGCCTCCTCCCCGTGCTTCCCCCCCGCCCCTCAAACCCGCTGATGGGCCGCCTCGGGCGGCCCGCGTGTGTTTTCGTCCCTGGCTGGCCCTTCTTCTCGCTTTGTCCGGGGAGGTGTCTCCAGGGGTGCCGCCTGGGGATGGACCTCCGAGCGGGCCCGTTTTCGGCTGCACGTGTGCAGGTGTGCAGCTGGCACCATCCCAGGATAGGGGCCTCCTGGCGCCTGCCGCCCTCGTCCTGGGCCTCGCAGGGGGGCCCTCGTCGCCACGGCCAGGTTGCCGCCGCCAGGTCCTCGCCGGAGAACGCCCAGTGCGAGCTCCGAGAGCCGAGTCTGATGGGGGAGCTCTTAATGCTCAAGTCGAGAGAATCAGCCAGGACCCCGGTGTCGTGGGATCTTGCCGACGCCGGTCTTGGTTGTGGTCCATGCCGACCGTCGCCGATTCGCGAGGAGGGTCCACGAATTGACGCTGACCGATATGGACGGTGGCCAAGATCGGCCCGACGTTTTCGCGCTCTGGCCTTCTTCCACGTGGTCTCCGCTTGCTTCCCCCCATCAGGAAGGCCTTCGCTCCCCCCTTGCTTACCCCAGGCTCGTTCCCCCTGCTATCCTGCTATGGTTTCGCTGGACACGTTGGCTTAGCGCGTTGCTCCGCTGGCCCTGGCCCACCACGCTCCGGCGCGACACGCTGTCCACGCCCCCCCCTTTCCAAGCGCTGTCGTCCGGAGCCTCGCCTCGCCCAGGCTCCCGCCCCGCGGAGCGGAGCGACGCGCGACCCGCTCGCAGGGCAACGCCGCGGGGGCCGCGGGGGCCGCCGCCGCGGCACGCTGGGCGACGATGCCCGGCTGCAGGGGCGGCGCCTGCTCTGCCCCCCTGGCGTCTCGACGGAGAGCAGCTGACGGCACAGCCGCGCACGGTCTCTCGGAAGCCCCCTTGCGGTCGAGTCGCGATGCCGGTGCGCGGGGCGAGGCGCGCCCCCACGTGTGCGGAGCTGCATGGTCGATGCCGCGCTTCTCTGTGGCGGTGCTGCGCTCCTGCTTCGAACGTGCACCGCGTGAGGCGGCAGATAGCTTGAGACATCCATCCAACAAATGTGGGGCAGGGACCTCTTCCTGCTCCTCCTCCTCCTCCTCCTGCTCCTCCTCATCATCATCGTCTTCCCCTGCCCCCCACCTCCGCCTCGTCCACGTGCGTCCTGTGTCCCTGACGCCGCCCCTCAAAGGGAGGTCGCTGGAGATTTCTAAAGGTCCCCGAAGGCCGCCGAAGGCTCGGCGCGGGCCCGCGGAATTCGCGCGGGCCTTCACCGGAGCTTCTGTGTGCCATGTGTTGTTGCTCGTCTGCCGCTCGCCTCTTCGGCCTCGGCTGCGGGCACACGCTCTGTATAGCCACCGCCACGGCCGCCGCAGCTCCGAGCCGCGGCCCGAAGACCGATGGAGATGAGGATCGTGACCGGCCCAGGGGGCAGGGGCAGCATCGGCCTGGATAGGGCGGGTGGTAAGGGGTGGTAAAGGCCCCTGAAGGGGCACCTTGGGGCCCCTTGTGGAGCCAGCTGGAGCCCAAAAGGGACCCTGAAGGGCCCCTTTGAGGGCCCTGTTCTTCTCCGCCCTTATAGGTCACCCCTCGTTGCCACCCGCCCGACTGGAATCGGCGATGCATCGCCGATCGAGCAGACGACCCCCGCGACGTGTTCGCTTAGAGGTTCAAAGGCTTTCGGTCGCGTGCGTCGGGTTTCCTCGGCGGCTTCCCAGCCTTGGGGTGCCTTTCAGCGGCGACGCCTCGCCGTGAGCGCTCCGGCGGTGCCCTGCTCGCACCGAGCGGCCGCCAGAGAGTCGCCAGGGGTCCACGCAAACAGGGGTCGGTCAGAGCGCCAGATCTCTTGCAGGGTCCTGCAGAGCCAGGCCCGCATTGACCCGGGCTTGGGCGCAGGGTCCCGGAGGATCCTGCAGTATCTTCCAGGGTCCTGCAAGGTTTACGTCGGGTATGTCCCTCTGCAGGAGGAATATCCAAAAATAGTCCTAAAATAGTCACGGGACGATTTTTTCAGCATTTGTAGAATATGCTTGAGCATTGTTCTAATATTTTGCAATTTGTCGTCCAAAATCCGCTTGTGGGGGGACATGCCCGACCTAATGCAAGGCCCGACTGCGCCAGGTCTGGATTGGCCCGGGTCGGTAGATCCCCGACGGGAAGCCGAATGCCCTCCCCCGCACATGTCGGCCTACCTTGACACGAGAGCGCTAAGCACCCAGGCCGAAGAAAAATGAGCCCCGCTCCCACCGCTTACAGGGTCTGGCTTGAATAAGGAACACTTACCTTTCAAAAGGTGCTCGGTCGTTCCTTTGGTTTGTATGCGTTCTGCCACCTTTTTGGCGGCGAGCCCCCCTGGTGGTCCTTCGGACTTCCTAGACTTCCTTGTAAAAACAGGGGTTTCGTTCCTTATGCATCTTTCTTTCGGTCAGGCCGAATACTGTACAGGACGGCGTGCTGCGCTCAGGCACGAAAGACAGCCGTCGGGACAACAACGAGAGCAGTCTGATTCCAAGGGTAGCCTGGAGGTCTGCGAGGGCCTCGCCGAGCCCTGAAGGATGACGGCGAGGAACATTCTGGCACGGGCATGCGGGAGAAACAAGGGGGAAGAGGGGGAGGCAGGATCTGACGAAGTGGCGGAGGCAGGCGCTGCAGGGTCGCAGCCCGAGTGACACAGCAGGCCGATGTCTTGCGTTGCAGGTGCGGGGATGTTCCCGCCGTTCCAGCTGCTGATGGCTGCGATGATGACTGTGACCGATGGCGCAAACATGCCGATTTGGCAGCGACCGCTACCAGGGTCATGGACCATCGTGCTGGCCTCAACGCGTGCATGGCGGCGACGGTGCCGTTTCTGTGGAGGACGCGGGTGAGGACGAAGAGGGCGCTCCTGCGCGCAGAGGGACGAGGGCTGGCTGACAGGATGCGGAGGAGGAAGCTATAGGGAGCCCGGCACAGGACACGCAGGACTCACATGTCTACGTGTATCAACATGTCTGAAGGTGTGTGTGTGTGTGAGTGAGTCTCTCTCTCTCTCTCTATCTTGTCGTGTGTCTGTGTCTCTGGCACCGTCTCCGAGTATGTCGTCTCGAGGCTATCCATCTGCTATGTCGCCTTCGCGTGCGCATCTCTCGCTTCTTGTTCCCCGACAGGTCTACATGTTCTACTCCACGTGGAACATTGCGACGATCTGGCTAGTCCTTGCCGCCATCTCAGGTACGACGAAGGCCTTTTCCTGTTCCATGTTCCCATGTGTTCGCGTTTCCCCGCGCTCGCCCCTGCTCGTCTCCGGTGACGAACGCCTGCCCGTCCTTCACCGCCACCTCGTGCCGGCTCCGTTGAACGATCGCATGTCTTCCGTTCCTCGCCCCTCTGCCCCTTCAGAATGCCCCTTCCATCTTCAGCCACGCGCACGAAGGGGGTGGAGGGAGGGGGGAGGGCTTCTTAGAAGCACCCCTGCTTCTTTAGAAGGCGCGGGCCTTGTCTGTGGATGTGAGGCCGGTGCCTTCTAAGAAGCAGCCTCCCTAAGGAACTCTCCCCCCTCCCTCCACCCCATTCGGTGCGCGCCGCCAACATCTCTCTCCTTCGAGCGGGCAGTGTCCGTTGCGGTGGGTAGACCCCTCCCTCCCCCCGCCTCGCCGTGCAGCGGTGCCGACTGTGCGCAGGGGGGGGGGGGGGTCGGGGGGGACGGGTCCCCCCACGGGCACGGTAAGGCGCTCGCAGGCATGCTGCACCGCGGACAGGCACGCTGTGGTACTCACAGGCACGCCGTGGCGCTCGCAGGCCCGGCCCCCCCCGCCCATACACGCCCCCCCCCCCGCAGCGGACGTTGAGCGGGGGGGGAGGAGAACACAAAGGGCGGCCTCCTCCATCTGCTCACCCTGCTCCTCGGCCCCTCCGTGCTGCCTCCGTGCCCTCGCGCCCTCGGTGGCCCCCGCCCTCTCCCGGCTCTCCCGGCCCAGGTCGCCTTGCCCCCCAGTTCCGTGCTGCTTCCTCCCCTCTCCCTCGCGTCTGCTGTACCTCTTCCTTCCGTCCATCTCCCCCCTTCTCGACGCAGCCCTCTTGTTGTATGCTCGCGTAGTGGTCGCTACCCGGGCCAACGACCCGCCCACCCGTCACCCGGGCGAGGGTAGTTAGCGATCGCGCGTAGGGGCGGCGGCTTGGACGCCCCCCTCACGTGCCGGCGCTTGCGCGCATACCATGGGCGATCGCAGCGCTCCCCCGCCCTGGCGTGCCCCCCGCCCCCCCCCCGCCAAGTCGTTACCGTGTTGCCGGGGGCCCCACCTCGCTCCACCCGTGGGTAATGACCGCCGCTCGTCTTTCTCTCCACGCTGTTTTTTTTCGCAGGGTCGCCTCGGAGAGGTGCAAGAGCAACGCAAGCTGCTCCGCCGCAGGGATGAGTATATTATGCAGTCGGGCACGCCCCTCTAGGAGGCATATTCACAAATAATTGAACAAGTAGTCTTCGGATGAATGTTCGATTTGTTCCGTACCATTTTGGGGGTAGTTTAAAACTATTTTTGATTTTTGCTCCCAAATCCGCCTGTAGGAGAACACGCCCGACCTAATTCTACTCCGATGTACGAGGGGCTCATCATCCAGCGGGGGTCTTCTCACCAGCCCGGACGATTCGCCGCTTTGCGAGGCAGCCTCCATGTAGTAATTGGGCGCTCATGGCTGGTCTGGGCTCAAGCTGTTTTGGCCGAGGCCCCCTCCCCTCGATCGCAGGACCTGCCCGCCGTGCCTCTCAGCCTGGACGGCGCCACCCGCGCGCCAGGCCGGCTCCATGCGCGCCGCCGCGCGAGCTGGCTCGCGCGGCAGCGTGCATCGAGCTGGCTTCGTATGCCCCGGTTGGCCTCGTCCAGGGCGCGGGGATGCCGCTCGCCCGCCGCCCCCCGCTGCTCGCCGCAGGGCCCCTGCTGCTCGCGGGCGCCTCCGGCGCCGAGGTCGTCCTGCTGCAGTCGGGGGCCGTGGGCCGCGTGGGCGCAGCGGCGGCGGCCTCGCAGCGGGCCGGTGCGGCCGGCGCCGGCGCCGCCGCTCCGGCGCCGCCGTTCCCGATCGCGATCCGGAGCTCGGAGGGGGAAAGGGTAGGTGCAGCGACGATGTCGCTGCTCGTCCTGGAGGGCCCTCGTCGCCACGGCAGGGTTCTCCTCGAGGGTGTCCTCCTGCTCCTCGCCCTGGCTGTCTAGTTATACGGGGCCCGTGCAGTTTGGGCCCCAGGCCTGGCCTCTCCGGGCTTGTTGTCTTTCTCTGCCCTGATTCCTCGTCGGGGCACTGCTTCTTCATCAAGAACCACGCATGGGCTTGAGGACGCTGCTGCTCGGCGGCCATCATGCTATCCTCGGTCTCACGCCTGACGACGAGGCAGTCAGCTGTTTCATGTTGAAAAGTATCCTCGACGTTCTGGTCAGAAGAGACCCTTGGAGAGTTCGGGAGAGTGGTCAGAGTGAGTAGGCCGAACGGTCATTCACTGTCCCTGGGTGCGTGGCTGAAGCAGGCTCCCGCGGCTCGCATTGCTGATTTCTCACGTCTAAGCCTGCGGAAACCATCGCCTTTCTCAATTAAAGTGTTTCTTCCCTGACTTGCACCCTTTGTTTTCGAAGCAACAGTGTGGGGTCACCGAACTGTGCCCCTGGCTCCCAGCTTACAACAACAGCGGCTCCCGCCTGATACGACCTCACAAGTTATTGAGCAATCGTGATCTGATGCGGGACTTCCTCACAAATCTTCGCAGGAGTTGCGCTCTTGCGTGGGATGTCCTTGCAATTTATGCAGACGCCGCGCCCTCCACAATCAGGAGTCACGCTCTCGGGTTCTTCCTGTTTTTCCTGTCCTCCTGCGGTCACGCGGAAGTGGTAGTTGCCTGGCCACAGTGTCAAGACTTCCTGGCCACGCGAGCTGTAACGTGTTGGCAGTTTGCTGCGTGGTGCAAACGTACAAGCTCAGGGATCGCGCTCTCGCTCACATTTTCCTCGCGATTCATGCAGCACGCACGCTTCAGCAAATCGCCTGCTCGACCTGGCCGCCTGGGCTCGCCTTCCCGACCCGCCCGTTAGGGCCTACCCGCCCGACCTGCCCGTCTGGATCTGCCACGTGGTGTCTGCTTCTGGCCCCCCTCCTACTCTCTCTCTCGTGCTCCATCCTCCTCCATCCCCTTGTCTCTCCCTTCCATCCGTCCTATATTCCCCTGCCATTGGGGCTGCACGAAATACACGCTGCAGGTAAGAAAGATAGACCCCTAAGGTGGTACGGTCGAAGACGGAAGCTGCGGGTATCGAGGGTTTGGAATACATGTGCTGAATGGCACGCGAGCAGATAAGAGCGATAACGTTCGAAATGCTTGTTGTTGTTGATGGTAGTGGATGTGTTGTTGTTGGTGTTGTTGTTGCTGCGGCTGCTGGTGCAGCTGGTGTTGGTGTCGTTGCTGGTGTTACGGTTGTTATTACAGGAGGTGTTGTTTTTGGTGTTGATGTTGCTGTTATGCTGTTGTTGGTGGTGTTGGTGGTGGTGGTGTTGTGGCTGTTGCTGTTGCTGCTGCTGGTGCGGCTGTTGCTGCGGTTGTTCTTGTGTTTGTGGTTGTGTTTGTGGTGGTTGTTGTTGCTGGTATGGTTGTTGTTGTTCGTATTGCTGTCGATGGTGTAATGCATTGTTGGTGGTGGTGGCGTTGTGGTTGTTATTATTGTTGTTGTTGCTGCTGCTGTTGTTGTTGTTGGTCGTGGTGGTGGTGGTGGTGTGGTTTGTTGTCGCCCCCCCGCCCCCGACCCGGCCCGCGACCCACCTGCGACCCGCCCGCGACCCACCTCGACGCACCCTGCGACCCACCCGCGACCTACCCGCGAGCCACCCGCGACCTTCTCCGCGACACCCGAGACGCACCGCGCGACCCACCCTCGACCTACCCGCGACCCACCCGTGACCCACACGCGACCCAACCGCGACCCACCCGCGACCAAACCCGCGACCCACCCGCGACCTTCTCCGCGACCCGCCCGCGACCCGCCCGCGACCCACCCGCGACCCACCGCGCGAGCCACCCGCGACCTTCCCTCGCCCCACCCGTGACCCACACGCGACCCACCCGCGACCCACCCGCGACCCAACCCGCGACCCACCCGCGATTCACCCGCGACCCACCCGCGACCCACCCCGAGACCGCCCCCCCACTCTTATCCCTAACTGCGGGGTGCACATATCGGTATTTGTTGTCCCCTCAGGAACGCGCTGCCCTCCAGCACAGCGGCCAACCCATGCGTGGAGCGTGGGGGGAACTCGCTGAAGATCTCCACGCCGTCCGGCGAGCAGGTGCTGATCCCGCCCGGGGCCAGCGCGACCCTCGTCGACGACTGGGCGAGCTCGGGCGGCGTGGGCGTTCAGATCAACACCTGGTACTGGTCCTTCTCCAGGCCAGCCGTGAGCGCCGTGGTCTCCAGCCCGGGCCCAAAGAACCCCGACAACGCGGGCGTGACCGTCCGGCTCGGCGCAGACTGCGTGGCGGAGGCGCTCGAGGCCCCCCCGCAGTGCTGCGGAGTCAGGACGGACTTCGTGTCCAACGTCACGGTGGGCTGGAACGCGGAGCGCAGGTGCGAGGTGACCGTTGCGGCGAACGAGTGGACGAACGCAGTGACACCTGGCTGTTGCAGCTACGGCGCAGCGGGGTCCGGCTCGGCCTGCTCCGAGGTGCCGACTTTGAGCGCCGGGCTGAGGACGGCCACTGGGCAGGTCTCCTGGCCTCCACGCTGGCTCGCTGTCGCGCCAGGCTGGCCGGGTGCCACGCCGGTCCCATCCTGGGGGGCCGCGCCACCCCCTTCGCAGGCGACGCACACGCCAGCGCCCGCGCCAGTCCCGACTGCGCCCTGCCACACGGCCGCGCCAGGGGAGGAGTGCCACGGCCATGTCGCGTGGGCGAAGCAGGATGGGATCCGCGTTTCTCCGCAGTGGTATCCTGGTCTGTCTCCAGAGTCGTCGTTCGAGGACTTCCAGGAGCACCTGTGGATGCACGGGCTGGGGGAATGCGAGAGGCCGTGCGAATCGGCCAGGGCAAGTCCGACACCTGCACCAACGCCACCGGCGCTTTGCCACACGGCCGCGCCAGGGGAGGAGTGCTACGGCCATGTGGCGTGGGCGAAGCAGGAGGGGATCCGTGACCATCCCGAGTGGTATCCCAACTTATCTCTCGAGTCGTCGTTCGAGGATTTCCAGAACCTTCTGTGGCTCAACGGGCTCCACGAGTGTCAGAGGCCGTGCGCTTCTTGCCACGCGGCCGCGCCAGGGGAGGAGTGCTACGGCCATGTGGCGTGGGCGAAGCAGGAGGGGATCCGTGACCATCCCGAGTGGTATCCCAACTTATCTCTCGAGTCGTCGTTCGAGGATTTCCAGAACCTTCTGTGGCTCAACGGGCTCCACGAGTGTCAGAGGCCGTGCGCTTCTTGCCACACGGCCGCGCCTGGGGAGGAGTGCTACGGCCATGTCGCGTGGGCGAAGCAGGATGGGATCCGTGACGACCCCGAGTGGTATCCCAACTTATCTCCCGAGTCGTCGTTCGAGGATTTCCAAGAACATCTGTGGACCAATGGGCTCCACGAGTGTCCGAGGCCCTGCGTGGCATAATTAACTCCTGTTTTCTTTTTTGAAGCCCGGCTCGCTGGGGCCGGGAGCTGCTCCGATGTCTTGTACAGGCCTGCCGCGTCGCGGCGCAGCTGGGAGGGGATGCCCCGCACCTCTGGGTCGGCCCCCCTCCCTCCCGAAGGAGAGTGCCCATCTTGGGGCGACGAGATCTATACACGTTACACACATCCACTGCTCCCTGGCCAGGCCCATCCTGAACCCAGACAGCGGCGTATACGCCACGCCCTCCTGCCTTGGCCAGGAGGGCGTGTACACACAGCTCCTGGGCCCCTGGGCTCACCGTGGGCCTGGCCAGGGAGCAGCGGCCGCCACCCGACATCCGCCGCCACCTGTGCGGCGGTGGGAGCGCAGGCTTCTCAAGGCCAACTGTGCGCACGAGCCGTGCAGCGGCCCGCTCCCGCCACTCTCAGGAGGTCCAGCCCCGGGTACCGCGCCGGCGAATACAGCTACAGCACCTGCACGCCGCCAGGCCTGGCACCAGCCATCCTGTCGGAGAACAAGCAGTGGCATGGACATAACAAACAAGACTCTGAGGCACTCCCTTGCTCCCTCGTGCCTCCCAGGAGCCCACGACAGGGGGCGACGGTTCCGCCGTGCCTCCCAGGAGCCCACGACTTGGGCGCCTGTTGCGCAGGTCGCAGCCCCCCCAGGGAGCTGCGAGGCCTCGGCTGGGTCCGCGCACTCCGCGACTCCGCCGTGCCTCCCAGGAGCCCACGACAGTGGCGACCGTTTCGCAGGTCGCAGCCCCCCCAGGGAGCTGCGAGGCCTCGGCGAGGGGTCCGCGCACTCCGCGACTCAGCCGTACCTCCCAGGAGCCCACGACAGTGGCCACAGCTGCGCAGGTCGCAGGGCCTTCGGGGAAGGGGCCCATGTTCTTGGCCCGCGTTCTCGTAAACATGTTTCGATTGTATGGTGGTCTTGTGTGTGCGCCTCTCTCGCAGGAACATTGGTGACGTGAGGCGCCTGGATTCAACCAGCCTTTGCCGATGCCTCTCTCCTTTCTCGGCTCCTCGGCTCATCTCCTCCGCCCTCCCAGCAACGGCCCCGGAGACCCGCCGGGGGAAGGGGGAGGGGCGCGGTCGTGGACGACGATGACGATCACGACGACGAGGACGACGGAGAGGAGAGGGGAGGGAGGTGGTCGGAGGTTGATAGGGTCAGGAGTTTTGGGAGGCAGGCGGCGCGCATAGGAAGGATGGGCAACCTTCCCAAGGGTTCCCTTGTATCCTTGCCTCCTCGGTCCATCCTTCGCCACTTGCGTTGGCCGCGCCCCGCTCGAAAAGCTTCGAAATGGGCGTCCCAGACCCTTGCGTGCTTGCCTCGCATCCTTACTATACAGGTGGACCGTAGCGTGTCGCGCCGCCGGTTCTGGCTCACGCCTCGGCGCGACACGCCATCCAATTCGAGCTCCGGAGGCGTCCATGTGCTGAGATGTTCCAAGCTTCTCGTCTCGCGGAAGGGAGCGACAATGCATAGCGTGTCACCGGGGCCGCCATGGCGACACGATATCCTAAAGTTCCCGTCCGTACAGTCAGCCCGCATAGTAAGGACGAGCGGTTGTCCAAGGTTGCTCTTGCATCCTTGCTTCCTTGGCCCATCCTTGGCCGCTTTCGCTGGCCGCGCCCCGCTTGCAGATGGCCTTCTAAGGCCCTTCTTCCATCCTTCTTATCGTGCGCCCTCACAGTGGAGACCCATGCCAAGACACACACACACACACACCCTGCTTGCCTCCAGGGTGCCCTGGGTCTCTTGGGTGTCGATGGTTCTGCGATGGAAGGCGTGACGCTCCCACGCCAAAATTTATGATCTACGCCCTGGGGTCTCAGGGTCGGGTTGCTTCTGGAAGGGTTCCTGCGGTCGTGCCCCCGCTGCATGCTGCGGGTTGACCTGTCGAGCCCCCGCCCTGCCACGGCGAGCAGCGCATGGCCCCCCCCGCTCTCGGTTCTCGAGCCGGCGCCGCGGCCGCTGCTTTTTTGTCTCTTCCGCTGCGAGCCTGGGGCCGCCGCCTCCCTGCCGCGGGTCGCCTCCGCCCGCCCACCGCCGCGGGCGGAGCCCGTGGGCGAGCAGCTTCGCAGCTCGCAGCTGTGCGCTGGCTGCGTGCCGTGCCGACGCGGCGGCGGCGACCCTTGGCGCGGTGGCGCTCGAGGCGGAGCGCGGCGCGGCGGCCCAGGGCCGGCCGGCAGGCAGAGCTCCGGCGACGCAGCAGCCGCCGACCGCCCAGAGGTCGAAGGCTCCACGCGGTGTCCGAAGACCCAAGTCGAGGTCGCTAGGCGCTAGGGCACGGAGGTGCCGTGCCCCCGGCCTCGGCGGGCGGGGCTCCGCCTCCGCGACCTGCAGGGGCGCGGGCAGATGTTGTTCGCGGGCGCCCCTCGCGGAGCCATGGGACCCCGCATCCACGGGACGCTCCCCCGACCTGCGCCGAGTCGTTAGCATCCCCCTGGGGGGTAACGACCGCGGTCGGACAGAATAGTAGAGCATTCGCATCGTTCGCCTTGCCCATCACGCGTCTTTCTCTCCACGCTGCTTGTGCGCGCGCGGGAACGCATACTGTTCCGCCAAAGGGATTCTATTCCGATGTACGATGGGCCCATCATCCAGTGGGGATTTCCTCACTAGCCCGGACGATTCGCCGCTTTGCGAGGCAGCCTCCATGTAGTAATTGGGCGCTCATGGCTGGTCTGGGCTCAAGCTGTTTTTGGCCGAGGCCCCCTCCCCTCGATCGCAGGACCTGCCCGCCGTGCCTCTCAGCCTGGACGGCGCCACCCGCGCGCCAGGCCGGCTCCATGCGCGCCGCCGCGCGAGCTGGCTCGCGCGGCAGCGTGCATCGAGCTGGCTTCGTATGCCCCGGTTGGCCTCGTCCAGGGCGCGGGGATGCCGCTCGCCCGCCGCCCCCCGCTGCTCGCCGCAGGGCCCCTGCTGCTCGCGGGCGCCTCCGGCGCCGAGGTCGTCCTGCTGCAGTCGGGGGCCGTGGGCCGCGTGGGCGCAGCGGCGGCGGCCTCGCAGCGGGCCGGTGCGGCCGGCGCCGGCGCCGCCGCTCCGGCGCCGCCGTTCCCGATCGCGATCCGGAGCTCGGAGGGGGAAAGGGTAGGTGCAGCGACGATGTCGCTGCTCGTCCTGGAGGGCCCTCGTCGCCACGGCAGGGTTCTCCTCGAGGGTGTCCTCCTGCTCCTCGCCCTGGCTGTCTAGTTATACGGGGCCCGTGCAGTTTGGGCCCCAGGCCTGGCCTCTCCGGGCTTGTTGTCTTTCTCTGCCCTGATTCCTCGTCGGGGCACTGCTTCTTCATCAAGAACCACGCATGGGCTTGAGGACGCTGCTGCTCGGCGGCCATCATGCTATCCTCGGTCTCACGCCTGACGACGAGGCAGTCAGCTGTTTCATGTTGAAAAGTATCCTCGACGTTCTGGTCAGAAGAGACCCTTGGAGAGTTCGGGAGAGTGGTCAGAGTGAGTAGGCCGAACGGTCATTCACTGTCCCTGGGTGCGTGGCTGAAGCAGGCTCCCGCGGCTCGCATTGCTGATTTCTCACGTCTAAACCTGCGGAAACCATCGCCTTTCTCAATTAAAGTGTTTCTTCCCTGACTTGCACCCTTTGTTTTCGAAGCAACAGTGTGGGGTCACCGAACTGTGCCCCTGGCTCCCAGCTTACAACAACAGCGGCTCCCGCCTGATACGACCTCACAAGTTATTGAGCAATCGTGATCTGATGCGGGACTTCCTCACAAATCTTCGCAGGAGTTGCGCTCTTGCGTGGGATGTCCTTGCAATTTATGCAGACGCCGCGCCCTCCACAATCAGGAGTCACGCTCTCGGGTTCTTCCTGTTTTTCCTGTCCTCCTGCGGTCACGCGGAAGTGGTAGTTGCCTGGCCACAGTGTCAAGACTTCCTGGCCACGCGAGCTGTAACGTGTTGGCAGTTTGCTGCGTGGTGCAAACGTACAAGCTCAGGGATCGCGCTCTCGCTCACATTTTCCTCGCGATTCATGCAGCACGCACGCTTCAGCAAATCGCCTGCTCGACCTGGCCGCCTGGGCTCGCCTTCCCGACCCGCCCGTTAGGGCCTACCCGCCCGACCTGCCCGTCTGGATCTGCCACGTGGTGTCTGCTTCTGGCCCCCCTCCTACTCTCTCTCTCGTGCTCCATCCTCCTCCATCCCCTTGTCTCTCCCTTCCATCCGTCCTATATTCCCCTGCCATTGGGGCTGCACGAAGTACACGCTGCAGGTAAGAAAGATAGACCCCTAAGGTGGTACGGTCGAAGACGGAAGCTGCGGGTATCGAGGGTTTGGAATACATGTGCTGAATGGCACGCGAGCAGATAAGAGCGATAACGTTCGAAATGCTTGTTGTTGTTGATGGTAGTGGATGTGTTGTTGTTGGTGTTGTTGTTGCTGCGGCTGCTGGTGCAGCTGGTGTTGGTGTCGTTGCTGGTGTTACGGCTGTTATTACAGGTGGTGTTGTTTTTGGTGTTGATGTTGCTGTTATGCTGTTGTTGGTGGTGTTGGTGGTGGTGGTGTTGTGGCTGTTGCTGTTGCTGCTGCTGGTGCGGCTGTTGCTGCGGTTGTTCTTGTGTTTGTGGTTGTGTTTGTGGTGGTTGTTGTTGCTGGTATGGTTGTTGTTGTTCGTATTGCTGTCGATGGTGTAATGCATTGTTGGTGGTGGTGGCGTTGTGGTTGTTATTATTGTTGTTGTTGCTGCTGCTGTTGTTGTTGTTGGTCGTGGTGGTGGTGGTGGTGTGGTTTGTTGTCGCCCCCCCGCCCCCGACCCGGCCCGCGACCCACCTGCGACCCGCCCGCGACCCACCTCGACGCACCCTGCGACCCACCCGCGACCTACCCGCGAGCCACCCGCGACCTTCTCCGCGACACCCGAGACGCACCGCGCGACCCACCCTCGACCTACCCGCGACCCACCCGTGACCCACACGCGACCCAACCGCGACCCACCCGCGACCAAACCCGCGACCCACCCGCGACCTTCTCCGCGACCCGCCCGCGACCCGCCCGCGACCCACCCGCGACCCACCGCGCGAGCCACCCGCGACCTTCCCTCGCCCCACCCGTGACCCACACGCGACCCACCCGCGACCCACCCGCGACCCAACCCGCGACCCACCCGCGATTCACCCGCGACCCACCCGCGACCCACCCCGAGACCGCCCCCCCACTCTTATCCCTAACTGCGGGGTGCACATATCGGTATTTGTTGTCCCCTCAGGAACGCGCTGCCCTCCAGCACAGCGGCCAACCCATGCGTGGAGCGTGGGGGGAACTCGCTGACGATCTCCACGCCGTCCGGCGAGCAGGTGCTGATCCCGCCCGGGGCCAGCGCGACCCTCGTCGACGACTGGGCGAGCTCGGGCGGCGTGGGCGTTCAGATCAACAACTGGTACTGGTCCTTCTCCAGGCCAGCCGTGAGCGCCGTGGTCTCCAGCCCGGGCCCAAAGAACCCCGACAACGCGGGCGTGACCGTCCGGCTCGGCGCAGACTGCGTGGCGGAGGCGCTCGAGGCCCCCCCGCAGTGCTGCGGAGTCAGGACGGACTTCGTGTCCAACGTCACGGTGGGCTGGAACGCGGAGCGCAGGTGCGAGGTGACCGTTGCGGCGAACGAGTGGACGAACGCAGTGACACCTGGCTGTTGCAGCTACGGCGCAGCGGGGTCCGGCTCGGCCTGCTCCGAGGTGCCGACTTTGAGCGCCGGGCTGAGGACGGCCACTGGGCAGGTCTCCTGGCCTCCACGCTGGCTCGCTGTCGCGCCAGGCTGGCCGGGTGCCACGCCGGTCCCATCCTGGGGGGCCGCGCCACCCCCTTCGCAGGCGACGCACACGCCAGCGCCCGCGCCAGTCCCGACTGCGCCCTGCCACACGGCCGCGCCAGGGGAGGAGTGCCACGGCCATGTCGCGTGGGCGAAGCAGGATGGGATCCGCGTTTCTCCGCAGTGGTATCCTGGTCTGTCTCCAGAGTCGTCGTTCGAGGACTTCCAGGAGCACCTGTGGATGCACGGGCTGGGGGAATGCGAGAGGCCGTGCGAATCGGCCAGGGCAAGTCCGACACCTGCACCAACGCCACCGGCGCCTTGCCACACGGCCGCGCCAGGGGAGGAGTGCTACGCCATGTGGCGTGGGCGAAGCAGGATGGGATCCGTGACCATCCCGAGTGGTATCCCAACTTATCTCTCGAGTCGTCGTTCGAGGATTTCCAGAACCTTCTGTGGCTCAACGGGCTCCACGAGTGTCAGAGGCCGTGCGCTTCTTGCCACACGGCCGCGCCAGGGGAGGAGTGCTACGGCCATGTGGCGTGGGCGAAGCAGGAGGGGATCCGTGACGACCCCGAGTGGTATCCCAACTTATCTCTCGAGTCGTCGTTCGAGGATTTCCAGAACCTTCTGTGGCTCAACGGGCTCCACGAGTGTCAGAGGCCGTGCGCTTCTTGCCACACGGCCGCGCCTGGGGAGGAGTGCTACGGCCATGTCGCGTGGGCGAAGCAGGATGGGATCCGTGACGACCCCGAGTGGTATCCCAACTTATCTCCCGAGTCGTCGTTCGAGGATTTCCAAGAACATCTGTGGACCAATGGGCTCCACGAGTGTCCGAGGCCCTGCGTGGCATAATTAACTCCTGTTTTCTTTTTTGAAGCCCGGCTCGCTGGGGCCGGGAGCTGCTCCGATGTCTTGTACAGGCCTGCCGCGTCGCGGCGCAGCTGGGAGGGGATGCCCCGCACCTCTGGGTCGGCCCCCCTCCCTCCCGAAGGAGAGTGCCCATCTTGGGGCGACGAGATCTATACACGTTACACACATCCACTGCTCCCTGGCCAGGCCCATCCTGAACCCAGACAGCGGCGTATACGCCACGCCCTCCTGCCTTGGCCAGGAGGGCGTGTACACACAGCTCCTGGGCCCCTGGGCTCACCGTGGGCCTGGCCAGGGAGCAGCGGCCGCCACCCGACATCCGCCGCCACCTGTGCGGCGGTGGGAGCGCAGGCTTCTCAAGGCCAACTGTGCGCACGAGCCGTGCAGCGGCCCGCTCCCGCCACTCTCAGGAGGTCCAGCCCCGGGTACCGCGCCGGCGAATACAGCTACAGCACCTGCACGCCGCCAGGCCTGGCACCAGCCATCCTGTCGGAGAACAAGCAGTGGCATGGACATAACAAACAAGACTCTGAGGCACTCCCTTGCTCCCTCGTGCCTCCCAGGAGCCCACGACAGGGGCGACCGTCCCGCCGTGCCTCCCAGGAGCCCACGACTTGGGCGCCTGTTGCGCAGGTCGCAGCCCCCCCAGGGAGCTGCGAGGCCTCGGCTGGGTCCGCGCACTCCGCGACTCCTGCCTCCCAGGAGCCCACGACAGTGGCGACCGTTTCGCAGGTCGCAGCCCCCCCAGGGAGCTGCGAGGCCTCGGCGAGGGGTCCGCGCACTCCGCGACTCAGCCGTACCTCCCAGGAGCCCACGACAGTGGCCACAGCTGCGCAGGTCGCAGGGCCTTCGGGGAAGGGGCCCATGTTCTTGGCCCGCGTTCTCGTAAACATGTTTCGATTGTATGGTGGTCTTGTGTGTGCGCCTCTCTCGCAGGAACATTGGTGACGTGAGGCGCCTGGATTCAACCAGCCTTTGCCGATGCCTCTCTCCTTTCTCGGCTCCTCGGCTCATCTCCTCCGCCCTCCCAGCAACGGCCCCGGAGACCCGCGGGGGGAAGGGGGGGGGGCGCGGTCGTGGACGACGATGACGATCACGACGACGAGGACGACGGAGAGGAGAGGGGAGGGAGGTGGTCGGAGGTTGATAGGGTCAGGAGTTTTGGGAGGCAGGCGGCGCGCATAGGAAGGATGGGCAACCTTCCCAAGGGTACCCGTGCATCCTTGCCTCCTCGGTCCATCCTTCGCCACTTGCGTTGGCCGCGCCCCGCTCGAAAAGCTTCGAAATGGGCGTCCCAGACCCTTGCGTGCTTGCCTCGCATCCTTACTATACAGGTGGACCGTAGCGTGTCGCGCCGCCGGTTCTGGCTCACGCCTCGGCGCGACACGCCATCCAATTCGAGCTCCCGAGGCGTCCATGTGCTGAGATGTTCCAAGCTTCTCGTCTCGCGGAGCCGAGCGACAATGCATTGCGTGTCGCCGGGGCCGCCATGGCGACACGGTATCCTAAAGTTCCCGTCCGTACAGTCAGCCCGCATAGTAAGGACGAGCGGTTGTCCAAGGTTGCTCTTGCATCCTTGCTTCCTTGGCCCATCCTTGGCCGCTTTCGCTGGCCGCGCCCCGCTTGCAGATGGCCTTCTAAGGCCCTTCTTCCATCCTTCTTATCGTGCGCTCTCACAGTGGAGACCCATGCCAAGACACACACACACACACACACACACACACCCTGCTTGCCTCCAGGGTGCCCTGGGTCCCTTGGGTGTCGATGGTTCTGCGATGGAAGGCGTGACGCTCCCACGCCAAAATTTATGATCTACGCCCTGGGGTCTCAGGGTCGGGTTGCTTCTGGAAGGGTTCCTGCGGTCGGGCCCCCGCTGCATGCTGCGGGTTGACCTGTCGAGCCCCCGCCCTGCCACGGCGAGCAGCGCATGGCCCCCCCCGCTCTCGGTTCTCGAGCCGGCGCCGCGGCCGCTGCTTTTTTGTCTCTTCCGCTGCGAGCCTGGGGCCGCCGCCTCCCTGCGGCGGGTCGCCTCCGCCCGCCCACCGCCGCGGGCGGAGCCCGTGGGCGAGCAGCTTCGCAGCTCGCAGCTGTGCGCTGGCTGCGTGCCGTGCCGACGCGGCGGCGGCGACCCTTGGCGCGGTGGCGCTCGAGGCGGAGCGCGGCGCGGCGGCCCAGGGCCGGCCGGCAGGCAGAGCTCCGGCGACGCAGGAGCCGCCGACCGCCCAGAGGTCGAAGGCTCCACGCGGTGTCCGAAGACCCAAGTCGAGGTCGCTAGGCGCTAGGGCACGGAGGTGCCGTGCCCCCGGCCTCGGCGGGCGGGGCTCCGCCTCCGCGACCTGCAGGGGCGCGGGCAGATGTTGTTCGCGGGCGCCCCTCGCGGAGCCATGGGACCCCGCATCCACGGGACGCTCCCCCGACCTGCGCCGAGTCGTTAGCATCCCCCTGGGGGGTAACGACCGCGGTCGGACAGAATAGTAGAGCATTCGCATCGTTCGCCTTGCCCATCACGCGTCTTTCTCTCCACGCTGCTTGTGCGCGCGCGGGAACGCATACTGTTCCGCCAAAGGGATTCTATTCCGATGTACGATGGGCCCATCATCCAGTGGGGATTTCCTCACTAGCTCGGACGATTCGCCGTTTTGCGAGGCAGCCTCCATGTAGTAATTGGGCGCTCATGGCTGGTCTGGGCTCAAGCTGTTTTTGGCCGAGGCCCCCTCCCCTCGATCGCAGGACCTGCCCGCCGTGCCTCTCAGCCTGGACGGCGCCACCCGCGCGCCAGGCCGGCTCCATGCGCGCCGCCGCGCGAGCTGGCTCGCGCGGCAGCGTGCATCGAGCTGGCTTCGTATGCCCCGGTTGGCCTCGTCCAGGGCGCGGGGATGCCGCTCGCCCGCCGCCCCCCGCTGCTCGCCGCAGGACCCCTGCTGCTCGCGGGCGCCTTCGGCGCCGAGGTCGTCCTGCTGCAGTCGGGGGCCGTGGGCCGCGTGGGCGCAGCGGCGGCGGCCTCGCAGCGGGCCGGTGCGGCCGGCGCCGGCGCCGCCGCTCCGGCGCCGCCGTTCCCGATCGCGATCCGGAGCTCATAGGGGGAAAGGGTAGGTGCAGCGACGATGTCGCTGCTCGTCCTGGCCTGGCCTCTCTGGGCTTGTTGTCTTTCTCTGCCCTGATTCCTCGTCGGGGCACTGCTTCTTCATCAAGAACCACGCATGGGCTTGAGGACGCTGCTGCTCGGCGGCCATCATGCTATCCTCGGTCTCGCGCCTGACGACGAGGCAGTCAGCTGTTTCATGTTGAAAAGTATCCTCGACGTTCTGGTCAGAAGAGACCCTTGGAGAGTTCGGGAGAGTGGTCAGAGTGAGTAGGCCGAACGGTCATTCACTGTCCCTGGGTGCGTGGCTGAAGCAGGCTCCCGCGGCTCGCATTGCTGATTTCTCACGTCTAAACCTGCGGAAACCATCGCCTTTCTCAATTAAAGTGTTTCTTCCCTGACTTGCACCCTTTGTTTTCGAAGCAACAGTGTGGGGTCACCGAACTGTGCCCCTGGCCCCCAATTTACAACAACAGCGGCTCCCGCCTGATACGACCTCACAATTTATTGAGCAATCGTGGTCTGATGCGGGACTTCCTCACAAATCTTCGCAGGAGTTGCGCTCTTGCGTGGGATGTCCTTGCAATTTATGCAGACGCCGCGCCCTCCACAATCAGGAGTCACGCTCTCGGGTTCTTCCTGTTTTTCCTGTCCTCCTGCGGTCACGCTAAGTGGTAGTAGCTTGGCCACATGTCAGGACTTTCCTGGCACGCGACTGTACGGTTGGCAATTTGCGGCGTGTGGCAAACGAACAAGCTCAGGGATCGCGCTCTACGCTCTACATTTTACTCGCTTATGCAGCACACGCACGCTTCAGCAAATCGCCTGCTCGACCTGGCCGCCTGGGCTCGCCTTCCCGACCCGCCCGTTAGGGCCTACCCGCCCGACCTGCCCGTCTGGATCTGCCACGTGGTGTCCGTTTCTGGCCCCCCTCCTATTCTCTCTCTCGTGCTCCATCCTCCTCCATCCCCTTGTCTCTCCCTTCCATCCGTCCTCTCTTCCCCTGCCATTGGGGCTGCACGAAATACACGCTGCAGGTAAGAAAGATAGACCCCTAAGGTGGTACGGTCGAAGACGGAAGCTGCGGGTATCGAGGGTTTGGAACACATGTGCTGAGTGGCACGCGAGCAGATAAGAGCGATAACGTTCGAAATGCTTGATGTTGATGGTGGTGGATGTGTTGTTGTTGGTGTTGTTGTTGTTGCTGCGGCTGCTGGTGCTGCTGGTGTTGGTGTCGTTGCTGGTGTTACGGCTGTTATTACAGGTGGTGTTGTTGTTGGTGTTGATGTTGTTGTTATGCTGTTGTTGGTGGTGTTGGTGGTGGTGATGTTGTGGCTGTTGCTGTTGCTGCTGCTGGTGCGACTGTTGCTGCGGTTGTTATTGTGTTTGTGGTTGTATTTGTGGTGGTGGTTGTTGTTGCTGGTATGGTTGTTGTTGTTCGTATTGCTGTCGATGGTATAATGCATGGTTGGTGGTGGTGGCGTTGTGGTAGTTATTATTGTTGTTGTTGCTGCTGCTGTTGTTGTTGTTGGTCGGGGTGGTGGTGGTGGTGTGGTTTGTTGTCGCCCCCCCGCCCCCGACCCGGCCCGCGACCCACCTGCGACCCGCCCGCGACCCACCTCGACGCACCCTGCGACCCACCCGCGACCTACCCGCGAGCCACCCGCGACCTTCTCCGCGACACCCGAGACGCACCGCGCGACCCACCCGCGACCTACCCGCGACCCACCCGTGACCCACACGCGACCCAACCGCGACCCACCCGCGACCAAACCCGCGACCCACCCGCGACCTTCTCCGCGACCCGCCCGCGACCCACCCGCGACCCACCGCGCGAGGCACCCGCGACCCACCCGCGACCCAACCCGCGACCCACCCGCGAATCCACGCCTCGTCCCACCCGCGACCCATCCCGAGACCGCCCCACCACATCTTATCCCAAACTGACGGGTGCTCATAAATTGGTATTGTTGTCCTTTCAAGGAACGCGCTGCCCTCCAGCACAGCGGCCAACCCAAGCGTGGAGCGTGGGGGGAACTCGCTGACGATCTCCACGCCGTCCGGCGAGCAGGTGCTGATCCCGCCCGGGGCCAGCGCGACCCTCGTCGACGACTGGGCGAGCTCGGGCGGCGTGGGCGTTCAGATCACAACTGTTTACTGTCCTTCTCCAGGCCTGCCGTTAGCGCCGTGTCTCCAGCCCGGCCCAAAGAAACCCGACAACGCGGGCGTGACGGTCCCGCTTCGGCGCAGACTGCGTGGCGGAGGGCGCTCGAGGGCCCCCCCCGCAGTGCTGCGGAGTCAGGACGCGGGACTTCGGTGTCCAACGTCACGGTGGGCTGGAACGCGCGGGAGCGCCAGGTGCGAGGTGACCGTTGCTGCGAACGAAGGACGAACGCAGGCTTCGGGAGCAAGCAGATCTCGCGCTACCGGGGGGATTTTTTTTTTTTTTTTTGGGATATTTTCCCCCCCCCCGGCTCGGCCTGCTCCGAGGTGCCGATTTTGAGCGCCGGGCTGAGGACGGCCACTGGGCAGGTCTCCTGGCCTCCACGCTGGCTCGCTGTCGCGCCAGGCTGGCCGGGTGCCGCGCCGGTCCCATCCTGGGGGGCCGCGCCACCCCCTTCGCAGGCGACGCACACGCCAGCGCCCGCGCCAGTCCCGATTGCGCCTTGCCACACGGCCGCGCCAGGGGAGGAGTGCCACGGCCATGTGGCGTGGGCGAAGCAGGATGGGATCCGCGTTTCTCCGCAGTGGTATCCTGGTCTGTCTCCAGAGTCGTCGTTCGAGGACTTCCAGAAGCACCTGTGGATGCACGGGCTGGGGGAATGCGAGAGGCCGTGCGAATCGGCCAGGGCAAGTCCGACACCTGCACCACCGCCACCGGCGCCTTGCCACACGGCCGCGCCAGGGGAGGAGTGCTACGGCCATGTCGCGTGGGCGAAGCAGGAGGGGATCCGTGACAACCCCGAGTGGTATCCCAACTTATCTCCCGAGTCGTCGTTCGAGGATTTCCAGAACATGCTGTGGACCAACGGGCTCCACGAGTGTCAGAGGCCGTGCGCTTCTTGCCACACGGCCGCGCCAGGGGAGGTGTGCTACGGCCATGTCGCGTGGGCGAGGCAGGAGGGATCCGGGAATACCCCCAAACAACACAAATTTGGGGGGTGGGTATGGGCGGTGTGGTAAATAAAATTATATAGAGTTAATGAATAAATTTGGTTGATGTTGTGTGAGGGGTGTGGGGACAAATGTGTCTCTGGGTGAGGGGTGGGTGGGTGCCGCGTTCGAGATGGCCAAACCTCTGATGGACCAACGGGCCCCACGAGTGGTCAAGGCCGTGCGCTTCTTGTCTACATCGGCCCGCCAGGGGAGTGTGCTACGGCCACGTCGCGTGGGCGAGGCAGGAGGGATCCCGTGACACCCCGAGATGGTATCCCAACTTGTCTCTGGAGTCGTCGTTCGAGGATGTCCCAAACTGCTGTGGGACCAACGGGCTTCCACGAGCGGCGCAACTGCAGTGCCTAATTAGGCATCGTTGGCGCCACGCCGCTCGCTTGGGCCGCGGGCTGCTCCGATGTTGTACAGGCCTGCCATGCCGCGCTGCGGCGCAGCTGGGAGGGGAGGCCCCGCACCTCTGGGTCGGCCCCCCCCCCTCCCGAAGGAGAGTGCCCATCTTGGGGCGACGAGATCTATACACGTTACACACGTCCGCTGCTCCCTGGCCAGGCCCATGCTGAACCCAGGCAGCGGCGTCTACGCCACGCCCTCCTGCCTTGGCCAGGAGGGCGTGTACACACAGCTCCTGGGCCCCTGGGCTCACCGTGGGCCTGGCCAGGGAGCAGCGGCCGCCGCCCGACATCCGCCGCCCCCTGTGCGGCGGTGGGAGCGCTGGCTTCTCAAGGCCAACTGTGCGCACGAGCCGTGCAGCGGCCCGCTCCCGCCACTCTCAGGAGGTCCAGCCCCGGGTACCGCGCCGGCGAATACGGCTACAGCATCTGCACACCGCCAGGCCTGGCACCGGCCATCCTGTCGGAGAACAAGCAGTGGCATGGACATAATAAACAAGACTCTGAGGTACTCCGTTGCTCCGCCGTGCCTCCCAGGAGCCCACGCCAGGGGGCGACGGTTCCGCCGTGCCTCCCAGGAGCCCACGACTTGGGCGCCGGTTGCGCAGGTCGCAGCCCCCCCAGGGAGCTGCGAGGCCTCGGCTGGGTCCGCGCACTCCGCGACTCCGCCGTGCCTCCCAGGAGCCCACGACAGTGGCGACCGTTTCGCAGGTCGCAGCCCCCCCAGGGAGCTGCGAGGCCTCGGCGGGGGGTCCGCGCACTCCGCGACTCAGCCGTACCTCCCAGGAGCCCACGACAGTGGCCACAGCTGCGCAGGTCGCAGGGCCTTCGGGGAAGGGGCCCATGTTTTTGGCCCGCGTTCTCGTAAACATGTTTCGATTGTATGGTGGTCTTGTGTGTGCGCCTCTCTCGCAGGAACATTGGTGACGTGAGGCGCCTGGATTCAACCAGCCTTTGCCGATGCCTCTCTCCTTTCTCGGCTCCTCGGCTCATCTCCTCCGCCCTCCCAGCAACGGCCCCGGAGACCCGCCGGGGGAAGGGGGGGGGGCGCGGTCGTGGACGACGATGACGATCACGACGACGAGGACGACGGAGAGGAGAGGGGAGGGAGGTGGTCGGAGGTTGATAGGGTCAGGAGTTTTGGGAGGCATGCGGCGCGCATAGGAAGGATGGGGAACTTTCCCAAGGGTACCCTTGCATCCTTGCCTCCTCGGTCCATCCTTCGCCACTTGCGTTGGCCGCGCCCCGCTCGAAAAGCTTCGAAATGGGCGTCCCAGACCCTTGCGTGCTTGCCTCGCATCCTTACTATACAGGTGGACCGTAGCGTGTCGCGCCGCCGGTTCTGGCTCACGCCTCGGCGCGACACGCCATCCAATTCGAGCTCCCGAGGCGTCCATGTGCTGAGATGTTCCAAGCTTCTCGTCTCGCGGAAGGGAGCGACCATGCATAGCGTGTCACCGGGGCCGCCATGGCGACACGGTATCCTAAAGTTCCCGTCCGTACAGTCAGCCCGCATAGTAAGGACGAGCGGTTGTCCAAGGTTGCTCTTGCATCCTTGGTTCCTTGGCCCATCCTTGGCTGCTTTCGCTGGCCGCGCCCCGCTTGCAGATGGCCTTCTAAGGCCCTTCTTCCATCCTTCTTATCGTGCGCCCTCACAGTGGAGACCCATGCCAAGACACACACACACACACACACACCCTGCTTGCCTCCAGGGTGCCCTGGGTCTCTTGGGTGTCGATGGTTCTGCGATGGAAGGCGTGACGCTCCCACGCCAAAATTTATGATCTACGCCCTGGGGTCTCAGGGTCGGGTTGCTTGTGGAAGGGTTCCTGCGGTCGGGCCCCCGCTGCATGCTGCGGGTTGACCTGTCGAGCCCCCGCCCTGCCACGGCGAGCAGCGCATGGCCCCCCCCGCTCTCGGTTCTCGAGCCGGCGCCGCGGCCGCTGCTTTTTTGTCTCTTCCGCTGCGAGCCTGGGGCCGCCGCCTCCCTGCCGCGGGTCGCCTCCGCCCGCCCACCGCCGCGGGCGGAGCCCGTGGGCGAGCAGCTTCGCAGCTCGCAGCTGTGCGCTGGCTGCGTGCCGTGCCGACGCGGCGGCGGCGACCCTTGGCGCGGTGGCGCTCGAGGCGGAGCGCGGCGCGGCGGCCCAGGGCCGGCCGGCAGGCAGAGCTCCGGCGACGCAGCAGCCGCCGACCGCCCAGAGGTCGAAGGCTCCACGCGGTGTCCGAAGACCCAAGTCGAGGTCGCTAGGCGCTAGGGCACGGAGGTGCCGTGCCCCCGGCCTCGGCGGGCGGGGCTCCGCCTCCGCGCCTGCAGGGCGCGGGCAGATGTTGTTCGCGGGAGCCCTCGCGGAGCCATGGACCCCGCATCCACGGACGCGCCCCCCGACCTGCGCCGAGTCGTTTAGCATCCCCCTGGGGGTAAAGACGCGGTCGTACAGAATATAGAGCAATCGCATCGTCGCCTTCCCATCACGCGTCTTTCTCTCCACGCTGCTTGTGCGCGCGCCGGGAACGCATACTGTTCGCCAAAGATCTATCCGATGTACGATGGCCCATCAACCTTGGGGATTTCCTCACTAGCTCGGACGATTCGCCGTTTTGCGAGGCAGCCTCCATGAGTAATAGCCTCATGGCTGGTTCTGTGCTCAAGAGCTGTTGTTGGCCGAGGCCCCCTCCCCTCGATCGCAGGACCTGCCCGCCGTGCCTCTCAGCCTGGACGGCGCCACCCGCGCGCCAGGCCGGCTCCATGCGCGCCGCCGCGCGAGCTGGCTCGCGCGGCAGCGTGCATCGAGCTGGCTTCGTATGCCCCGGTTGGCCTCGTCCAGGGCGCGGGGATGCCGCTCGCCCGCCGCCCCCCGCTGCGCGCCGCAGACCCCTGCTGCTCTCTCGGGCGCCTTCGGCGCCGAGGTCTCCTGCTGCAGTCGGGGCCGTGGCCGCGTGGGCGCGTCCAGCGTCGCGGCCTCAGCAGCGGCGATGCGGCCGTCCGCCGGCGCCGCCGCTCCGGCGCCGCCGTTTCCCGATCGCGACCGGCGCTCATAGGGGAAAGGGTGTGCAGCGACGATGTCCGCTGCTCGTCCTGGGCCTGGCCACTCTGGGCTCCTTGTCTTATCTCTGCCCTGAGTCCTCGTCGGGGGCCTGCTTTCTTCATCAGAACCCACGCATGGGCTTGAGGACGCTGACGCAGCTGCTCGCGGCCATCATGCTATCCTCGCCTGCGCCCTGACGACGAGGCAGTCAGCTGTTTCATGTTGAAAAGTATCCTCGACGTTCTGGTCAGAAGAGACCCTTGGAGAGTTCGGGAGAGTGGTCAGAGTGAGTAGGCCGAACGGTCATTCACTGTCCCTGGGTGCGTGGCTGAAGCAGGCTCCCGCGGCTCGCATTGCTGATTTCTCACGTCTAAGCCTGCGGAAACCATCGCCTTTCTCAATTAAAGTGTTTCTTCCCTGACTTGCACCCTTTGTTTTCGAAGCAACAGTGTGGGGTCACCGAACTGTGCCCCTGGCTCCCAGCTTACAACAACAACAGCGGCTCCCGCCTGATACGACCTCACAAGTTATTGAGCAATCGTGATCTGATGCGGGACTTCCTCACAAATCTTCGCAGGAGTTGCGCTCTTGCGTGGGATGTCCTTGCAATTTATGCAGACGCCGCGCCCTCCACAATCAGGAGTCACGCTCTCGGGTTCTTCCTGTTTTTCCTGTCCTCCTGCGGTCACGCGGAAGTGGAAGTTGCCTGGCCACAGTGTCAAGACTTCCTGGCCACGCGAGCTGTAACGTGTTGGCAGTTTGCTGCGTGGTGCAAACGTACAAGCTCAGGGATCGCGCTCTCGCTCACATTTTACTCGCGATTCATGCAGCACGCACGCTTCAGCAAATCGCCTGCTCGACCTGGCCGCCTGGGCTCGCCTTCCCGACCCGCCCGTTAGGGCCTACCCGCCCGACCTGCCCGTCTGGATCTGCCACGTGGTGTCCGTTTCTGGCCCCCCTCCTATTCTCTCTCTCGTGCTCCATCCTCCTCCATCCCCTTGTCTCTCCCTTCCATCCGTCCTCTCTTCCCCTGCCATTGGGGCTGCACGAAATACACGCTGCAGGTAAGAAAGATAGACCCCTAAGGTGGTACGGTCGAAGACGGAAGCTGCGGGTATCGAGGGTTTGGAACACATGTGCTGAGTGGCACGCGAGCAGATAAGAGCGATAACGTTCGAAATGCTTGTTGTTGATGGTGGTGGATGTGTTGTTGTTGGTGTTGTTGTTGTTGCTGCGGCTGCTGGTGCTGCTGGTGTTGGTGTCGTTGCTGGTGTTACGGCTGTTA
>CAUYUJ010005327.1:0-57500 GCA_963575745.1 Prorocentrum cordatum
CAGCCTCAGCCTCAGCCTCAGCCTCAGCTCAGCCTCAGCCTCAGCCTGCCTCAGCCTCAGCCTGCATCAGACTCAGCCTCAGCCTGCCTCAGCATCAGCCTGCCTCAGCCTCAGCATCAGCCTGCCTCGGCCTCAGCCTCAGCCTGCTTCAGCCTCAGCCTCAGCCTCAGCCTCAGCCACAGCCTGCCTCAGCCTCAGCCTCAGCCTGCCTCAGCGTCTGCCACAGCCTGCCTCATCCTCAGCCTCAGCCTCAGCCTCAGCCTGCCTCAGCCTCAACCTGCCTCAGCCTCAGCCTGCCTCAGCCTCAGCCTCAGTCTGCCTCAGTATCAGCTTGCCTAAGCCTCAGCCTCAGCCTGCCTCAGCCTCAGCCTCAGCCTCAAGCCTCGCCTCTTCAGCTTAAGCTTCAACCTAGCCTCAGCCTCAGCCTCAGCCTGCCTCAGCATCCGCCTGCCTCAGCCTCAGCCTCAGCCTGCCTCTGCCTCAGCCTCAGCCTGCTTCAGCCTCAGCCTCAATCTGCCGTCGGCCTCGGCCTCAGCCTCAGCCTGCTCAGCCTCAGCCTGCATCAGCCTCAGCCTCAGCCTCAGCCTGCCTCAGCATCAGCCTGCCTCAGCCCAGTTGGCTAACGGCATATCAAAATGTGGCTGGGAATGGAGTTCTGGGAACTCGAAGACCACGAAGTGGCCTACAGTTGGCTCCGGGCATTCAAAATGTGGCCCGGGAATGGAGTTCTGGGAACTCGAAGAGCACGAAGTGGCCTACAGTTGGCTCCGGGCATTCAAAATGTGGCCCGGGAATGGAGTTCTGGGGACTCGAAGACCACGAAGTGGCCTACAGTTGGCTCCGGGCATTCAAAATGTGGCCCGGGAATGGAGTTCTGGGAATCGAAGAGCACGAAGTGGCCTACAGTTGGCTCCGGGCATTCAGAATGTGGCCCGGGAATGGAGTTCTGGGAGGTCGAAGAGCACGAAGTGTGTGACTGTTGGCTTAAAACAACTTCTGCGGCACCCTGTCCGGCACCCGCCCAGACCCCCCTGTGGAGTCATCTGCTGCTCTCTTTTTAGCCCATTAGAAACCTATCAGTCTTCGCTGTTAAGTAAAAACACACAAAACCAAGGAATGGGCGATCCGAGGGGCCGAGCGACCGAAAAGCGGCGGGAGAGCCTGGGGCGACCAGTGCAGCCGACGGAGGAACGAAAACAAACAAAAACAAACAAAACCAACGAATTGCGCCAGCCGAGGGGCCGAGCGACCGCGGGGCGGCGGGCGGGCCTGGGGCGACCAATGCAGCCGACGGACAAGCGAAAACAAACAAAAACAAACAAAACCAACGAATTGAGCCAGCCGAGGGGCCGAGCGACCGCGGGGCGGCGGGCGAGCCTGAGGCGACCAGTGCAGCCGACAGACAAGCGAAAGCAAACAGAAACAAAGAAAGCCAGGGAATGGGGCTAGCCGAGGGGCCGAGCGACCGAAAGGCGGCGGGCGTGCGCAGGGCGACCAGCGCAGCCGACGGACAAGCGAAAACAAACAACAACAAACAAAACCAATGAATTGCGTTAGCCGAGGGGCCGAGCGACCGAACGGCGGCGGGCGGGCTTGAGGCGACCAGTGCAGCCGACGGACAAGCGCAAACAAACACAAACAAACAAAACCAATGCATTTGGCCAGCCGAGGGGCCGAGCGACCGAAAGGCGGCGGGCGAGCCTGAGGCGACCAGTGCAACCGACGGGCAAGCGAAAACAAACAAAAAACAAACGAACCCAAGGAATAGGGCCAGCCGAGGTGCCGAGCGACCGAAAGGCGGCGGGTGTGCACAGGGCGACCAGCGCAGCCGACGGACAAGCGAAAACAAACAAAAACAAAGAAAACCAACGAATCTGGCCAGCCGAGGGGCCGAGCGACCGCGGGGCGGCGGGCGAGCCTGGGGCGACCAGTGCAGCCGACGGACAAGCGATAACAACCAAAAACAGACAATACCAACGAATTGCGCCAGCCGAGGGGCCGAACGACCGCGGGGCGGCGGGCGAGCCTGGGGCGACCAGTGCAGCCGACGGACAAGCGCAAACAAACAAACACAAACAAACAAAACCAAATAATGGGGCCAGCCGAGAGGCCGAGCGACCGCGGGGCGGCGGGCGAGCCTGGAGCGACCAGTGCAGCCGACGGACAAGCGAAAACAAACAGCAACAAACAAAACCATGGATGGGGCCCGCCGAAGGGCCGAGCTGCCGTGGGGCGGCGGGCAAGCCTGGGGCGACCAGTGCAGCCGACGGACAAGCGAAAACAAACAAAAAACAAAACCAAACAATTTGGCAAGCCGGGGAGCCGAGCGACCGCGGGGCGGCGGGCGGGCCTGGGGCGACCAGTGCAGCCGACGGACAAGCGAAAACAAACGAAACCAAACAAAACCAAATAATTGGGCCAACCGAGGGGCCGAGCGACCGCGGGGCGGCGGGCGTGCGCAGGGCGACTAGTGCAGCCGACGGACAAGCGAAAACAAACAAAAACAAACAAAACCAAGGAATGGGGCCAGCCGAGGGGCCGAGCGACCGCGGAGCGTCGGGCGAGCCTGGGGCGACCAGTGCAACCGACGAACAAACGCAAAGAAATCGACCAGCCGAGGGGCCGAGCGACCGCAGGGCGGCGGGCGAGCCTGAGGCGACCAGTGCAGCCGACGGACAAGCGCAAACAAACACAAACAAACAAAACCAATGCATTTGGCCAGCCGAGGGGCCGAACGACCGCGGGGCGGCGGGCGAGCCTGGGGCGACCAGTGCAGCAGACGGACAAGCGACAACAAACAACCACAAACAAAACAAAGGAATGGGGCCAACCGAAAGGCAGAGCGCGATCGCAGGGTGGCGGGCGAGCCCGGGGCGACCATTGCAGCCGACGGGCAAGCGAACACAAACAAAAAACAAACAAAACCAAGGAATGGGGCCAGCCGAGGGGGCGAGCGACCGAAAGGCGGCGGGCGAGCCTGGGGCGACCAGTGCAGCCGACGGACAAGCGAACACAAACAAAACCAAGGAATGGGGCCAGCCGAAGGGCCGAGCGACCGATAAGCGGCGGGAGAGCCTGGGGCGACCAGCGCAGCCGCGGAGGAGCGAAAACAAACAAAAACAAAGAAAACAATTGAATTGGGGCAACCGAAGGGCAGAGCAACCGCGGGGCGGCGGGCGAGCCTGGGGCCACCAGTACAACCGACGGGCAAACGAAAACAAACCAAAACAAACAACACCACGGAAATAAGCAAGCCGATGGGCCGAGCGACCGAAAAGCTGCGGGCGAGCCTGGAGCGGCCAGTGCAGCCGACGGACAAGCGAAAACAACAAAAACAAACAAAACCAAGCATTTGGCCAGCCGAGGGGCAGGGCAGAGCGACCGAAAGGCGGCGGGCGAGCCTGAGGCGACCAGCGCAACCGACGGACAAGCGAAAACAAACAAAAAACAAACGAAACCAAGGAATGGGGCCAGCCGAGGTGCCGAGCGACCAAAAAGCGGCGGGTGTGCGCAGGGCGACCAGTGCAGCCGACGGACAAGCGAAAACAAATAAAAACAAACAAAACCAATGAATCTGGCCAGCCGAGGGGCCGAGCGACCGCGGGGCGGCGGGCGAGCCTGGGGCGACCAGTGCAGCCGACAGACAGGCGAAAACAAACAAAAACAAACAAAACCAACGAATTGAGCCAGCCGAGGGGCCGAACGACCGCGGGGCGGCGGGCGAGCCTGGGGCGACCAGTGCAGCCGACGGACAAACGAAAACAAACAAAAACAAACAAAACCAACGGATGGGGCCAGCCGAGAGGCCGAGCGACCGCGGGGCGGCGGGCGAGCAGCAGACGGACAAGCGAAAACAAACGAGAACAAACAAAACCAAATAATTGGGCCAACCGAGGGGCCGAGCGACCGCGGGGCGGCGGGCGAGCCTGCGGCGACTAGTGCAGCCGACGGACAAGCGAAAACAAACGAAACGAACAAACACAAAGAAATCGACCAGCCGAGAGGCCGAGCGACCGCAGGGCGGCGGGCGAGCCTGAGGCGACCAGTGCAGCCGACGGACAAACCAAAACAAAAAAAAACAAACAAAACCAAATAATGGGGCCAGCCGCGGGGCCGAGCGACCGACAAAAATATTTTTTTTATTCCGGCCGGTAACGCTCGTTACCCGGGGGGGGGGGGGTCGTGCCCCCCGGGTAACGGTAACGCTTGGGCTGGGCGGGGTATGGCGAAGCAGGGGCGCTCTGCGATCGCCATAGTATGCGCGCGAGCAGCACTCTCTGCCTGAGAGCACCACAGTGGCTTGCGATTCGAGTACAAGCGCAAAGCCCGCCGCGTGGTCCCGGCACCACGCCCGCGCCCGCGCGCGCGACGACGATGATCGACGAGCGACGAGCGACGAGGTCGACGACGACGACGACGACGTTTGCCGCCTGTTTCGGCCTCCGGAGGCCGTTTTCGGGCGCCGTCGACGACGACGACGACGACGACGACGACGACGACGACGACGACGACGACGACGACGACGACGACGACGACGATTCGAGTACAAGCGCAAAGCCCGCAAGCACCAGCATCGCGCATGCGAGCGCCGCAATGGCCTGCGAGCGCCCACAGTGCGCCTGCGACCACCACACCACAGTGCGCATGCCTTCGGGCACCAGCATGTTGGAGGGGAAGACCGAGACCCCCCCCGCGTACGAGCGTTACCGTTACGGGGGGGGGGGGGGGGGAGAGGCCCGGGTAACGAGCGTTACCCCCCAGAGGATAAAAAAACAATCTCAGGCGGCGGGCGAGCCTGGGGCGACCAGTGCAGCCGACGGACAAGCGAAAACAATCAAACTCAAACAAAACAAAGGAATGGGGCCAGCCGAAAGGCAGAGCGACCGCTGGGCGGCGGGCGAGCCTGGGGCGACCATTGCAGCCGACGGGCAAGCGAAAACAAACAAAAACAAACAAAACCAAGGAATGGGGCCAGCCGAGGGGCCGAGCGACCGAAAGGCGGCGGGCGAGCCTGGGGCGACCAGTGCAGCCGACGGGCAAGCGAACACAAACAAAAACCAACAAAACCAATGAATGGGGCCAGCCGAAGGGCCGAGCGACCGGGGGGCGGCGGGCGAGCCTGAGGCGACCAGTGCAGCCGACGGACAAGCGAAAACAAGCAAAAGCAAACACAACAAAAAATGAGCCAGCCGAGGGGCCGAGCGACCGAGACGCGGCGGGCGAGCCTGGGGCGACCAGTGCAGCCGACGGACAAGCGAAAACAAACAAAAACAAACAAAACCAAAGAAATGGGGCAGCCGAGGGGCCGAGCGACCGCGTGGCGGCGGGCGAGCCTGGGGCGACCAGTGCAGCCGACGGACAAGCGAAAACAAACAAAAACAAACAAAACCAAATAATGGGGCCAGCCGAGGGGCCGAGTGACCGCGGGCGGCGGGCGAGCCTGAGGTGACCAATGCAGCCGACGGACAAGCGAAAACTAACAAAAACAAACAAAACCAAGGAATGGGGCAAGCCGAGGGGGCGAGCGACCGCGGGGAGGTGGGCGAGCCTGGGGCGACCAGTGCAGCCGACGGGCAAGCGAAAACAAACAGAAACAAACACAACCAAGGAATTGGGCCAGGCCGAGCGACCGCGGGGCGGCGGGCGTCACTGGGGCGACCAGTGCAGCCGACGGACAAGCGAAAACAAACAAAACAATCAAAACCAAGGAATGGGGCCAGCCGAGGGGCCGAGCGACCAGCGTCGCCCAGGGAAGTGACAAGCAAACCCTAGAAGTAGATTAGGTTTGCGCCCGCCCCCCAAAAAAACAAAAAGTATAGATTCTTGAAATAGGAAGGCGCTTAAAGTAGATTGGGATCTGGGAATCCAAAAATACCTACTTTCAACGACCGGTGGGTATGTGTATGTGCATGCGTATGCGTATGCGTATGTGTGCATGTGTATGTGTATGTGTGTATGTGTGTATGTGTGTATGTGTATGTGTATGTGCATGTGCATGTGCATGTGCATGTGCATGTGCATGTATGTGTGTATGTGTATGTGTACGTGTGGGTGCGTACGTGCATGCGTGCGTGCGTGCGTGCGTGTGTGCGTGCGTGCGTGCGTGGCGTGTATGTGTGTGTGTGTGTGTGTCTGCGTGTGTGTGTGTGCGTCTGTCTATGTGTGTGTCTGTCGGTGTGCGTGCCTGTCGGTGTTTGTGTGTGCGTCTGCGTGTGTGTCGGTATGCGTGTGTCTGCGTGTGTGTCTTTGTGTCTGTGGGTGTGTCTGCGTGAGTGTGTCGGTGTGTGCATGTGTGCGTGTGTGTGTGTTCGGTGCGTTCGGTGCCTTGTCGTTGCGGGGCGCCCGCACCTCGCCGCAGCCGCGCGCAGGGATCTCAAGCTGGCCGCCTGCCGAGCCGCGGAGGGCCCTCGAGCTGACCGCCCGCCGAGCCGCCCTCGGGAAGGCCGCCCACGCCTCCGCCGAGCGCCGCGCCAGCTCAGGGAGGCGGACCCAGGGCCCGCTCGGGACCGCACCCCACCCCAGGCCCCCATGCGCGCCCGTGCCGAAGGGGGGCCAAAACTGCGAGGTTGCTCCGCAAAGCCCAGGCCCCGCCAACTGCGAAACGCGGGCCCAGACACCCCCCAAGGGACGGGCCGCCCCTCAGGCCCCCCAGCCACGGCGGAGACCGCGCCAAGGGGGGCAACATCCCCACCGCCGGGGCCCCTCACAGGCGGAACCCGCTCCCGCGAAGAGGCGCAGGCGCAGCGGCCATCCCATCATTCGCGAGGCCATCCATGCAGCTGGCACTCCCGCTGCCCCGCGCAGCTGACACTCTTGCTGCTGACACTCCAAGGCTCGCTGCAAGGTCTCGCGCCGCTGCTCGAAGAGGGCCGTCTTGCTGTCGAACTCGGCTTCGGCCTGACGAAGCCGATCCACAGCTGCCCGAAGGCGCGCCTCGGCCTCGTCGATGGCGCCCGCCGCCCCGCTGCGCAGAGCCATGGATAGCTCCTGCGCTCAGAGCGCACGCATCTTGGTCAGCTCGTCCATGTAGCTGATCTGGGTCCGCCGTTGGGCCTCCACGACTCCTCCATCCTGGCGAAGATCGAGGGGAGAACGAAGTCGTCGTCGTTCGCCGCCTGCTCGTCCTCCTGCCTCTGCCGGTGCCGCCTCTGCCGCCGGGTGGAGGGCGCGAGGGGCTGGGCGGCGGACTCCACGTCGCCGCCGTCGTGCCCCTGGGAGCCGCCGCCGCCGCCGTCGCGCCCCAAAGAAACGCGAGCCTCGGGGCCCCCGTTCCCCGCCTGGCCCTCAATGCCCAGCGCGCCGCAGTCGTCGGAACGCTCGTAGAAGAGGCCCTCGACCTTCTTCTCGTCCACGCCCGCGCTCCTGAGGCGGCCCTTCGCCGCGGGGCCCCCGTGCACCTTCGCGATCACCTCGTCGACGTCCTGCTTCCACCAACAAGGACCCGAGGCGAAGGGCGGCGGCGCCATGGGCTCGGCGAGCCGCGCCGCCTGCGCGAGGTCGAGGCGCCACCCTCGGGCGGGCCGCCCCCGCAGGTGCACGAGGTGCCAGTCTGCGCTGCTGGCACGCGCCCACGTCCGAGGCGCAGCTGCGCCCTTGCCACGGGCTGCCACGCACACGCTCGCCGCCCTCGGCGGCGCTCGGCGGCGGCCCCGCACGACCTCCGTCTCGGCAAAGGTCTGGCAGCGCAGACCTGCGTCTCGTCGACCTCCGCGGCGCACGACCTCCGTCCCGTTTCCGTCTCCGTCTTACGTCCTCGAAGAGGGGGGCCACCTCGACGGGGCCCTCGGTCGCCTGCACCTCGGCGCCGCGCACGTCCTGGCAGCCGTCGCTCCTGGCCGCACCCACCTCCGAGGTGCCCAGGCTGCCGCCCTCGAGGGGGCGCTCGTCTGCCTCGTCGCTCATCTGGTCCTCGGGGGCGTCGATGACCTCGTCGGTGCCCTCGCGCTCGTCCACGTCTGGCTGGCCGATGTCCAAGCTGGTGTTGCCCTCCAACTTGACGCCGTCGGCGTGGCCCTCGAAGGGGCTCTCGACGTCCGCTTCCTCCTCGCCCACCGCCGCGCTCGGCCCCAGGAGCGGGGAGGGCGGGGCGTGGCCCAGCGCCGCGCCGTCGGAGGAGCTCGGGGCCTCCGTCGCGCCCAAGGCCGCCGCCACGGGCGTCGGGGGCGGGGACGAAAGTGCGTCGCCGACGTCCGCCTCCTCCGGGCCCGGCGGCGCCGGCACGCGAGGCCCGCAGCGCCCGCCGCGCTGGGCCCGCTGAGGCTGCGCCAGGGCATGCCGCAAGGCCTCGACGTCCTTGCCGAAGTCGACGTGCGCCCCGACGATGCGCCTGGCGCGAGCGGCGCCGCCTGGCTGGGCGCCCCGCACCTGCTGGCGCATGGCGAGTTCCATGGCCTGCTCGCGCATCGCGAGCTCGGCATCCTCCTCAGAGCCGACGCCTGCCAGCAGCGCCCATGCCGTGCGCAGCGCGGCAGCAACCGCGGCGACGATCGCCTGCCGCGAGGCGCCGCCCGCCGCCGCTCCCTGAGCAGCGCCCTGGACGGCCATCGCCATGACCAGCCCCGCGCCGCCGTTGGACCGTAGATCCATCGCCTTGCTGTCGTCGCGCACCGCCGCCATCGCAGGGGCCGCGACGAGGAGGGGAAAGGGACAGAGCCGTGCCCTGTGCCCGCCGAGGCGAGGGGACTCTACAGGGAGAGAGACGCCCCGCACTTCCTGCACAAGGCAAGCTTGATCCAAAATGGCTACAGGCCTGTGTGTGTCTGTGTGTGTCTGTGTGTCTGTCTGCGTGCGTGTCTGTGTGTGCCTGTGTGTGTGTGTGTCTGTGTGTGTGTGTGTCTGTGAATGTGTGTCTGTGTGTGTGTGTCTGTGTGTGCGTGTGTGTGTCCGTCTGTGTGTGTCTCTGTGTCTGTGTGCGTGGCTGTGCGTGTCTGTGTGCGTGTGTCTGTGTGTGCCTGCGGGTGTGTCTGTGTGTGTCTGTGTGTGTGTCTGTGTGTTTGCGTGCGTGTCTGTGTGTCTGTGTGTCTGTGTGCCTGTGTGTGTGCATATCTGTGTTTCTGTGTGTGTGTCTGTGTGTGTCTGTGTGCGTCTGTGTGAGTTCGTGTGTATGACTGTGTGTGTCTGTGTGTGTGTCTGTGTGTGCCTGTGTGTGTCTGTGTTTCTGTGTGTCTGAGTGTGTGTGCGTGTGTCTCTGTATGTATGAGAGAAAGCGTGACCCACCGCCGCTCTAGTGTGGAAAATTCCCCCCCCCTCTTCCTCCGGAACCCGGGGTTTTCCCCCCCCCATTCCGAAATTCCCCCCCTTTGCTGGACCCCTTCCCCTCCCCCGGCAAAACCCCTCCTCCCCTAACCCCCCACCCCCCCCCCTCCCCTCCAGAAAACCGGGGGGGGTCACTTCTGGTTCAACCCCATCCCCCCCCCACACCCCCCTTGGAGGGTGAAAGTTGGAGTCGGGCGCACGGTCCCAGCAATGATGTCTTTATTGGCCATGAATGGGCGATACATCCTCGATTGCTGTGTTCGGCGGGGGAACCAATTGAAGCCCCCAGCCTGCACCCATGCGCGAGACTTGAGGGGAAAGACAGCAAGGGGGCGGGGAGCTCGAGAAAGGCGACGAAGGCAACGTGCGCTGAGGGCGCAAAAAAAAGAGGCTGGAACAAACGAAAGCGGTCAGGTGAGTGTCGAAACCTGCCCAGCCAATCTGACATGCGGAACACTGCGCCTCAGTTTGGGGGATCTTGAAGGCCAGGGCAAAATGTGAATTCACAGTATGGAAAGCAGAATGTGAATTCACATCTGGGAAAAAAGGACCATGTGAACTCACACTATGGAGAAAAATGATATGAACTTTATCGTGTGTGGGATTCTTAAAGAAGGGGCCAGAATGTGAATTCACACCCTGGGGAAAAAAGGAAGATGTGAATTCACAGATTGGAAAAGGACAATGTGAATTCACATTTTGGGAGAAACGCGGGACCCATTCCAAATCTGTCTTGGGGGTCGAGAAGTCATCGTTTGGGGACATACGCGATCATCAATCGCACAATCAAGACACACTTGCACTCCACTTCGCCGCCCCACGCGCAATATGCAAGAGCGCCCGCACGCATGAACGATAATGGATGGACGGCGCGTGTGCCCGCGCGGGCAACACGCGGGCACGAACGACTGGCCCTCAATGACCGCCAACATTGGATGCCAATCGTACCCGATCACATACATGAGCGATACATTGAGCACACATGGGCCATTCAGCCCTCATTGAAGACCCCCTGTTGCAGACCCCCTCTTTCACCCTCCAACCCCCCCTCGGAAAACCCGGGGGGGTCACTACCGGTTCCACCCCCCCCAGAAAACCAGAGGATGGTCACTACCGGTTCGAACCCCCCCACCCCCCTCCAGAAAACCAAGGGGGGTTACTACCGGTTCGAACCCCCCCCCCGTCGAAAACCGGGGGTGGTCACTTCCAGTTCGAACCCCCCCCCTCCCCCTCGAAAACCGAAGGGGGTCACTACAGGTTCGAACCCCCACCCTCCCTCCTCCTCGAAAACCGGGGGCGGTCACCACCAGTTCGAACCCCTCCCCCCCCCTCACCGCCAGCAAACGACTCCGGGTCCCTACGACCGTCCGCACCACACCCCCCACTGTTCTTAGCACCACTGTCCTCACCACCACTGTCCCCACTGCTTCCACCACCGTCCCTGCTGTCCCTACCAGTGCCCCCACCACTGTCGCACTGTCCCCACTGTCCCTACCACTGTTCCCACCACGGTTCCACTCTCCCCACCTTCTCCACGGCCCCAACCACTGCCCGACTATCCCCACTGTCCCCACTGTCCCGCTGTCTCCTCCGCTGTCCCACTGAGCTGTCCCACTGTTCCCACCACTGTCCCCGCTGTCCCCACCACTGTCCCCACTGTACCTGCCCCATTGTCCCACCGCCGTCCTGCCACCGCCCTCACCACTGTCCCCACCACCACTGTACCCACTGTCCCACTGTTTCACCACATTCCCACTGTCCCACACACTGTCCCCACCACCACCGTCCCCACCACTGTTCCCCACCACTGTCCCACTGTCCCCACTGTTCCACCATTGTCCCCGCTGTCCCCACCAGTGCCCCACCAGTGCGTCAATTCCCCACTCTCCCCACCATTGTCCCACCACGGTCCCACTCTCCCCACTTTCCCCACGGTCCCCATCACTGTCCCACTGTCCCCACTGTACCCACTATTGTCCCACTGTCCCCGCCGCTGTCCCACTGTGCTGTCCCACCGTCCCCACTGTCCCCACCACTTTCCCCACCGTGCTTCTGTCCCACCACTGTCCTCACCACACCCTCACCACCCCACCACTGTCCCCACCACTACGTCCCCACCACTGTCCCACTGTCCCCACGGTCCCGCTGTCCCACACCACTGTCCCCACCACCACCGTCCCCACCACTGTCCGCACCCCCCCCCCGCTTTTCGAGGGGGGGGGGGGTCGAAACGGTAGTGACCCCCCCCCGTTTTCGACGGGGGGGGGGTTCGAACCGGTAGTGACCACCCCCCCTTTTCATGATTGATGGACTGGGGGGGGTCGAACCGGTAGTGACCCCCCCCGGTTTTCCGGAGGGGGGGGGTTCGAACCGGTAGTGACTCCCCCCGGTTTTCCGCCAGCAGCGGTAGAACACGCTCTTTCTTATGCATGTGTCTGTGTGTTTGTGTCTGTGTGTCTGGATGTATGTGTGTTTGTGTGTTGTGTGTTGTGTGTTGCGTGTTGTGTGTTGTGTGTTGTGTGTTGTGTGTTGTGTGTTGTGTGTTGTGTGTTGTGTGCATGTGTGTTTGTGTGTTTGTGTATGTTGTGTTGTGTGTGTTGTGTCGTGTGTGTTATGCATTGTGTGTTGTGTGTTGCGTGCTGTGCGTGTTGTGTGGTGTATCTGTGTGTTATGTGCGTCTGTGTGTGCCTGTGTGTGTCTGTGTGCGATTGTGCGCGCGGTTGTGTGCGATTGTGTGTGCGATTGTGTGTGAGCTTGTGTGCGGGCGTGCTTGCGTGCGTGCGTGCGTGCGTGTGTTTGCGCACGTGCGTGCGCGCGTGCGTGCCTGCCTGTGTGTGTGTGCGTGCGTGCGTGTCTGTGTGCGTTTGTGTGTGTGTGTGTTGTGGCTCGCTCGCCGCGCGCACGGCAGCCGCGCCTGCGTCGGCCGCCTCTGCGCGCGCCGCCGCCCGCGCGGCATCCACGCCCGCCCGCAGGCTCTGCAGCTCGGCCCGCGCGCCGCCGAGCTCGCCTCGGAGGGGAAGGGGCACGGGGGCCACGACCGGGACGGCACGCGGAAGCGTCGCGTCCGTCTTGGCCACCGCCCGTCCTGGTCTGATACTCGGGCTGCAGTCGAAAACCCAGTTTTTTCTGTTTTGTTTTAGTTGCTTGTCTTAGTTGTTTATGTTTTTATTCTTTATTGTTTTAAATAATTACCCTGGCGACGTACCCAACCCCTGCGCAACAGCGGGGCGCAAATAGTTTTGGATACTTTATAAGGGGGCGATGACGGAGCGAGGGTTACATATGTCTGCAGACGGAATTCGGGAGACTCGCAGGACACTGGCTACAGGAAAAGGGCTTGATAAAGCTGATGATTTACAATTCCTGAGCACTCCTAGCCACTTCGAAAACGGGGATCACAGCAGGCCTCGAAAGTGGCGACAGGTTCACAGATCGCAGCCCCGCAGGGATGGCGAGGTCTCATTTGAATCTGCCCGTGGCCCTCACTGTGCTGGGCCCCCCAGCAGGCCTCGAAAATGGCGGCAGTTTCGCAGATCGCAGCCCCCCAGGGATGGCGAGGTCTAATTTGAATCCGCGCGTCCCTCACTGTGCTGGGCCCCCCAGCAGGCCTCGAAAATGGCGACAGTTTCGCAGATCGCAGCCCCCCAGGGATGGCGAGGTCTCCTGGCCCTCCTCTGGGCTCGAAAATGGCGACAGTCGCAGATCGCAGATCCTGGCTGTGTGTTGGCCAGCGGCCTCGAAAATGCCAGCTCGCAGCCCCCCAGGGATGGCCTCCAGGCGGGCAATCCTCGAGATCCATGAGAAGAGCAAGGCGTAGAAGACGAAGTTGTTGGCTCCCAAGGCGCCCCCAGAAAGCTGGGATTGTTTCGTTGTGCTCAACAGGCTCCCAGGACGACCCGACGGGCCCCCGAGACGCCCCCAAAGAGGCCCCTGAGACGGCCCAGCAGGCCCCCATGAAGCCATTCAACCGCCCTTTCAGGAGCACCCCCCACAGCTACAAGAAACCCCCAATAATGCAGGAGAGGGAGATGGAAGCGGAAAGAAGCGAGGGAACGGTAGAGCTAGAAGGAGCAGCGTGATGACGATCCTGCTATACGGAAGGAACGCCACGTACATCACACACACACACGCACTGACGATCAGTGAGCATGGCAAGCAGAGATGCGAATGGTAGAGCACAGCTGAGAGAAGCTACAAAGTCCAAGGTGCGGGTGTGCCGCGAAGATACCCTGCCAACCCCCTGAGGAGGCATCTGGCGCATAGCCCTCGCAACAAGTCTAATACTTACATGCAAAACATATATACACACACCACTGCGGAGACAATATCATCCCACCACCTGTTTCTGAATATTCAGATTCAAGGAGCCTGCCAGACTTGAGCGTCCATCATTACCACTGCCAGCCGTGACTTTCAAAAGAGTCCTCCCCGGCGCGTTCCCTCTGCAGACCCTCAGAAGCGGGCCCCCTCCTCCTCCTCCTCCTCCTCCTCCTCATCATCCTCCTCCTCCTCCTCCTCCTCCTCCTCCTCCTCCTCCTTCTCCTCCTCCTCCTCCTTCTCCCTCTCCTCCTCCTCTCCTCCTCCTCCCTCCTCCTCGTCCCTCGTCCTCTCCTCACCCTCCTCCTCCTCCTCCTCCTCCTCCTCCCTCCTCCTCCTCCTCCTCCTCCTCCTCCTCCTCCTCCGCCTCCGCCTCCGCCTCCTCCTCCTCCTCCTCCTCCTCCCTCCTCCTCCTCCTCCTCCTGATCCTCGTTTCCCTCCCTCTCCCACCTCTCCTCGTCCTGTTTCCTCCTTGTCTCCCTCTCACTTCTTCCCGTCCTCCCTCCCTTCTCCGCCCTCCTCCTCCCTCCTCCCCCCATACCCCCTCCGCCAACACCTCCTGCACTCCGATGATGATGCGTGCTCTCTACCTGCTGCTGGGGAGAAAAGGTCCGCGGGCAGTTGCCCACACCCGCTCTGAGCATGTTGGTTAAGCCTCCTCGAGACTAAAGCTACGGACCGCTGTTCTCCAGTGCTCTCCCCCTCCCCCCTCCTCCGACATCTCATCCATCCTCCATCCTCTCTCCTTCCTCCTCCCTCCTCTGTCCTCCTCCTCCCCCCTCCCCCTCCTGCCTCCTCCTTCCTCCCTTCTCCTCCCTCCTCCCTCCTCTCTCCTCCCTCCTCCTCCCTCCTCCCCCCTCCTCCCTCCCCCATCTGCCGACACCTGATGCACGCCTCTACGCCTCAACGGCCGCTCCACGAGTTCTAGCTGCCGAGGAGGCAAGAGGGCACCAGCGGGCATTTGGGCGGGGGGCTCTCTACTTGCAGGCGCCCGCTCACGACAATTGGAGGCTCTCCCATCCTGCTCTTCCTCCTCCTCCTCCTCCTGCTCCTGCTCCTGCTCCTCCTCATCCTCCTCCTCCTCCTCCTCCTCCTGGGGCAACTCCTCCTCGGCGCAAGCGATGCATCCCGAGACGACAAGATGCCCGCACTGCACATCACCCTCACCGATGGAGGGGCACGGGCACGACCGCCTCCGCCTTCGGCGCGGACGGATTCTTGCCCTGCTTCAAGAGGCGCAGTGACCTCTTCTTCCATTCACCGACAGTGCGTGCCGCACACCTCTCAGCTAGGTCTTTGACCTGCTGCTGGGCGTACACGCCGCACGCCGAGCACCACAAGACTGGCCCATTGGCCCAAAGACGGTGGGTGGGGTGGGCTTTCTGAAAGACGACGGGGATCCCAGGGCACGGCAGCTGCACCAGCCGAGAGCGCGCGACCCGCCCGATCCCACAGACACAGCATCCCCACCCACCAGGGACCTGTGATATTTTGCGACCCTTATCATCTGGAACTATTTCAAGCAGGGGGGCCTCTGAATTAACATGGGTCCTCTGCCTACGCTCCTTGATGGCCTCCACGTCTGGGTACCCTAACTTGTGCACATGCTTCAACACCTCAGTCAGGAACCTGGCCACCAGGGTCACTTGATCATGATGGAATCTGATCCTGTCACGGACGTGGAAATTCATCGGGTGCGCCTTGGCACCCTTCTTGGCCCACTCGTCTGCGAGCCTGTTCCCATGGAAAAAATGAGGCGGTACTCCATGGTTGAATGCCGCACGCCGCGACTGGTGCGCAGCAATCTTGACTACCTGGACGTTCTCTCTCCCGACATCGACGACCCTCCTCCAGATCTGTCTCCAGAGCTCCGCATACGCCTTATTTGGGTGAGTAGTGCCTGCCTCCCCAGCCTCCCACCCCTCGACGACCATCTGACAGTCCGTACAAATCGTGATGGTGGGGCCCATGAGCGACAGGGCCATAAAAAAGGCGAAAAGCTCTGCACTGGGAACGTCCTGCACTGGAAGCGGTGACGGCCCGCACGCAATGGCCTCCACCTCCAGCATAGAAGAAACTGATGCTACTGCCCATCCTGCTCTTACCAACCATCGGTAGTCATTGTCGTACCCTGAACCATCAACACACACATATGGCCCCAGGGTTCCATCACGGTGAGGAGGATGGGCCCACTTAAATTCGGCTCCATGCAAAATCTTCGGGATGGACTCGCGGTCGCTGGGCACCAAAGCTCTCGTCCATCTAAGATCTGCCTGGGCGTTGATCCCTTGCTGCAGCAAGCGTCCCCCTGGGTCGAGATCACGCCGTAAAAGCCAGGAGCCGTCACAGCCCCATAACCTGTGGTGCACAGACCCTTCACGGGCCTTGCACCATCTGCAAAACGGGTCCAAGCTGTATCGCTGCTTGAACAGATCTTTCTGCGTCCAGAGGCCTCCAGAAACCTGAGCAATAAGTAGGCTGATCCCAAGATGGTCCCCTCTCTTTCTCTGCTCTGCGATAACGCCTCTGATCGGTTCCAGGAAAGGCTCCCAAGACAGGTCGTAAAACTCGCTAACCTTCTTTAAACTGAGCTGCTCGGTGGTGTCGTCTACGAGGGCCTTGACCGTACGAGGACCCAACTCGCGTAAGTCCAGACGGAGCCCCGACGAAGCGACCCAACTACACCAGGAGGTCCCTGTCCAGCCCAGCCTATTCAGCGTCTGTACCACCGCTCCAGCTGGGCCTATGACTCCACTCCAGCCTCGAGCAGCATCTCTCTTGGCCTTGTCAAAGGCCGTCTGCATCTGTGCCTCCGATGACCACTGCAAAAATATTGCCTTGCACCACATCATGAGCGGCAAGGCGTTCGCCAGGAACGACGGGTCAACCTGCGGCACCTCTGCCAGCAAAAACTGCACTGCCCTGCACCTTCCTTTGGCTGGGCCAAAAAGCGCAGCTGCCGTCGTGGCACGCTGCTTCTGGAGTGCGGTGTTGGACATCCCCACCACCCCCACCCCATACATCGCAGCAGGCGTACCTCCTCCTCTGAAGACCTGCTGAATCGGTTTTTTCGAGAGTCGGAACGCTCGATATCGTCGCACTCTGCCTCGCACAATGGTGATTCTTTTATTCGTCACCTGCCTGCCCTTGTTGAAGGCCAACTTAAAGTCTACGCCCAGGTTCTTGGCCGCGGGCACATACTTGAAACTGAACTCTCTCAAACTATGCTGCAGAGAACGGCCCACTTTGATGTCGGATGCCACTAGAATACATTTCTTCCTGGACACCTTCATCTCCAAGGCCTCCAAACCCCGACAAAACTGCAACGTTCCCGACACCAGTGCTTTCTTCACGAAACGCTCTGACCCCAACGCTTGGATGGTGGAATCGTCGACCATGAGCGCCAGCCCAAGACGGGGCCATCTCGACATAAACTCGTCACAAACATCTTTAAGCACTATCTTCAACAACGTCGTCGCGAACGAACACCCCGCGACTATGCTGCTGTTGACTGCGAAAGGGAGGGACAGGGCCTCGCCCACCTTGATGCTGCGAGGCCCACCATAAACTAAGAGGAGCACTCGTATGCGTCTGATACTAAATCCATGCCGATGGCACGAACGAAGCAAGAGCTGGTGCGTCACTCTCTCATACGCCTTCTCGAGATCAATCAGCGTGCAGGCACTCAAAAACTTGCTGGCGATAGCCGCCTCATTGTTAATCGCTTGCCTCCATACCGCCATCTCACAGCTCCGTCCCTTCCCTCCGTACATGTACTCCTTGTGGTTCGCCTCCTCCCATCTCTCCGCCTCCCTATGTCGCAATCTCCCCAGAACGCGCACTGGTGTGGGCAAAATACCAATAGGTCGCCGCCCACCTTCTGGTTTCTGGAGGAAAGGGAGGATGAGCAGCGCGATCTGCTCAGGAAGACAAACGAACTTCTCCCACATGTGCAGCAGGAGACCAAATACCCGAAGGCCTTCGTCACTCAGTGACTTCAAAAGTGCAGGCGGCCACCTGCAAGCCCCAACTGCCGTGCGCCTTTTAAACTTCCCAAGAACTCGGCGTAACTCCTGGGGCTCTGGTGGCTCTGGAGGGTCATCCATGGGTAACGACTGCAGAAACTCGGCCTCTGGCTCCTTCAGGTCACCATACCTCCAAATACCCTTCCATTCACTTTCGAGGGCCTCTATCTGGTCCATCGCTCCTCCTGGGGTTCCGTCAGGGCCTGGCTCATCTGGGATCCATTCATTCGGGACCTTCACCCACCTGTGAACCATACTCCCCCCGTTTGACACCGCCTCTGAAGCCCAAGATCTCCACTTCTTTTGACGCAGCCTGACCCAAGAAGCCTCCTCAGACTGGATCAGCTTGCTCAAATCGAACAAGGCGTCCCTGATAGAGTCCGCCTCGTATCCTCTGAAACTAAAATGACATGCACGCCACTCCCGCCAGCCAGAAGCGTGCCAGAGTACCTCGGGAGCCTTCTGGAGCTTTCGGTTGATTTCACATACCTGCATGTCATCGTCGTCGTATCCCTTACGCTTGAGGTGCCCCAACTCTTCAAGGCGTGTGTGGAACTTCCGCATCGCTCTAGACACTGGCGACCCGAGAGGATGTGGCCCGCCAACCTTGACAATGGCTGGCTTATACACGTACTTAAACTTGTCGCCTCTGCCGAAAAAGTTCCCCTTGGAGCCCGACAGCTCCAGCTGGTGCGTGTCCGCGAGCTCTAGCTCGGCTGCCTGACAAAATGATGCATAAGCCTGCGAGACCTGAGCTTGCGTGACTGCTGGTTCACGAACCAACTGCTCAACCTGAATCTGGATGCCTTCCCACCATCCTGGTGGGGCTGGCGCTGGGCCGATCGGAAGATCAGGGAACCTCTTGGGTGTCCACAAATATCTGATCTGACCCAGATGAGTGCTAGTCCTGATCGACATTCTGATGGGGTAGTGGGTGGACAACTCGGACCCTTCCAATCGATCGCAGCGCCAAACACAGGGCACTAAGCTCGCCGACACAATGAAGAAGTCAATCTCACGCCAATCCTTGCCCACTCTGCACGTAGGCTTGCCAGTCAGAATTATGACCCCGTCGATTTTCTCAAGTAAACCAGAGCCTCTCACCTCAGATTCCAGAGCGTTGAAGTCGCCGCCAATGACGAACGGCTTTCCCATGGAGAACAGAAACTCCCCAACCTGGAAAAGAATGCGACGGCCCTCGGCACCTACACCGTCCCCGCTCGGGAGGTAAACACTGGCAGCGTGGAAACCTCCCGCGACACAACCGCCGACCCAAGCCACGACGGCCCTGGAATGGGGTCGCGGCTCCAAGGGATTGCTGCCCATGCCTACCCCCTTGCGGACGGCCAAACCTACCCCTGCTGATAAACCTTCAGACTGGGTCACATCACAGGCCCCAAAACGAACACTCCATCCTACCTTGGCCAAAGTGTTCGACGCCTGAGCGGCGTCGCCTACCTTGACCTTCGTCTCTTGAAGGAAACAAGCCTTCGACTGACATTCGGCCTCTAAAAAAGACTGGCACCGTGGCCAGCTTGTGACGTTAGCTGAGACAATATCCCAACTCAGGCCGTCAGGAGCCGCACGAGCGTGTCGGTGACCTGCTGCGGTTGCCCCTCTTGCCAGCCTCCTCTCTCTCCTTCTCCATCTGCTCTTTGACTTTGTCCAGCACGGAAGAGACACACTGCTGCGCCCGTTCATCGCCGTGGAACTCCGAACGTAGTCCATCTCCCACTCGGGCGAGGGCGTTGCCGACTCCCTCCATGTGTTCGTCCTGCTGGTCCTCGTCGATCTCGATGTCCGTTGCGTGCCCTCCACTGCCTCGGCCGCGAGCAGCATCAGCACGAGCTGCACGGCGACTCTCAGCACTGGCGGCATTCTCCACTTCACCACGCCTTTCCCGCTTCGCCCTCGGCTGGCCGCCCCCAGCGGGCCCTGGGCTGCCTGGGGCTGCGCCGCCTGCGGCTGTGGCGGCGGCCGCGGCAGAGGGCACCTTCGCCTCCGCCGCTGCCACCGCCGCCTCCAGCGTCTCGCGCATCGTGTCGAAGGCCTTGCGCAATCCCTCGCCCGCCTCCCCCTCGGGGAGGGCTCCGACGAAGGCGTCGAGCGCCTGCTGCAGGGGCTGGGCGAGAGACACTGGCGGCGCCGCCCGCCCTTCGCCCGCACCGCCCTGCGCGCCCAGCGAGAGCCCGCGGGCCTTCGCGTCCTCGAGCTGCTTCTGGACGGTGTCCAGCTCCTCCTGCGCCACGATGGCGGCCTTGACCGCCTCCTCGGCCTTCGACTGCATGCGCGCCACCTTCTGCTTGAGGTGCACCATCTGCTGGCTGTACTTCCCAATGAGCGTGTTGATCTGCGCGGCCTCCGCCTTGGCCCCAGATAGGCCATAGTTCTGGAGCGCGCGCTGGTGCATGAGTGAATCCCTCTGGTGTCGTGGGATGGACTGCGAGGCAAGCGCGAACTGCTCCTCCGAGAGATTGAGCCACAAAGACTTCTCCTCGGCCGTGAGCTCACGCTTGGGAGGGGGAGACGCCTTGCCTCCTCCCCCCGCACCTCCACCGCCACCACCTCCTTTCCCTCTGAAAACGTTCTCCTTGCCGCCGCCGCCTCCAGGGATGAAGGCTCCGCCGCCTTTACCCCCTTTGCCGCCGCCGCCGAACCCACCCATGCCCCACCACGGATTACCCCAGGAGAACTGGACCTGCGGGATGGGGCCTTGAGGGTTCCGTCCGTTGCAGCCTGCCTGCTTGCAAGTGCCACGGTGCCCGAAGTTGTGGAAGCCACAGGTCCCGCACGTCCATGCCGGCGCCATGGCCGCGTCTCAGCACGAAGGGACCTCGCTCGCAAATCACGGCGGCTCGGGCAGCTCGCCGTGGGTTCGAAGAAAAACCTCGGCCTCCTGACGGCCTCGAGAGTGGCCACGGATTGCCAAGGCTAATCGCTGATTCTCGGGCGTCTATAGCCCTTCACAACGTTTAACCTTGAGCCAAAATGGCTACGGATCCTCCTCCTCCTCCTCCTCCTCCTCCTCCTCCTCCTCCTCCTCCTCCTCCTCCTCCCTCCTCCCTCCTCCCTCCTCCCTCCTCCCTCCTCCCTCCTCCCTCCTCCCTCCTCCCTCCTCCCTCCTCCCTCGTCCTCTCCTCACCCCTCCTCCCTCACGTACGTGACAGCCGGGGCTCTCGGTGTCAGTGCCGCAAGGCGTTTTGGATCATTGCTTCGCGTGAGCTTGTGGAGCCCAGGGGAAAAACGACATTTGCAGCAGCATTCGCCATAGTGGAGGCTACGCCTTGCTGTCTTCGCCCTGCCCTCCGCCCAAGCTGCCTCGACTCTCACGCTCTCCTACTGAGCGGCCCCTCTCAAGCTAGGGGTGAGAGATAGACGTAACGGGACGAGCATGACACGCATCATCGAGCCCAAAGCTCAGCTTTTCACAGCTAGGCCCCAGGTGCTTCAAAGCACGTTCCAACCAATACGAAAAGACCGTCGGCCTTCGGACATTGATGTTGGTGTTCCCGCACGTCCCAACAAATCACCGTGCTTTCTCCCCTCCTCTCCCTCTCCCCATCCCCATCCTCATTCTTTCCTCTTCCTCACGGCCTCTACCGTTGCCCTCTATCTAATTAGCTCCTGCTCCTGGCTGCCAACGGGCGGGAGGGTCATAAGTGATGCTGAGACCGGAAGCCGCCGCAAACGGAAGCACGGCACACCAGTCACGCCGCTGTCCGCTCGTCATGGACCCCTCCTGATCCGTTTCCTCCTTGTCCTCCTCCTCCTCGTCCTCCTACTCCCCCTTATCCACTCCTCTACCTTGTGAACAACTCCTGCTCGCGGCAACACCTGACGCGTCGATAGGGCAGGCCTGGCGTTCCGTCTTGGAGTTCCCGCAGATGCACGGACATGGCGCGGGTAGTGTTCTAAATGTGGCTCTCGCCAGGGTGGCACGCACATTCGTCTTACAAGTCCCTACCAGCTTCACAAGGCGTTATCAATTCGACGTAGCGTCGTCTCGAAGGTTCCCGCAAGCGAGCTACGTGGACGGAGGAGGGTACTGTCTATACGTCCATGTGTGTATGTATCCCGCCCTAGCGCCGCGCACGGTGATTCTGAAAATATTGCAACACTTACGCGGATGAAAGGCGAATTGTGTTCAACATGTACAAATCGTCTTCGCTCCACGCACATTTTCCGTAGGAGGCTGCACATCTGAGTGACGGTTCCTTTGCGAATGCGTTTGTGGTGCTGTTGAATGACTACCCCGCCTGGTGGCGTAGCGGCTGCCACAGGGGGCCTAGTGAGGATTCTGCTGCGGATTGGGCCATGTGACGTGAGGTGTATGAGGTACGTCTTTCCAAATCAATACTCGCACAAATCGTGACCTTGAGCCAAAACGGTTACGAATGGCAGAGTGGCCCAAAAGCAAAGTCAGAAAAGACTATGGATGCCGGTCGACGACTCAGGAACACCGAGGTCCGGACGACGACCGTAGGTACCAGTGAACGACACAGGCACGTCGAGTAAGCGAAGTTGCGACTGGCGCAGCACAGAGATTGCACCACGACCCGACACATGAGATTACGCAATACCGGCCCGCAAGTATACGCGGAGCTACGGCACGCGGAAGTAGTGGCAACAAGAACTACTACACCGAGCCCACTCCCGAAGCGCGAAATTGGCTTCATCAATTTATCCAGAAAGGTGTTGACAAGGCTTCCCCGACCCGGCGCCCACCCCGCGACACGGCCCGGACCCGGCCCGGACCCGGCCCAGACCCGGCCTGGACCCCAGCCCGGACACAGCCCGGACCCGGCCCGGACCCGGCCCGGACTGACGTGGCCTGGACCCGGCCCGGACTTGGCCTGGACCCGGCCCAGCACCGGCCCGGGCCCGGACCCGGCCCGGACCCGGCCCGGACCCGGCCCGGACCCGGCCCGGCCCGGACCCGGGCCGGACCCGGCCCGGACCCGGCCCGGACCCAGACCCGCGGACCCGGCCTGGACCCGGACCCGGCCCGGACCCGGGCCGGACCCGGACCCAGCCTGGACCTGGCCCGGACCCGGCCCGGACCCGGCCCGGACCCGGCCCGGACCCGGACCCGGCCCGGACCGGGCCCAGCCCGGAGCCGGCCCTGACCCGGACCCGGCCCGGGCTTGGCCTGGACCCGGCCAGGACCTGGCCATCACGATGACGATGATGATGAGAAGGGTGATGATATGACGACGATGGCGATGACGATAGCGATGTAGATGACGATGATGACGATGATGATGATGATGATGATGATGATGATGATGATGATGATGATGATGATGATGATGATGATGATGATGATGATGATGATGACGATGACGATGACGATGCCGATGATGACGATGGTGATGGTGAGAAGGATCATGATGGTGATTATGCCGATGATCATGATGAGAAGGATGATGATGGTGATTATGCCGATGATCATGATGAGAAGGGTGATGAATATGATGATGATGATGATGATGATGATGATGATGATGATGATGATGATGATGATGATGATGATGATGATGATGATGATGACGATGAAGATAGTGATGACGGCACTGATGATGATGTTGCTGATGATGGTCACGATGCTGTGGGATTTGTGGACAGCAGCGGGAAAGGCGGTGGTGATGACGGCGATAATGATGATCATGGCTGTGGTGATGATGATTCTAACGGTGATGATGGTTTCAAACATGAAGGAGATGAGACGGAGAAGCAAGACGTGGTAGAGGAGGAGGAGGAGGAGAAGGATCACGAGACGCAGACGGGGAGGGCTGGGGGATCAGGAGAAGGACGAGGGTTGGACGGGAAAAGGAAGACGAGGAGGAGGAGGAGGAGGAGGAGGAGAACGATGGGGGCGAAGGCGATTTTGTTAGCGACCAGGATGACGACGGGGATGAATCATTCATACAGGAGTCTGTCGAGCTTCCGCTCTTTGGACCCTCTTGGGGGCCTTTTTGGAGCCCTCTTTGGGCCTTCATGGGCCATACTGGGGCATCCCATGTGCGGTTTTCGAAGTGCTCCAGCCCATTTCCCATGAGGCATCTTCGGACCTCTGGGTTCCGAGACGTTTTGATTTGAGTTGGTCTGCCCGGTTCCGCCTGAGACGTCCTCGCAATTTCAGCCTCAAGATTTGCTCTCTCACGAGGACCCGGCCACAGGTACACCATGGGACGTTCGTGGCATCTTCCGCCTGTGCACCCCCGCCTGTTTCGATAGCCTCCTCGCCCTCCCCTTCCCCTCACCCCCGTGCTCATTTACCCCGTCATATTCCCCCTCCCCGTCATCCCTCCTCCCTCTTGCCATTCATTGCCACTCTTCCCTTGCTCATCTTCCTTCTTCTCCCTATCCTGCCTTGCTCCCCCATTTCCTCCACTCCCTCTCCTTCCGCAGCCTCCCGAGATCAATCATCCCTCGGCACGCGCTTGGCCCATGACGGACCCTCCTAAGAAGAGCAAGCGCTACAGGGATAAGGTCATCGCAAACAAGTTGCGCAAAAGGGAATAGCGTGCACGCAAGTTCGCTCAGAGCGCTCGGGTGGTCGGCCTGCTCAAGACAACCCGGATCCAAGTCAAGAAAGAACACGCCCAGAAAATATCGGCCTTGACCGAGCAGCTGAGGGCGAAAACCCTGGAGTGCAACAAGTACGCCAAAGAGAACGGGAGGCCGGGCGGGGCAACGCTTACCCACTCCCGCCCTGTTCGCTCCAGTTGCTCAGTCCCGCGGGGGCCCCCGTGCCCTTGCCGCGGACCGAGCAGCAGGGAACGGCGGCGGGCAATGGATGTGTTCGCCCGCCCGTAGGCTTCGGAACCTTGGCGCCAAAGTGGACCGCCTGAGCGAGGAGAAGAGGAACCTGCAGAGGGCCCTCGCCTGCCGAACGACAGGAGACAACCGAGCCACCAACCAACTACAACGGCAACTTCAAAAACTCACCGAACAGAACGCCGAACTGCAGACCGCCGCCCAGGACTTGAAGACCACCGTCCAGGACTTGAAGAGCGAGCTCAAGACTTCGAAGAAACGCGACCACGAGCTCTGGCACCACAGGATGTTCACGTCCTGGATCATGGGGAAGGCGAGCCCCGGCACCCTGAAGTTCCTCAAATACCACTGGTGGAAGGCCCCTGACCGGCGGGGCCCCCCGGACGGGGGCTGGGGCGGCGGCCAGTAGCCCAGCCGCGGACGCGCGGGGGAAACGGCAAGCCAAAAAACGCTTCTCTCTGCCGCCCGGGAAAGGGGCGGGGGCAGCAGGGCAGGAAGGCGGCAGACGGGCACGACGAACGCCTTCAAGGCCGCAGATTTATTCGCGAGCTTGCTTGCGCTTGGGACGCCGCCCAACTCCCCGCGCCGACCCTGGGCTGGTTCGCGGCCCCACGTGGGCCGGGCGCCGGCTGGTCGTGGCCTGATTCCGCGCCGGATTCGCCCCAGCCCGCGGCCCGCCCCCGACCCGCGTGTGGACCCGTTTTTCGCCGGCCGATAATCCAGCCTGTGCCCTGCGCGGAGCCCAGTCAGTCTTCGGTCGGCTTTATAGCCCGGCCGCCCTCTGGCCAGCGAGGGGCCGCCCTCCGCGACCCCCGCGCGCCGCCCTCGGCCAGCCCACCAAAGCCTGCCCCTGGCCGGCTTCCAGCCGGCCCTCGGCCGGCCGGAGCCTTCAGCCGGCTTCCATCGGCCGGCCACAATCCGGCCTGTGGCTGGCCTTTCGCCGGCCTGGCCTCTACCCGGCCTTGCCCCTGGCGAGCCCTTCGCCGGCCTTGAGCTGGCCCCTAGCTGGCTTCTACCTGGCCCTATAGGAAGCCCTTAGCTGGCCTCTAGCCAGCCCCGCTCTTATCTGGGCGCCCGAAATGGGTGCGGAAAGAATGGGCACAATGCCCAACAGCAGTTCCTGTTCACTTTGAACAGGATTCGCTGTCCGCGCCGCCGCGGACTGTGTCCATTCGAGACAGAAGGCCGCCTGCCCAACAGCGGCCGCTGTTGGTTTGGGACAACATTTGTTGTTGGGCGTTGTACCCATTTCCGTGCCCATTTCGGGCGTCCAAATCGTAGGCTGCCCCTTTTCGCCGGCTCTCGGCCGGATAGCCGGCCTTGCTGGCCTCTGCCTGACCGCCGGGCCTGTAGCCGGCCTCTAGCCAGCGATCGAGTTGGCCCACGAGCCAGCCCTCAGCCAGCTTCTTGCCGGCCCTGCAAAAAGCTTCTCGCCGACCCTCAGTCGGCTTCGCCGGCCCCGAACCGGCGACGCCGCAATCTACAGGGCGTCCGCCAGCCGACCTCGGGGGGGATCCACAAAATGGATCCCCCTTTGAAGGCCCGGCGACGACGGGGAGGGAAGGATGTGGCTTTACGACTATAGGGACGACGGACGCGATGACGGACAACAGACCAAGGACGACGGACGACGGACGACGACGGTCGACGACGGACAACGACGACGACCACCGCGACGACCACGACGACCACGGCGACGACGCGACGACACGACGACGACGACGTGCTCGACCAGGGCTCCGCCAGCCGATTCGGGGGGGATCCACAAAATGGATCCCCCTTTGAAGGCCCGGCAACGACGGGGAAGGAGGGGGAAAAGGAACAGGATGTGGTTTTACGACTAGGGACGACGGACGCGATGACGGACGACAGACCACGGACGACGGACGACGTACGACGACGGACGACCGACGACGACGACGACGACGACGACCACGACCACGACGACCACGACAACGACGACGACGACGGGCGCGACGACGACGACGACGACGACAGCGGACGCGACGACAGACGACGTGCGCGACAACGGACTAAGGGGGGTGCCTGGGAGGGCGCTCGGGGTTGAAGGGGGTGTCTTGGGTTACAAGGCCGTGGATGTCTGGGCTGAGAAGCCTCGTGGGCGTCTGAGTGTGGAAGCTTCGACCTAGACCAGGGCCCCCCGCATCGCCCTTCGCCCGCGCCAGGGGCGTCGTCTCCACCTTCGTCGCCCCGGTCATCGCCGCCGTCGGCTCAAGCGCCCAGGCTCTCTTGAGCCAGGTGGCGGCAGGCGCTCCGTTGGGGCGCGATTTCTCACTGGCCACAGTGCTCGCTCCCCTTCCACCGGCGGCCTTCGGCGATGTGGCGCGGGTGCTTTCCGCGGTCCCCTCGGCCTTGGCAGCGCCTTTCGTCCGGGTGCTCGCGGAGCGGAACCACGGGGTCGAGTTGCCCGACAACGCCGTGGCGAATGTCATTTGGAAGCTCGCTCACTATCTTCACATCGGCAAGGGCGTTGATTTTGATTTCAACAATCCGTACCTCAAATAACTGCAGAAGCTTGTGCCTTCGGCCCCCATAGTTGAGGTGCGCTCCACTCACGGTCGTTGCCCCCGGTGCCACATTGCAGACCTCCAGAAGTGCGCCCCAAAGACAAGCAGCCGGGAGGCCTTCAATGTTCAACGGCGCAATGGCGGCAAGATGGTTCTGGGGACCCGGTACCGCGTTTACACCACGGGCGCCGGGATCCAGAACGCCTCCTTCTCGGAGGAATACTGCCCCAAGTGCGCCTCGCATTTCCTCGGGCAGCGGCAGTGCGAGAAGCGCGACAGAAGTAGCGGGCGAGGGACTTACGGGAAGATGATAAACATCAAGCTCGTTTCGGAGTCCAGCTCCCTCAAGTATTTCTTCGTTCCCCGCGAGAAGGCTTGGCACGCCGTCGACGCGAAGCTATTGCAGTTCCTCGCGGACGAGCTACACCACAATGGGGGGGCATTCAATTCTGCAGTTCTGGCATGGAGCGAGCAACACACTGAGCTCGCGCAGCGAGGGCTGATTCCTGGCGAAGACTTGACGCTTCTACGAGCCAGTGGCGTTCGCTTGGAGGACGCTTGGTATGCGCACCACGCTGCCCGCCTTGCCGGCGGCGCCGCATCCGAACTCACGTGGTCTTTCACCACGGGCGGCTTGGAGTCGACGCTGCTCGCGCTCGCGCCAGCCGTGCGCCAAGCCCACGTCGAGCGCGCCGTTGAGCACGCCCGCGCTTGCCCGAAGTGCGCTGGCGATCTCCTTGTCCTTCTGGACGGGAAATACGGCGCGCGTCGATTCATATGTGGCGGGCTGGTCGGTTACGAAAACATGGGCACGCTGCAGATGGAACTCTACACGGGGTGTCTGAAGAACGCCCCCGCCGGGCGATTCTTCTGCGCTCAATGTCAGACGGCGCGCGCTGGACAGGACAATCTCATCCCGCAGACGCAGATTTTGGGCATCGCTCCCGCGACCGCCCCAAACGGCGAAGCGTCTGCCCTGAAATACTTGGTGCGCTGCTCGGATCCAGACAATCCGAGCGAGACCTTCGACGCCTTCCTGCCGAGGGCGGAAGTATCGCAAGAGCTGCTAGCAACCTACGAGAAGCCTCTGCTTCCAGCAAATGGAGACCATGGGAACAAGAAGGCGCGGCCTGCGTGGCTCAAAGGCCACCGACAGGTCACGCGCTGGCTGAAGGCGCAGAACCCAGCGTGCCGAGGGGGCGCCAGCCCCGGGGCCGCCGCCGCTGCTCGCGGCCGAGGCGCGGGCGGCCGCACGGCCGCCAGGGGGCAAGGCGGCGCGCGGGGGCGCCGCGGCCGCGGTCGCACTTCCGCGGCGACGGCCCGTTCCCGCCGACCAGCGGCAGCAGGGCTGCCAAGGAAGCGGAAGGCGCCCGCGCCGAAGCGAGCTGGCCGCCCCGATTTCACGGCCGCCCGCTCCTCTGCGCCACAGCCGCCGAGTCGCCCCACGCGCGGCGGCGGCGGCGACGCTGCAGGTGCGAAGCGCCAGCTTTGCCGCGGCTGGCTTGCGCTGGACGAGGAACAGAAGCAGTCGATCCTGGCCTGCGGCGTCGACAAGCGCCAGGGCTCCGACAAAGTCCGGAGATGCACTGGCGGTATTATGACGGCCGTCACGTCTTGCGGCTGGCTCATGGATAGGATGGAGCTGACCCGCGGCGAATCCGTCGAGGTCGTGCACGCCTTCGCCTTGCGGCTCCACAAGGACCCTCGTCGCTGCGGGGCACTTTGCTCGATCCGGCGCCCCGCGAAGATGGGCGGATCCCCAGGAGGGAGGAAAGGGGTAGGAGCGGGACAACACAACGCCGAAGAGCTCCGGGCGGCCCCCGCCGCGCGACTCGCGAGTGCAGCTGCGCTGCGTTGTCCAAGTTTGCTTTTTTCCTCCCTGCGGAGCCCCCGCTCGCCTTCGCGGGCCCCTCGATCGCTCGAGAGGACGCCCGGGGCCTCGGCTGCGTCATCGGGTGGCTCGGCTACGACAACGCCTGCAAGTTGCTCTCCATGGCACGCGCCAAGAAAGATGATTTTCTGCCGTGGACGAAATCGCTGGCTGAGGAAGTGCGCATTGTCCTGGACGGTTTCCACAGGGACAACCACACGTGGTGTCTGAATGCGCTCCCGGAAGTTGACCCGCTGCAGCCGGCGAACGAGAAGTTTTTGGCGTTAAAGAACACGGAGGCTTGCGAGCAGCTCAATGCGTGGATGAGCCCCCGGACGCGCATGTGCCTCGAGATGACGAGAGCCCATTTCCAGCTCCACTGGTGGATATCATGGCTGATTCGCCATTCCCGACTGCGCCCTTCGCGCTCGCGGGGCCCGCGAGCGCTCTTTGCTGGCGGGCGGGGCGAGGCAGGTAGAGGGCTCCCGGATCGAGAACTTCGGAACACCCCCCCCGCGCGCCGCGCGCCGCTGCTCCGACGGGTGCCCCCGTCGGGGCTCGCGGATTCTGTCCGATGTCCATAACGAGTGGCTGCAGCGCGCGGCGGCGAGCAAGCGCCGCCGCTTCGCCGCCGGGGCCCTGAAGCACGACCCCGACCTGCCGGCCCCGCGCAGGCGCCCGGCGGCTTGAGCGGAGTGATCTGGGCCAGGGCAGCCGAGGCCGTAAAGGCGACCTCGATTGCGCGCCCGCCTTGGCCCCGCCCCCGCGCGAAGCCGCGGCGGGCCCGAGCGACGCCGAGGGGGGCGATTGGCGGGGCTTGCGCAGGCGGGGAAAATCGACCTTACGTCGCCATTGCGTCGCCGATCGGGGCCCGGGCCCCGCGCGGCCCATGCCGACCCATCGTCGATGCATCGCCGAATCCAAATCGTTCTCCCCCGCCGAGCCAGCAGGCCCGCCCGTCGCCCCCCTCGGCCGCGCGCGCAAGGGCGCGCCGTCCCAGCGATGCATTTGGCCGCCCGAAGGAAAATCTGGCGGCTCTTGGCGAGGCCCAGGAGCGGCGCCACTGGGCATTTCGTTTATTCGATTCGGCGAACTGGCCCCGCGAGGCATCCGAGCCCCCCACGGGGCCCCTCCCAGCCCGCCCGCGGCAAGCTCTCTCGCCGCCGCAGACTTTTCGACCGAGTCTGCGCGGCGCGCCGCCCGCTGGCCGCGCCGCCCGCCCGCCCCTGCTAAGCCCGCGCTGCTGGCCGCCATGCCGCCTGCCAGCGCATTGATGTTCGCGCTGTGTTTCCGCATTGCGGGCGTCGCTGGAGCGGGGAAGGGCGCCCGTCGAATGGCCCGCCCCGCGGAGGGCGCTCTACCCCCCGCGCTCACCAAGGGGGGGGTCCGAGCAGCCTATCGCCTAATGGAGAGTCAAAACCCATTTCCCGAGGAGGTCGCGCGGCGCGCGTCGCCGCTGATGTGGGCCATCGCGACTGCGCTGGGGAAGGCGACGTCGCTGCACCCCTCCTGCGTGCACGCCCACATCCTGCTCCTCATTGCGACGACGTTGGGCGCCGTCCAGCTCAAGTAAGGCGGGATCCTCGCGCGCCACTGCAACCTGCTCATGCTGCAGCACGGCGAGCCGGGAGATGGCAAATCCATTGCCTTTTGGCTCGACGTTCAGATCCTGTCCTACTACGACCAGGTGAGAGAGGCCCGCGCCAAGCGGAGGCACGATGCCGCTGCCGAGAGGCATGAGCGAGACCCGGAGACCGAACCCAAACAAGAAAAGAAGCCAGAGAAGGATTCCATTTTCAACAAGGGTACCTTCATTGGCCTTGGAGGGTTCATGCAGGCGCAAGAGGATACCGCGTTCCTGGCGCTGCACAAGGGGAAGACGCGGCTGCCCCAGACGTTCGACAGTGGGTCTGGCGGCGGCATTGACGACCTCAACCAAATCCACGACCACGACCTCTACAAGAATCACCCCGGTAACAGCCAAAACAGGTTCCGCGTCAGGAGCCCGCACTTGTGCGGGGCAGTCATGATGCACTTCGAAGAGGTTTATGACCAGACGCAGAAACCAGACTCAACAGCGGGCATGATGCGCTTCCTCGTGGGCCACTTCATCGCGGTGGTCAACAAGATCTTGCCCGACTTGCCCCCGCCGCAGCTTGCCCGGATCCTGGATAGCGACCCGAATTACTTCAACAATCTGACTTACGACGACGTCGTGGAAGCGCTGGGGGGGGTCATGCTGGTCTCGTCTCTCCTGTTCCCGAAGGGCAAGGAGCGCCGTGACGAGAGGGGCTCGAGCGACCGCTTCTCCAGAGTTCGCGGGGCGCACTTCCTGCCCTGGGCCCCAGAAGTCAAGGAGCACTTCCGCGCCGAGTTCAACAAGTCTGCCGATGTCGTCCGCGTCGAGGCCCGGGCGTCCAAGGGGGATAACGAGGACAGCGGATATTCCGCCGTCCAGAAGGACATGGCGCGGACGCTCCAGTTCATCCCGCCGATCGACGCGGGGGAGAAAGTGGTGGGATTCCTCCTGGGGGAGGCCGGCAAGAGTGATAACCAGGTACAGGAGATGACTGGGGAGGAGATTGTGGAATGTTTGGGAAAGCGTGCCCACGCGAACATCGATGCCCTCTTGGACGACTTACACCCGTCCCACATTCCGCCCGAGGTGACGCGGCCATCAGTTGACGCCGCCGTGGCGTTGGGGGACTGGTTTGCCAAGAACTTCCAGATGACGGTGCGCGCCAAGGAGGTAACCCAAGACTTCATGGAGGCCCGCACGCGTTTCGCACCCATGCCGCCCCCCGCCCTCGCGTCTGCGGAAAGGCTCGTAGGGCATGATATCGTGTCTAAGGTGACCCCCATGCTGACCTTGCAGCGCATCGCCAACAATTGGAACGTCAAAGCTTTCGCGCAGAACCCCTTCACCACCGACGCCGACATCAGGGCTTTGCAGCTGGATTACGTCATTCTGACGCACATGGGCTTCCTCCTCGTCGCAGAAGGTCGCGTCGCTGTGGCTGCGTACGCGGCCGACAGCGAGAGCTTCGTGAGAGCCGCCAACAGTATGATGAAGTGGGACCCCAGCGTCGTCCTCCGCGACATGCGCGAGTTGGTGCCCGAGGGCGCTGCGGGCGCGCGCGAGGAGGGGGACCAAGGCGTGGCCGACCAGATCTGCCAAGGCTTGAAGGACATGCTCGACGGCAAGCCGGTGGATCTTGACCAGCTCCGCGCTCTGGAGGCCCCTCTCGTCGCCGAGGTGCGCGGCCAGAGCGTGCCAGCGTCGCAGGTGGGCGCCCCTCCGCCCGTGGGCCCGCCGAGCCAGCTTGGCGCTTCGGCCGCGACAGCGTCGGGGCTCACGCAAGCCGCGCTCCCGGCCGCAGACGAGGCAGCAGCAGGAGCTGGAGGCTCTCGCAAAAGGATGCGCACTGAGGCCCCGCTGGCGGAGGACAGTTTCGAGGAGGAGCCTGGGCCCAAGAAGAGGATCCTGGTGTCTATCCTGAGCAGCGCCCAGAACCCGCACGCGGCTGCCAAGAACAAGTCCTCGCTCACTGGGGCCACCCCTGAGGTCATCGAGAGTTCCATGCGCCTGATGATTCGGTTCGCCGACGCCGCTGGCTTCGGAACGCTCCAACACGGAGGGTCCGCGGTGCAAATGCACCAGGTGCCTGCCGAGCACAAAGACGCTGTTTACCAGGAGCTCCAATCACGCTTGGGCCTCACGCCAAAAAGGCACAAAGAAGATGAAGGATGCAAATGATGCTCGGGTGCCGTCGTCGGACTTCGACTTCGCAAACTTCATGAGCAAGGCTTCCCTTCTGGGGGACATCTTGAATAACGCCGCCTGATGTCGGCACGGCGCGCGAACATGGTGGCGTTTCCGCTTCGGTGCCGCTCGCTGCACACATGGTTGCGGCCTTGGTTTTTGATTCATTCCACGCGGACCTGGGAGACAACACGGGCGCGCCCATCCATTCGATGTTATCGTCTCTTATCAGAGTGAGGGGGCCGAACGGCATTCACTGTCCCTGGGTGCGTGGCTGAAGTGGGATTCCGCGGTGCGGATTATCGTTGTTGTTGTTTGTTGTTATTTGTTGTTGTTTGTTGTTGTTTGTTGTTGTTTGTTGTTGTTGTTTGTTGTCGTCGTCCCACCCGCAACCCGCCCCGCGACCCACCCGCGACCCACCCCGCGACCCACCCCGCGACCCACCCGCGACCCACCCGCGACCCACCCCGCGACCCACCCCGCGACCCACCCCGCGACCCACCCCGCGACCCACCCCGCGACCCACCCGCGACCCACCCGCGACCCACCCCGCACCCCGACGACCCGACCCACCCTGCGACCCATCCGCGACCCACCCGCGACCCACCCGCGATCCACCCCGCGACCCGCCCGCGGCCCACTCCGCGACCCACCCGCGACCCACCCACGACCCACCCGCGACCCACCCGCGACCCACCCCGCGACCCACCCGCGACCCACTTTCGACCCGTCACGTTCAAGGTACAAACCACAATTTTCGGCGCCTGCGGCGGGTTGTTTTTGCATTCCTTCGGGTGGAGAGCCCGCGACCCACCCCGCGACCAAGTCGCGACCGACCCGCGACCCAAACCACGCTCAGGATACAAACCGCATTTTTCGGCGCCTGCGGCGGGCATCTTTTGCGTTCGTTTCAGGTAGAGAGCCCGCGGCCCACCCGCGACCACGTTCAGGGTACAAACCAATTTTTTCGGCGCCTGCGGCGGGCATGCAAACCAATCGTTTCGGCGCCTGCGGCGGGCTGTTTTTGCATTCCTTCCAGGTGGAGGTGGAGAGCCCGCGACCCACCCGCGACCTAAACCACGTTCACTGAACAAACCAATGCCCCACAAACGCGGCGGCGGATTTTTGCATGCCGTCTGAGCCCGCAACGACCTCTTCAAGCCCCGCGCATCCACACCAGCCCGTCCAGCAATTTTGCCCTGGCGAGTTGCCTTGATCAGAGAAGTCGGGGAGCATAAAGTGGAAGAAAACGATTGCGTTGCCGTTATCTTGGGAAAGAAGGGGGAGGCAAGAGGAGTAAACAGAGGACGAGGAGGACGCGGAAGAAGAGAGGATGTAAGGAGAATGTGGAGAAAGAGGAGCAGGTGGACGAGGAGGGGGAGGAGGGGGAGGAAGGGGAGGAGGAGCACGAGGAGGGGGAGGAGGGGGAGGAGGGGGAGGATGATGATGATGGACGACAATGGGAGGACGATGATGGAAGGACGAGGGGGGAAGAGGGAGGACGAGGAAGAAGAGGAGGAGGAGGAGGACGAGGTGGAGGAGGAGGATGACGATGACGATGAGGACGAGGACGAGGAAGAGAAGGAGGAGGAGGAGGAGGAGGAGGAGGAGGAGGAGAGCGTCATCGAAGGGAAAGTGGGGGCCACGAGGTCCGCCGGCTCGACGACGCCCGCGTCGCCCGCGCCCGCCCCCTCACTCTTATCCGCAATTGCGGGGTGCTACGTATTCTCTGCCAGCGATCACATGGACACGCTGCCATTCGATGTCCGAAGCGGGAGCGGCTTCACCTTTCCCAATCGTCACCGCCATACGATCACATCATATCATCATCAACATCATCATCGAAAACGCACACAGCCAACCACCGCCGCCCCCCTGCTTGTTGGGGAACGCCTCTGTGGTCAAACGTTGGACCCTAGCTTGGCCAAGCTATCGGATAATGTGTCCCCCCCAGCCGCTGTGGAAATTCTGGGGGGAACGCTATCGGATTACGCGTCCCCCCAGCCGTTGTGGAAATTTATGGGGGAACACTGGGGGGAGGATGAAAGGGAGGATCAGGGGAGGAAGGAATATGATGATGACGATGATGGTGATGATGGTGATGATGATGATGATGATGATGACGATGATGATGATGATGATGATGATGATGATGATGATGATGGTGACGCTGCTAATGACGATGCTGGTGATGATGATGATGATGTTGATGCTGATGATGACGATGATGATGATGATGATGATGATGCTGATGCTGATGCTGATGCTGATGCTGATGGTGATGGTGATGGTGATGACGATGATGTTGATGAAGCGCCCTCCATGGCGGAGCTCCTGGAAGCCACGTGACCACAGAATAATAATCAGACCTTGTCCGAGTGTTTTTTGCATCCCAGAGAAAGGGTAAATTCGTGAGCAAATCTGTGGTGGGCGGCGGGATCTATCGAGCTGACGGGATTGAAAGCTGTGGTCCACCCGCTGTTGTCCCACCTGAGCACTCTGCCACGCGAAAATATGGAAAAACGCTTTCGATGGGGATGCCGAATGAGAGGATGATGATGAGGAGGAGGAGGAGGAGGAGGAGGAGGAGGAGGAGGAGGCGGCATCTTGGGAGCCTCTTGGGGCACTCGTGGGGCCTCCTGGGAGCTTCTTGGGGGCCCTTGGAGGCCTCGTGGGGGCCTTTTGGGGGCCTCCCGGGGGCCTTTGCGGTTTTCGTGGGGGCGTCTGTGGCCGTTTTACCGCGTTCGTGGCCCGTCTGACGCCGTCGGGAGCCGTCTTGGGGCCATCTCTGCACCGACTTGGGCCCCCCTTTGGATGCATCAGGGCCGTCTCGGAGGCCCAATTCGGGCGTCTTGGAAACCTCTTGGGCCGTCTTGGAGCTCTCAAGGGGCCGTCTTGGGCCTCCGTTCTGGGGCTATCTTGGAGGCCTCTTGGCCGATTTTGAAACGATTTGGGGGGACGGTTGCGCCGTTTTGGGCCGTCGGAAAGCCGATAGAAGTAAATGCCAACATCCTGGCGTGCTATACGTCTGAAGCCGTGGTTTTGGTTCTTCTCCGAAGGAAAATCCCCTTGGGGCTTCGCCGAGTGCGCTGGCCTCTCGAAAAACCGCCCTCAACATACGGGTCGGTTTTCGGGCCTATAGATGGTCCAAGATGGCTTTCCAGACGGCCCGGGAGGGTGCAGGATTCCTCCAAGTCAGCTAAACAACCACCAGGTCGGCCCAAGAGGGCCTCAAGATGTCCGAAGACGGCCCAAAAGGCTTCCAAGAGGCCTCCAAGACGGCCCAAGAAGCCTTCAAAAGGTACTCCGGGCAGGCCCGGAGAGGCCAAAATCATGAATTATCATCTGGTTTATGCAGGCACCGCTGTGATAAATGAACAAGGGGCGGCGGATTCTGTGGCCTTCGGCCCATCCCGCCACCATGTTTGGGATGTGGGTCAAAGGCTTGTTGGATGCTGGTTCGGGTGTCTTGAGGTTTCCGGGGGGGCCTCGCGGGAACAGTTTTGAAGCTTCCAGGGTGCTTCTTCGAGAATTTTGAGGGCTTTTGAGCGACATCATGGCGGCCCAGACCCGGCCCGGACCCAATGCCCAGGCTCGGCCCGGACCTGGACCCGGCCCGGAGCCGGCCCGGACCCGGCCCGGACCCAGACCCGGCGGACCCGGCCCGGACCCGGCCCGGACCCGGACCCGGACCTGGCCCGGACCCGGCCCGGACCCGGACCCGGCCCGGCCCCGACCTGGACCCGGCCCAGACCCGGCCCGGACCCGGCCCGGACCCGAACCTGGCCTGGACCCGGCCCGGACCCGGCCCGCCCCGGACCGGCCCCAGCCCCGACCCGGACCCGGCCCGGACCCGGCCCGAACTCGGCCCGGACCCGGAACCGGCCCGGACCCGGACCCGGCCCGGACCCGGCCCGGACCCGGCCCAGACCCGGCCCGGACCCGGCCCGAACCCGGCCCGGACCCGGACCGGACCCGGCCGGCCCGGACCCGGCCCGGACCCGGCCCGGACCCAGCCCGGACCCGGCCCGGACCCGGCCCGGACCCAGCCCGGACCCGGCCCGGACCCGGCCCGGACCCAGCGTGGACCCGGCGTCCCGGCCCGGACCCGGCCCAGACCCGGCCCGGACCCGGGGTTTGCTTGACCCGCCCCGGTCCTTGTCAACACCGCCGTCAATTTATCTCCTGCCGCACTCAGTGGGACACCTTACGCACTCCAGCACTTTCGGTGGCTCCGCGGCGTTCCTGTCCGAGCACGCGCGGCCAGATGATCCTCGGGCGACACAGTTTTCACGCTGGCTTGTCCCCGAATTGCCTGGAGTCCGTGATGGGCGGCTCGGTCCCATTCGCCCGTTCCGAGCACGCTGAAGAACTGCATGTTCGGGCCTGGCTTTGCGCCTCCTCATCGCATGCGCAGCGCAGCACGGGGGGCCGCACGGACTGGAATCCACTGCGTCGCGTCCGCGAAGGCGCCTCTGGACCCGCCCGCCAATCTCGGCACCTTGCGCAGACGAAGGTCCGCGCGAGTCTCGGCGCCTGCCTCGCCGCGCTTTCTGCGTGAGCCTTCTCGCCCACCCGCTGTCCGTCGCTCCACTCGCTCCTCGCCTTCGAGACGCACTTCCTCCACAGTTTCTGTCCAGCGCCCTGCGTCGCGCACTTGTTCGCAGCGACGTCTGCCTTTGCCTTCGGGAAATGCTGAACAGCCAGCGGAGAAGCGCCGCAGCGCCTGCCCTGAAGTTTCACAAAGCAGCAACGCGGCGCTTTTCCACCTTCCCCCACAGCAGGGCGGGCCTCTGCCTGGCAGGGTGACGCATCGTATCGTAACAGCCACCGTGCCGGCATCATGGCTGCTGCATCACGGAGCTGGTGACGCGTGAAATGGACTAGCACCACAGCGCGTACAGATTCTCTGGATCAGGCCGGGATAAGCGCTTCTCGCATTACAAACCCGCAGTGCGGCAGGAAAAGAACCCACGATGGCCCCCAGATGCGTGCAAAACACTGCAAATCGACAGCCCAAGATGACTGCAAGACGGGCCAAGAAATCCCTCATTCGGCCTGAAGACGGCCCCTGCATGCTCAAAAAGACCCCGAGACGGACCATGAAGGCCTCAAGAGGGGCTAAGAGATCTTCAAAACTGAATGAATGTACATTGGAGGCCAGTCCACATGAAACCTTCCACAAGAAACCCAACCCTGAGACCTTGGGGCGTCCCTTGCTTTTTTCGTGTGGGAACGTCACGCTTCCCATCGCGACACCCCCGAAACCCCAGAAACCCAGGGCACCCTGGAGACAAGCAGGGTGTTTCTTGGCATGGGTCTCCACTGTGAGGACGCAGGGCTGATACCTTACATTCGGTGCTCTTCTTAGAGTGCGGGCCTATGAAGAGGAAGTTTGGAGGGAGGGCTTATTCAAACATCGTTGATGACTTTTGCTTTTACACTGGTCCTCCTCCTCCTACTCCTCCTCCTCCTCCTGTGCCTCCTCCACCTCCTCCTCCTCTTCTTTCTCCTCCCTCCTCCTCCTCCTCCTCCTCCTCCTCCTCCTCCTCCTCCTCATCCTCATACTCATCGTCATCATCATCGTCATCCTCATCCTCCTCCTCGCCATCCTCATCTTCATTATCCTCATCATCATCATCATCATCATCATCATCATCATCATCAGCACCAGCATCAGCATCAGCATCAGCATCATCATCATCATCATCATCATCATCAGAATCATCAACATCATCATCAGCAGCATCAGCATCATTATCATCATGAGCATCAGCATCATCCTTATCATCATCCTCATCCTAATCATCAGCGTCACCATCATCAACACCATTATCACCACCACACCGTCAGGATCATCATCCTGATCGTCATAATCATCAGCGGCAGCATCAGCAGCAGCATGAGTAGCATAAGCGTTGTCAGTATCAACACCATCCTGACTATCCTCGTCAGCATCATCGCCAGCATCGTCAACATCATCATCATCATCATCATCATCATCATCATCATAATCATCACCACCACCATCATCATCATCAACAACATCATCAGCATACTCATCATCAACATCATCACCATCATCATCACCATCATTCTCATAATCGTCATCACCATCAGCATCATCGACATCATCATCAGTTGCATCATCATCATCATCAGCATCATCATCAGTATCATCATCATCATCATCATCATCATCATCATCATCATCATCATCATCATCATCATCATCATCATCATCATCATCATCATCATCATTATCAGCATGATCATCATCATCATCATCATCATCTGCATAATCATCATCATCATCGTCATCGTCGTCGTCATCAGCATCATCATCGTCAGCATCACCGTCAGCATCATCATCAGCATCAGCATCAGCATCAGCATCAACACCATCCGCATCATCCCCATCCATTATCATCAGCAGCATCAGCGTCAGCATGAGCGGCATCAACAGCAGCACCGTCATCGTCAACCACTTCAACAAGAGGAGCCGCCAACACAACATAAACATATCCAACATCATCCATATCATCATCATGAGCATCGGCATTACGATCAGCGTGCTGATCGTCATCATCAGCCTCATCATCATCATCATCATCATCATCCGCGTCAACATCATCAGCAGCAATGTCATCAGTACAACCACCACCACCATCAACATCAGCATCATCATCATCATCATCAGCATCATCATCATCATCATCATCATCGTCATCAACAGCATTATCAGCATCAGCATCATCATCAGCGACATCATCATTAACATAATCGCCGTCGTGGCTGCCATCATATCAAAAATCATCAGAAACCACAGTCATCACCAGTATAAGCAGCATCCTCATCCTCATCATCAGCATCATCGTCATCATCAGCAGCAACATCAGCATCACCACCACCACCGCCATCATCATCATCATCAGCATCATCATCATCAGCATCATCATCAGCATCGCCGTCGTCGTTATCGTCATCATCAGCATCACCATCATCATCACCACCATCATCATCAACAACCACATCATCAGCATACTCATCATCAACAGCATCACCATCAACATCATCATGGTTCTCAGAATCGTCATCATCATCAGCATCATCGTCATCATCATGAGCAGTATCATCATCAGCATCAACATCATCAGCGACATCATCATTAACATAATCGCCGTCGTGGCTGTCATCCTCACCAACATCATCAGAAACCACAGTCATCATCCGTGTAAGCAGCATCCTCATCCTCATCGTCAGCATCATCGTCATCATCAGCAGCAACATCAGCATCACCACCACCACCACCGCCATCATCATCACCATCATCATCAGCAGCAGTATCATCATCAGCACCGCCGTCGTCGTTACCGTCATCATCAGCACCATCATCATCATCATCAGCACCATCAGCATCACCATCATCATCAGGCAGCATGATCATAATCGTCGCCGTCATCATCATCATCATCATCATCATCAGCATCATAATCATCATCATCATCATCATCATCATCATCATCATCATCATCATCATCATCATCATCATCATCATCATCATCATCATTAGCATCATCTGCATCAGCATCCCCCTCATCATCAGCAGCAGCAGCATCAGCATCAGCATCAGCAGCAGCAGCATCAACATCAGCATCAGCATCATCATCATCATCATCATCATCATTATCATTATCAGCATGGTCATCATCATCATCATCATCATCATCATCATCATCATCATCTGCATACTCATCATCATCATCGTCATCGTCGTCGTCATCAGCATCATCATCGTCAGCATCACCGTCAGCATCATCATCAGCATCAGCATCAGCATCAACACCATCCGCATCATCCCCATCCATTATCATCAGCAGCATCAGCGTCAGCATCAGCGGCATCAACAGCAGCACCGTCATCGTCAACCACTTCAACAATAGGAGCCGCCAACACAACATAAACGTATCCAACATCATCCATATCATCATCATGAGCATCGGCATTACGATCAGCGTGCTGATCGTCATCATCATCTTCATCATCGGTATCCTCATCATCCGCGTCACCATCATCAGCAGCAATGTCATCAGTACAACCACCACCACCATCAACATCAGCACCATCATCATCATCATCATCATCAGCATCATCATCATCATCGTCATCATCAGCATTATCAGCATCAGCATCATCATCAGCGACATCATCATTAACATAATCGCCGTCGTGGCTGCCATCATATCAAAAATCATCAGAAAGCACAGTCATCATCAGTATAAGCAGCATCCTCATCCTCATCATCAGCATCATCGTCATCATCAGCAGCAACATCAGCATCACCACCACCACCGCCATCATCATCATCATCATCATCATCATCAGCATCATCATCATCAGCATCATCATCATCAGCATCGCCGTCGTCGTTATCGTCATCATCAGCATCACCATCATCATCACCACCATCATCATCAACAACCACATCATCAGCATACTCATCATCAACAGCATCACCATCAACATCATCATGGTTCTCAGAATCGTCATCATCATCAGCATCCTCGTCAGCATCATCAGCAGTATCAGCATCAGCATCAACATCATCAGCGACATCATCATTAACATAATCGCCGTCGTGGCTGTCATCCTCATCAACATCATCAGAAACCACAGTCATCATCAGTGTAAGCAGCATCCTCATCCTCATCGTCAGCATCATCGTCATCATCAGCAGCAACATCAGCATCACCACCACCACCACCGCCATCATCATCACCATCATCATCAGCAGCAGTATCATCATCAGCATCGCCGTCGTCGCTATCGTCATCATCAGCACCATCATCATCATCATCAGCAGCACCATCAGCATCACCATCATCATCAAGCAGCATGATCATAATCGTCGCCGTCATCATCATCATCATCATCATCAGCAGCAGCATCATCATCATCATTAGCATTATCTGCATCAGCATCCCCCTCATCATCAGCAGCAGCAGCATCAGCATCAGCATCAGCAGCAGCAGCAGCATCAACATCAGCATCAGCATCAGCATCAACACCAACAACAGCAACATCAGCATCCTTGTCTGCCATCTGGGTGCGCCATCGGAGCGAGCACTGCTCGCTCTCCGCCAGCCGAGCGGCATGGACACGGGCTGCGGCCGAACATGCACCCCATCCGCGCTCCTCCCTCCTCGCGCTTCTTCGCTCCTGCCCGCTCCTGGCGCCCCCCTTCTGCGTCTGGCAAGGCATGCACCAGCACAGCGGCTGAGGGTGGCACTGCCGATCGCACTTGCAAGTGGTATCCCCAATTTCGGGAGGGTGGTCGCAATGCACCACGGATCCCTTCCTTCTCCTGCTCACTCTCCTCTTCAAACTGCTCTCCCCTGCCCCCGCCCCCACCCGCCCACCACCCTGCCTCACCTCATTTCCCTTCTGCGTCTCTCGGTCCCTGCTTCGTTCCTTCCCCTCCCTTTCCTCCTTCCCTCAGCCCCTCAATTTCAGATGCAGAGGAAGATATTGATTCAAAGATTGCGTTTGACTTGTGCAAGAAGCGCGCCCGTACTCGAATCGGCGGAAAGGCCTGGAGCAGACTGGACAGAATGCGGTCGGACAACAGGTGCAGCGAGGCCACGCTGCTACAACGAATGGGCCGACAGGAAATATTGTGGGATCACCCGCCGTCATGCGATCCCCACTTGTTTCACAATTGATGAATGCACGCAATGGCGCCGACAAACACAAAGCAAAGAAAGAGGGAACGGAAACATTTCTAGTATAGTGTGGCTTGGCAAAGCGGGGGGGGCATTCAGAGTGAGATCTTCAACCTCCGCACACACGCTTGACACTCAGGAAAAGCGGACCACCCAGGCGATGCGTTAAATAACATGCACGGGCGGTCATAACGCAGCTGCTCTGCGGCTCAGCATAGAAAGCGCACACATGTACTCCTCAGTGCTCCCCTCCAACCAAACAACCTGCGAGATACCACGGCTAGCAGCAATTATACCCCAGCCCGCCTTGGACTGGCCCGTAATGGAGACGCGGCCCCAGTCCCTCCAAGCCGATCCCTGCATAATCTCCTTGTGCAGATCGGCATGAGCACTGGATGTAACAGCGACCACGTGCTTGAGGAAGCAGCAAGGCATGTCCAGCATCGAGAAGGCCGTGCTCTATACTGATGAGTGAAATCACAACGAGATCTACCATTACTACCCGCGCACATCTACATTATGAAGGTCTGGACCTGGTCCCCCAACTGATGCATGTACGCCATAGCCATGGCATCCGGCATACCAGTTTCTGACGTGTGTTCCAGCCAATGACTTGCACGCACACGCACGCTAACTCGCAAGTCCAACGAGACACAGGCGTGCTATATCTGGGAAGAGGGGCAGCTCAGGTCGGATTGTGTTGACGGCTGGTCTGCGCGCGCGAGGCGGCTCTGAGGAGACCGCGGGCCTCGCTGGGCCCCGAGTCGCCCCAAGAGCGCCCCAAGAGCGACCCGAGAGCACGGGCCAAAGCGTGGCCCCATGCTGTCCTCAAGTCGGCCTGGCATGGTGCCAAGGTGGCTCTAAGATGGCCCAACATGGCCCCACATGGCCCAAGGCAGCTCACTGGGCTGGACAGACGGCCCAAGACGGCCGAAGGAACCTTCCTCGGATGCTCCCGCGAAGGCCAAACTCATAGACACAGCACGCACGATCATGTCAGCTTGGCCGTCCTGCCTGTGCGGGCTTCAGAAGGCTTAACGTGGCCCCAAGAGGGCTACTAAGGAGCCATAAGAGGGCCCCGATCGGCTCAAAGAGAGCCCTCGAGGGGCCGACGAGCGGCCAAACAGCGCGGGTCAGCGGAAGGCAGTCACCAATATGCACTCAGCACAGCCCCAAGAGGCCCCAAGATGTGCTACCTGACATGGTCTAAGACAGCCCACAAGGGACACACAAAAGGCCCTAATAATGAGCTTCTGGGAGGCCCCAGGGAGGCACCCGATAGCCTACCAAAACTCACAGAAGCTGTCCACGATGGCAAGAACATAGAACACAACACATGCGTTCTTATATGATTTCGGCTTTCCTGCCTGTCTGGGCTCCAGATGGAGCTTCTCGGCCCCTGTGGTAGCCCCAAGAGGGCCCCAGAAGAGATCAGAAGAACCCTGGGAGGGCCCCAAGACTCCCCAGCGGAGCCCCAAGTGGGCTGCAAGAGAGCCCAGAGAGGTCCTAAGAGCGGCCCATCAGCGGAGGCCAGCGGGGGGCAGGCCCCAAGATGGCCCCAATATAGCCCCAGGAGTCCCAACGATGACCCCAAGGTGGCCCACGATGGTCGACAGCCCCCAAGAGAAGCCCAGGAGGCTCCCAGAAGCCCCTGGGAGGCTCCTGGGAGGCCCGCGAGAGGCCCTTGAAGGCCCCCGACTCGCCCCAGAGTCCCCCAACATTACCACGACCATCGAGCAGGCACGCGCTCTTCTGCGAAACTGCGGTCCTCCTGCCTCTGCGGGCTCCAGTTGGTGGCTTCTTGGCCCCCCCCCTCCTCCTCCTCCTCCTCCTCCTCCTCCTCCTCCTCCTCCTCCTCCTCCTCCTCCTCCTCCTCCTCCTCCTCCTCCCCTCCTCCATCCTCCTCCCTCCTCCCTCCTCCCTCCTCCTCCTCCTCCTCCTCCTCCTCCTCCTCCTCCTCCTCCTCCTCCTCCTGGGAGGGCCTCGAAGAAGGACCCCCCAATAGCAGACCGGCCGCGAGGACCAGCGGGAGGCAGGAGGCGGGCGCCGAGCGGCCTCAAGATGACCCCCAAAGGTAGCCCAAGACGGCCACGCAGAAGCCCTGGGAGGATCAGGGGGCCCCAAGGTGAGCCCAAGACGGTGACCAAGGATCAAGGATCAAGGGGCCCCAAGGTGAGCCCAAGGTGGCCCAAGATGGCCCCGAGATGATCCCGAGACGGCCCCAAGAGGACCCCAAGGTGGCCCAAGAGAAACCGAGGTATGACCCGAAATGGTCCAAGAGCCCCCCAGAAGGCTCCAAGAAGCCCCTCAGAGGCCCCCAGGAGCCTCTGAGAATCCCAAAGGTCCCCCAGAATGCTCCGACATCCGCGCAGGGGGATTTGAACTGCCCTTCTGATCTGTCAGTTACCGTCAGTGTGAGCCTCCTAGCGTCATGAATTACCACGAGCGCGTGCACACACACACACACACACACACACACACACACACACACACACACACACACACACACACACACACACACACACACACACACACAAGATACACACACACACAAGGCATGAGGCAGGCTGCTCGGCGTGCTGCTCGGAGGCCATACGACGTTGTCCAAAGAGCGCCTCGGCGCAACGAGTGGAGGCGAGACGAGAGAAGAAGCCACGGGACGAGCGTCAGCCGGAAACGAAAAACTCCGAGTGCGCGAAGACCACGCACGCCAAGCAGCACCCCGAGGCGGCGCCCGTACGACTTCCGCCCCGCGCTGGCACAGAGCTGCAGCCAGCAGCAGCGCAGGGCCGCCCCCGCCGAGACCGCGGGGCCGCGCAAGAGAGGGCGAGTACGAAGTGCCGTGGCTGTGCCAAGGCACTGCAGGAGGTCAAGGGGCTGAGGCTGAGGCTGAGGCTGCGCCTATGTCGTCCCAGGGGGAAGGCCCTGGGCGGGGCTAGGAGGTGGCGCCGGGGCGCTGGCATCACTCGAGCGTCGCATATCATATCCAGGCCAACTTATTCCATACCCTGTGGTTGTGTCGCTGTTGCCCGTTTTGTGCGGGAAACGTACGAATCTTCCACCTTTTCCCATATGTGAACATCTGATACTACCGATTCCCATTCATTTGCACACGTCGTACGAACAAAAACTGCAACATCGTCAATCCAGCGTCAAGGGGGGCAAGAAGAAGAAGAGCAGGAGCAGGGCAGACGAGTGCGAGCAGGCGGGAACTGCGACTGAAGCTGCTGTGCCGGGAAGGGGGGGGGGCGCAGGAACACGGGAGGCTCCGTGAGCAAACTGAGTCTGACGCCCCCAAAGCGGTGGACGCTGCCCCCTCAAGATGGGGGTCAGCGCCCGGGAATGAAAACAACTGAAAGCACATGTAAAGAACAGCTGCACCCACAGAGGAGGAAGGATAAAAAGAGAGACAGAGAGACTAAATACGAGAGATGGAGAGAGGATGACAGAGAGAGCGAGAGGAACAGGAGATAGAGAGGGAAAGGTGAGGATCCAGTGCACCTCGCATCTCGGCGTGAAAACCGAAAACCGCCAAGCGGGTCATGGCGGCAGCAGCCCTTGGCAGGCGCAGCGGCGGAGGCCACTACATAAAACCTTAGAAGACAAGCCCGAAGGACATGACCATGATACATGATGGCCATGTGATTGGCCATGCCACCACCCTAAAAGACACCACCAATCCACACATCCAGGCGCTCAGCGTGCTGCACCCGATCGTCATGCTGTTGTTGACCATCATGCTGCGCACAGAAGTGCACGCAGAGGACGTTAGGCTGCACTCCGCCGCGCTGCTCAGTGCCCTAATGCTCGTTCTTGCCGTGCTGCTGGTGGCCGTCGTGCTGCGCGTGCTGCGCAGAGGTGGGTCCAGGATGCGCTGCGCTCCGTCTCGCTGTGAGCAGCTGTGCTCGATCTGTCCCGCCGTGGCGCGCAAGTGCCCGACCTGAGGCCGTGACAGCTCTCTGCTGGCGGATGCCTTGGGTGAACACCGGTCTCAGCAGCTGGCGCTGCAGGCGGGGTCATTCTGCTGGGGGTCTCGGAGGCCCCGGGGCGGCGTCAGGATGCTGGAGCCGCAGTGGCGCAGCAGCCGGAGCACGCGGGGCGTCGGGCGTGCCGATCCGCAAACGGATATGAGATATAGATATATGTACATACGTTCCTATTCATATATTTGCAAAAAGCCAGGAGCGCCAGAAAAAGCCCAACCCCCGGGCCTCCGGGCAACGCTTCAGACGACCTGGGAAAACCTCACAACAGCCCGAAGGCGGCCCCAGACGGGTTCCAGGCGTTCCGGCGCGCTCCCGAAACGACCTCAAAGAGCCCCAATACGGTCCACGGCGACCCCAAAGAAGCCGTCATACCCCCAAAGATCGCTCCAAAACGCCCCAAGAGGCCTCCAAGAGCACTCCCAAGAAGGCCCCAAGACGCACAAATCATTGATTCTCTATGGCTTTTCTGTGGTGAATTTGGGAGGTCTCCTCTTTTCGGCTTCCCGACGCTCCAAGACAAGACGGCGGTCTTCTGGGCGTCCGAAGCCGCCTGGGAGGCTCCCCAACCATCCGAAAGGGCTTCCAGGCAGTGCAACAGATCCCCAAAACGGCACAACAGGGATCCAAGATGGCCCGAAGAGAGCCCCATGGCGGCCCAAGATGGCCCCCAAACACCCTCCGAAGCATTCCGAATCGTAACCCGGTCTTTCAGGGAGACCGTGGTTGCAGGCAGGGTGGCCCGAGGAAGCCCCAAGAGGACCCCAGAACACGCCCAGGAGGCCTCCAGAAGGCCTGAAGGAAGCCTGAAAAACTTGTGTCGGGCCCGCAGAGGCTCTCCAAGGAGGAGCCTCCACTGAGCCTCCACAAAAAGAGCTGATGAGGATGGGGAGGATGCGCAGGGTCTGGCGAGAATGAGGAAAACGAAGCATGGAGGAAGGATCACGAATAACATGATGATAACGGCGATGCCAGAAAAGGCAACAAGGAGTTATCGCTAAAAAAGTCGGCTCGACCTTCCTGCCATTCCGCCTGCATACCAAACTTCAATGACCAAGGTGCATGACGCGAAGCGCCACTGCAAGCTTGTGCATACATGTATGTATGTATGTATGTATGTATGTATGTATGTATGTATGTATGTATGTATGTATGTATGTATGTATGTGTGTATGTATGTATGTATGTATGTATGTATGTATGTATGTGTTGTATGTGTGCATGCATGCATGCATGCATGCATGCATGCATGCATGCATGCATGTATGTATGTATGTATGTATGTATGTATGTATGTATGTATGTATGGATATGTGTGTGTATGTATGTATGTATGTATGTATGTATGCATGCATGCATGCATGTGTGTTTGTGTGTATGTAACTATGTATGTATGTAAATAAGGTGTGTGTATGTATGTATGTATGTATGTATGTATGTATGTATGTAAATATGTATGTGTGTAGGTATGTATGTATGTATGTATGTGTGTATGAACATATATATATATGTATATGTATGTGTATGTGTGTTTGCTTGCATGTATGTGTGGATGTGTGTATGTGTATATGTATGTGGATGTATGTACGCATGTATGTATGAATGCACTCATGCGTTCATGTATGTATGCATGTATGTGTGTATGTATGATTGCGTGAATGTGCGTATGTATGCATGCATGCATGTATGTGTGCATGTGCGTATGCATGTACGTACGTATGTATGTATGTATGTATGTATGTATGTATGTATGTATGTATGTATGTGTGTATGTTTCTATGTTTGTATGTATGTATGTGTGTGTATGTATGTGTGTATGTATGTATGTATGTATGTGTGTATGTATGTATGTACGTATGTATGTATGTATGTATGTATGTATGTATGTGTATGTGTGTATGTGTGTATGTATGTATGTTTGTTTGTTTGTTTGCTTGCTTGCTTGCTTGCTCGTTTGTTTGTTTGCTTGTTTGTTTGTTTGTTTGTTTGCTTGTTTGTTTGTTTGTTTGTTTGTTTGTATGTGGGGGGCTGGTGACACGGAAAAACACACACACACACACACACACCGGATGTGGCCCTCCCTGGGCCTCCAGGCAATCCATCAGACGACCGGGGAGAACCTCACGCGAGCCCGAAGACGGCCCCAGACAGGTTCCAGACGTTCCGGCGCGCTCACGAAACGACCCCAGAGAGCCCCAATACGGTCCACGACGACCCCAAGAAGCCGTCATACCCCCAAAGATCGCTCCAAAACGCCCCAAGAGGCCTCCAAGAACACTTGGGTGTTTTCGGGGCCCCCAAGAGGCCCCATTGATTTCCTATGTGTTTTCGGTGAATTGGGGAGGTCTCCTCTTTTCGGCTTCCCGACGCTCCCAGACAAGACGGCAATCTTCTGGGCTTCCGAAGCCGCCTGGGAGGCTCCAAAATCGCCCCACGACCATCCGAAAGGGCTTCCAGGCAGTCCAAGAAAGCCCCAAAACGGCACAACATGGGTCCAAGATGGCCCTGAGAGAGCCCCATGGCGGCCCAAGATGGCCCCGAGACACCCTCCGAAGCATTCCGAATCGTAGCCTGGTCGTTCAGGGAGACCGTGGTTGCAGGCAGGGTGGCCCGAGGAAGCCCCAAGAGGACCCCAGAACACGCCCAGGAGGCCTCCAGAAGGCCTCAAGAAAGCCTGAAAATCTTTTGTGAGGCCTCCAGAGGCTCCCCAAGAAGGAGCCTTCCCAAAAAGAGCTCAGAAGAATAGGAATAACATTATTATAACGGCGGTGCCAGAAAAGGCAACAAGGAGTTATCGCTAAATTGTCGGCTTGACCTTCCTGCCATTCCGCCTGCATACCAAACTTCAAGGACCAAGACGCATGGCGCCAAGCGCCACTGCAGTCCTGTATGTATATATATATATATGTGCAAACATATACATGTACGCACATATATACATACACATACATACATACCTACCTACCTACATACAGACAGACAGACAGACAGACAGACAGACAGACAGACATACATACAAACATACATACCTATATACCTACATACATACATACATACATACATACATACATACATACATACATACATACATACATACATACATACATACATACGTACATACATGAATGCATGCATACATACATACATACATGCATGCATACACACATGCATGCATGCATGCATGCATGCATGCATACATACATACACACATGCATGCATGCATGCATGCATGCATGCATGCATGCCTACATACATACATGCACCTTTAGATGTATATGTACATATATGTGTATAAACAAATTCCTACTCATATATTTTCGTAGGGCTGGGGACGCGGAAAAAAAAACGAGAAAGTTGGCCCTCCCCGGGCCTCTGGGCAACCCTTCAGACGACCCAGGAGAACCTCACGAGAGCCCGAAGACGGCCCCAGGCGGGTTCCAGGCGTTCGGGCGCTCTCGAAACAACCCCAGATAGCCCCAATACTGTCCACGACGACCCCCAAGAAGCCGTCATACCCCCAAAGATCGCTCCCCATGAGCACTCCCAAGAAGGCCCCAATAGGCAAACATCATTGATGTTCCATTGGTTTTCGGTGAATTTTGGGGTTCTCCTCTTTTCGGCTTCCCGACACTCCAAGACGGCGGTCCTGTTGGCGTCCGAAGCCGCCTGGGAGGCTCCAAAATCGCCCCACAACCATCCGAAAGGGCTTCCATGCAGTCCAAGAGAGCCCCAAAAAGGCACAACAGGGGTCCAAGATACACTGCAGTGGCGCTTCGCGCCATGCACCTTGGCCTTGAAGTTTGAAGTTTGGTATGCAAGCGGAGTGGCAGGAAAGCCAAGCCGACAATTTAGCGATGACTCTTTGTTGCCTTTTCCAGCATCGCCGTTATAATGTGTTATTCGTTATCCTTCCTCCATGCCTCTTTTTCCTCATTCTCGCCATACGCTGCGCATCCTCCCTATGCTCTTCAGCTGTTTTTGCGGAGGCTTCTCCTTGGAGAGCCTCTGGGGACCTCACAAAAGGTGTTCAAGCTTTCTTAAGGTCTTCTGAAGGCCTCCTGGGCGTGTTCTGGGGACCTCTGGGGGCTTCCTCGGGCCACCCTGCATCCAACCGCGGTCTCCCTGAACGACCGGGTCACGATTCGGAATGCTTCGGAGGGTGTTTCGGGGCCATCTTGGGCCGCCATAGGGCTCTCTCAGGGCCATCTTGGACCCCTGTTGTGCCGTTTTGGGGCTTTCATGGACTGCCTGGAAGCCCTTTCGGATGGTCGTGGGGCGATTTTGGAGCCTCCCAGGCGGCTTCGGACGCCAACAAGACCGCCGTCTTGGAGTGTCGGGAAGCCGAAAAGAGGAGAACCCCCCAATTCACCGAAAACCAATAGAAAATCAATGATGTTTGCTAATCGGGGCCTTCTTGGGGAGTGTTCTTGGAGGCCTCTTGGGACGTTGTGGAGCGATCTTTGGGGGTATGTGACGGCTTCTTGGGGGTGGTCATGGACCGTATTGGAGCTTTCTGGGTTCGGGGGCGCGCCCGAACGCCTGGAGCCCATCTGGGACCGTCTTCGGGCTCTCGTGAGGTTCTCCCGGGTCGTCTGAAGGGTTGCCCGGTGGCCCGGGGAGGGCCGAATTCGTTTATGGGGGGGGTGGGGGCGCTTTTTCCGCCGACCCCGGCCCTCTCTCTCTCTCTCTCTCTCTCTCTCTCTCTCTATATATATATATATACATATATATGTGGCTGCCTCCCCCTCAAGATCATACACTTTATTTTGAGTCGTATTCACGTTCATCACCTTCTCATTCATCCTTTCCTTCTCTTCTTCCGTCCTCCCCCTTCTCCAAACACGATTCCTCCTCCTCCTCCTCCTCCTCCTCCTCGCCCATCCTCATCCTCCTCATTCTCCGTTCCGTCTCCTCCTCTTTGTAATCATACGAAAACGAAAATACACAGTGTTTGGCGCCCTCGATGCAAGGAAACGCTGTGTATGTTTGGTTGTTTCTGTTTTTGGGGTCTAGGATGCAAGGAAACCTTATGTATTTTTGGTTATTTTGGTTTCTTGGGTTTGGGAAGCTCAAGTGCTCCCCGCGGCCTCCCCCCCAGCACCTCCTCCTTTCCTTTCCTCCTCCTTGTTGCAAAGCAAGAAAACCAAGAATACACAGTGTTTGGCGCAGTCGATGCAAGGAAACGCTGTGGATGTTTTTGTGTTGCTGCTTTTCTGGTTGTTTTGGTCTAGGATGCAAGGGAACGCTGTGTATGTTTGGTTATTATGTTTTTGTTTGGTTTCGGCTGCAAGGAAACATGGTGAATTCTTGAGGAGCGTAATAAGGCCAACGAGACGCCTCTATCTCTACGACGATTTCCTTCTCGTTATAGACCGCATTGGCGACCTCCCCTTCAACCACTTTGGTTTAGGATGCAAGGAAACATTGTGTATGTTTGGTTATTTTGGTTTTTGTTTTGGGGGGGGTGGAAGCTCAAGTGCTCCCCGCGGCCTCCCCCCCCCAGCACCTCCTCCTTTCCTTTCCTCCTCCTTGCGGCAAAGCAAGAAAACCAAACATACACAGTGTTTGGCGCCCCCGATGCAAGGAAACGCTGTGTATGTTTGGTTATTATGTTTTTGTTTGGTTTCGGCTGCAAGGAAACATGGTGTATTTTGGTTGTTTGGGTTTTTTGGGGTTGTGGAAGCTCAAGTGCTCCCCGCGGCCTCCCCCCAGCACCTCCTCCTTTCGCTTCCTCCTCCTTGTTGCGAAGCAAGAAAGCCAACAGTACACAGTGTTTGGCGCCCTCGATGCAAGGAAACGCTGTGTGTGTGTTTTGTCGTTCTGTGTTCGGGGGGTTTAGGATGCAAGGAAACATGGTGTAGTTTTGATTATTTTGTTTTCTGGGGTTGTGGAAGCTCGAGTGCTCCCCGCTGCCTCCCCCCAGCACCTCCTCCGTTCCTTTCCTCCTCCTTGTCGCAAGGCAAGAAACCCAACCATACACAGTGTTTGGCGCCTTCGGTGCAAGGAAACGCTGTGTATGTTTGGTGTTTCTGTTGTTGTTTGGTGTCGACTGAAAGGAAACATGGTGTATTTTTGAGGAGCGTAATAAGGCCCACGAGACGCCTCTATCTCTTCGACGATCTCCTTCTCGTTATAACCCGCATTGGCGACCTCCCCTTCAACCACTGCGCAAAAAGGAAGTCTGTCCATCAGGCTCACTTGACCCTTGAACTGTCCCTCATCCTCCTTCTCCAGTCAAGTATGCGCACACATATCCTACACGAACAATACCTTTCTTCCCACTCCTTCTATCGAGTCGGCATAGTTCCAAACATCCATAGTCAAATCGGCAACGTTCCCATTATGCGTACAAGATCTTCAAAACAACGGTGCCCCATTGTGCCGTTCTTGTTAGCAGGGCCCCTGAGACTACACATAAAACGCATCCACATTGCAAGACTTAGGGCAGGCATGCGGCCTCGTACAATGTCCACTCAAAAGACTGCCGCGGGCGGCATAGCTGATTGACAAGAAAAGCTTGCTGGGATTTCGACACATATTTCCAAGAACTGCTGCTTAGCGTGTCGCGGAGGCGGCCGCGGAACGACAGGATATTCCTTGCAAACGGATAGCGTGTCGCTCCGCGCCACAGGGCGGGAGGCTTGGAAAAGCTCGGGACATGGACGCTCGGGGACTGGGACGTGCATTGCGTGTCGCTCCGAAGCGTGGTGGGCCAATGCAAAGAGTGAGACGCTGAGCCTAAGTTCCTGACCGTACAATAGGCGCGAACCAACCAATGTGATAAAGCGTCGGTACTTCGATCGGTATTGTCAGCACGGCACTTGGCAAAAACTTCTGGCTGGGCTTGGGAACGATGCGCCAAGCTGCTTGAGAACCAGACAAGAAGCATATCTGCAATATGTTCGTCTGCCTAAACCTCCAAACAGGGAGCTCTTGCATTCCGGATGCGCAATTCACGTGGTGCGACGTATGTGGCGTGAGCAACGTGGTTCAAAATACATGGTGCACAATAGGCGGCGGATAGTCAACAGTGGTGGCCGACGTTGCAGTCGCAGCACTAGTAGTGTCAGTAATGATCTCTTTCATTGTTCTTTCTCAGCCTCGTTCCCTGGAAAGTTGACACAGATCCTACACTGGCAATCACATTCCAAGAGGCATAGGTATTCAGGCATTGCTTTTCCGAGCTTCCATTCCCAGCGTTCCATGCCCAGCGCTCTCGGCGAGATCAGCTCGTCGTTGTGTCGTCTGTCCGATCGCATCGGTGCAGAAATCTCTTCTCGTGAATCGTCATAAGTCGTTTCTTGGAACCACTCGCGGCCTTCCACAGCAAGGAACGACGACCAAGTCTAGGTAGCGGCACGCGTACATCCTTGAATTTCGTTGTATACCAGCGCTGAGTTCTCTTCGAACCTACGTGTACGCAGTCTGGGCCAGGACATGCAGCAGAAGTGAACGTGACTGACCAAACTGCACCCTGCCACATCATGTCACTGTCACGAATACAAAGCCAGCGCTGTCATCCATGGGTGCACATTGGGGGAGCCAAAGGGGAGGAGCCCACGTAAACGGAAAGAGAAAAGAGCGAGAAAGAGAGAGAGAGAGGTAAAGAGAGAGAGAGAGAGAGAAACATATTTACGAGATGTATATATACATACATACACATACATGCATGCATGCATACATGCATGCATACAGACAAACAGACAGACAGACAGACAGACAGACAGACCGACCGACAGACAGACAGACAGACAGACAGACGGACAGACATACATAGAGACATATCAGATTTATCGCGCTTGCTTCGCGCGAGCTCAAGTTCCAGACGAAGTATCGGCGGAGCCTGTTGCAGTAACACGCGTTCGGCCGAACGGTTTTGTATGACTACATGGTAGCCATGGAACCTTCGTGGGCTGCCTTGGGCCTTCGTTGAACTATCTTCGAACGGCCGGGGGAATTGCTTGGGAATCACCGGGCGAGTTAGGGGCATCTGGATCAACCTTAGGCGGCCAGAATTCGGGAAGATGAGAGCACTCGTGCGCGCCAAGAGCACTCTGGGGAACCGCGGCGGCGACGGCGTCGAGGGCAAGGAGAAGGGGAGGAGGAGAAGAGGGAGAGGGGAGGGGGAGAATTGGAGGGAGGGGGAGAAGGGGATGGGGAGAAGAGGAGAAGGGGAGGAGAGGGGGAGGAGGGGGAGGAGGGGAGGGGAGGGGAGGGGGAGGGGGAGAAGAGGGAGAGGGATGTGGAACGGGAGAAGGAGGAGGGCCAAGAAGAAGAGAGAGAGAGAGAGAGAGAGAGAGAGAGAGCGAGAAGGAAGAGACTCGACGGACACGCAATCCTTGGCACGCAAGCGCTTCGCACAGGCATGAACGGAGGGGGGGGCCGAACTTGAAAAACATGTATTTCTGGAATCGCCCAATGTGTTCCCAATCATCCTGTGGTTTTGGGTCCTCGTTTTGAAAAGCCAGCGCCCCGCGTTCCGCCTCTCAACCTTTCTCCTCCTCCTCTTCTTTCCTACTCCCAACCCTGGCTCTGCCCTCCCCACCCCTCACACGTTTCTTGGCCCCGTAAGGAGCTCCACCGAAGGCCACGAAGGCTGCGCCCGCATGGCACCACCGCACCCGTTTCGGCACACCCCCTACACGTTTCGTGGCCCCAGCTCCACCGAGGGCCCCAGTCACCGCACCTCGTCTTGGCACAACCCTCACACGTTACGTGGCACCGTAGGAACCTCCACCGAACGTCAGAATGGCTGCGCTCGCACGGCACAACCGCACCCGTTTCGGCACACCGCTCACACGTTTCGTGACCCCGTAGGGAGCTCCACCGAGAGCCCCAGCGGCTGCGCTCGCATGGCACTACCGCACCCGTGTCGGCATACCCCTCACACGCTTCGTGGCCCCGTAGGGAGCTCCACCGAAGGTCCCAATGTCTGCGCTCGCATGGCACCACTGCACCCGTGTCAGCACACCCCTCACACGCTTAGTGGCCCCAAAGGGAGCTCCAGGGAAGGCCCCAATGGCTGCGCTCGCATGGCACCACCGCGCCCGTTTCGGCACACCCCTCACCCGTCTTCTTGGCCCCGTAGGGAGCTCCACTGGAGGCCCCTATTGCTGCGCTCGCATAGCACCATCGCACCCGTGTCGGCACACCCCTCATAAGTTTCGTGGCCCCATAAGGGGGCTCCACCAAGGGCCCCAATGGCTGCGCTCGCATGGCACCACCGCACCCGTGTTGGCGCACCCCTCACACGCTTCGTGGCCCCGCAGGGAACTCCACCGAAGGCCCCAGTGGCTGCGCTCGCATGGCACCACCGCACCCGTTTCGGCACACCCCTGACACGATTCGTGGCCCCGTAGAGAGCTCCACCGAAGGCCCCAGTGGCTGCGCCCGCATGGCACCACCGCACCCATTCCGGCGCACCCCTCACACGTTTCGTGGCACCGTAGGGAGCTCCACCCAGGGCTCCAGTGGCTGCGCTCGCGTGGCACCTTCGCACTCATTCTGGCACATCCATAGGGAGCTCCACCGAAGGCCCCCAGCGGCTGCGCTCGCATGGCACCACCGCACCCGTTCCGGCACATCCCTCACAAGTTCCGTGGCCACATAGGGAGCTCCACCGACGGGCCAAGTGGTTGCGCTCGCATGGCGACACCGCTCCCGTGTCGGCACACCCCTCACATATGGCTGGACCTTTCGCCCGGAGAAGTGTCACTTTGGGCTCCAATGAATCAGTGCAGCAGAGAGCGGGGCGAGGAAGGCGGAGAGAGACAAGATAATGAAAAATACGGAGGGAAGATGGGAGGAGCCGCCTCCTCCGAATTCGCCGCCATCTGGAATGTTTCGCGGCAGTCTGCCGGGGCGTCTTGGGGGCGTCTGAAAAGTCTTCCTGGAATCTCGTGGGGCCGCCGCTTGGGTCTCCTGGAGCCTCTGATGGGGCTGCTGGGGTCTTTGGCCGGGAGAGAGGGAGAGAGAGAGAGAGAGACAGAGACAGAGAGAGAGAGAGAGAGAGAAAAATAATATAAAAACGACTAGAAACAAAGTGTAACGAATGCGAGGGATGGGGGAGACGGAAACGCATTCTAGCGCACGCACGAAGGGGGGCGACTTTTGAAAAAAAGATGTGTGAGAGTTCCCTTTTTTCAAAGGAGACGGGAGGAGAGATAGGGAGGGGGAGAGGGGAGAGAGCGAAGGATATATAAGAAGGACAGAAAGGACACAACGGGAAAAGGGAGCAGGAGAGCGATCAGAGAGGAAGAAATGAGGAGAGAGAATGTCTCGTGGCAGTCTCCTGGGGGGCGTTCCTGGGGTGTCTTCAAAATCCAGAGGGAGAGAAAAAGGAGAAGGATGTGAAATGGGAAGCAGGAGAGAGATCAGTGGGAACGGACAGCGAAGGATGGGAGAGGCAGAAACGAATTCTGGGGGGGACCGAACTCTTAAAACAGATGTGTAGGATGCCCCCTATTTTCCAGTTGGGAGTCCTACCACGTCGTGAGGCAGGAGGCTGGATGAGGGAGCCAGAGGAAGTAAGGAGTGAATGAGAGGGGGCTCTTGGGGGGCTCTTGGGGGCTTCTTGGGGGTCTCTTGGGCGCTCTCTGGGCTTCCGGGAGCACGTGGTGGCCTCTTGGGCGGCTCCTGTTTTTTTTGTTCGGCACCTCTCGGGAGCCTCTTTGGGGCCTCGTGGGTGCCTCTTCGAGCGTCTTGGTGGCCTCTTGGGGTCTCTTGGGGCCGTTTGGGGCGTCTCTGGGAGGCATCCTGCCGACCGCAAACCACACCCTGGCGTGACCACACCCGTGTGAGTCGCCGAGAGGGGCCCCTGCGGGAGGAACTGGGCATGGTGAGTGACAACGGTAGGGATACGGGGCAGTGGTAGGCAGCCCTCGTCCCTTGTCTCGTGGGTATCTCTCGGGGGCTCTCTGAAGCGTCTTGAAAGCCTACATGGAGCCTCTTGGGGACACCTCTCGGGGCCTCTTGGAGCTTCTTGGGGTCCTCTTGGGGACCTCTTGGGGTCTCTTGGGGGCCTCTTGGCGCACTTGGGCCTTTGTGAGCCTTTTGGGAGCCTCTTGGGCGCCTCCTGAGGGCTCTTCGAGGCCTCTTAGGAGCGTCTTTGGAGCCTCGCTGATGCGCCTTCGGGCGTCATGGGAGTCTCTTGTGGCCTCTTCAAGTGCCTTGGGTGCGCTCGGGGCGCCTCTTGGGAGCATCTTGGGGCTCCCTTGGGGGCTAATTGCGCGCAAGCCTCGGAAGCGTATCGGGGGCG
>CAUYUJ010005327.1:60000-62333 GCA_963575745.1 Prorocentrum cordatum
CTCCCCTTCTTATTCCTCCACCCGTCTTCCCGATAAAGAACTCTTCCCTGTCGCACCCCGAAACGGGTCGGTAGAGCTGGCCGGGCGTTGCGCATCAGACTTCTTCACCATGTATGATCCTACAGCTGAGAATTTGCAAAAGCTTCACGGATGATGTGGTTCTAGCCTTCGCGCTGCGCACATTCCTCTCAAAAGTGAACAGAAATTTCATGGATGAAGGGCGGTCCGTTTTAGAAGTGTGGCTGTCGCCCTAACGCAGCGCACAATTTCTCAAAAAAGGCTGGTCACATGTGTCATGGAGAAACGCAAGGACTTGAGTGATGTAGGGCGTACCGTTTGCAAACAAATGGCTCTCGCTTTCGCGCCCCGCACAATTGTCTCATTAGCTGCCTAGAACCCCCTGGATAGAGCGCGGCTCGTCTTCAAAATGTGGCTCTCGCCTTCGCACAGCGCGCAATCGTCTTAACAATGCAAACTGATTCGAATGTGTCTTAGCAGTGGCGTCCCGGAAATGATGTCTTAGCATGGTTCAGGATCGTCAGGACGCGACAGTCCCGCTGGTTTGCAATATTGAAATCCCAGGAATGCTGTTCTGGCACGAAGTCCCAGGAATGGTGATTTGACGTGGTTGAAGATTTTGAAAGGTTATCTTCCAACGGAGCATTTCCCCGCATTTCTTTGCAGGGGACCAATGGAGAGCGAACTTGAAAGGAGGGTTTATATCAACATGTTTGATGGCTCTTGGGTTTACGCTGGTCCTCCTCCTCCTCCTCCTCCTCCTCCTTCTCCTCCTCGTGTTTCTCTTTCTCCTCCTCTCCTCTTGCACCTCCTCTTCCTTCCTTCCTTCCTTCCCCTCTTGCCCCTCCTTTTCCTCCTCCTCCTCCTCCTCCTCTACATCCTCCACTTCGTACCCATAATCCTCATCGTCATCAGCATCAGCACGATCATCACCAGCATCATCAGTTACTTAGCAAAGTATTTGGGAAGTTCAAATATAATCATTTGTATGTTATGTTCCTGTAGTAACGTCATGGAATGGATTTCCTCAAGAGCACGGAGCAAACTATTCATCAATAGTTTGCTCCAGGCATGGCTATTCGACATGGCAACGGCATACGTCCTTCAAACGAAAGCGCAAAAGTAGATGTATGTAGTGACGGAGTCCCGCCGGCCGAGGGCGCGCCCCTCTTTCCTCCTAGCTACTGCCGTTTATGTGGCTGCGGAATGTACAGTGACCTGCAGCAGTGTCCGATGATGGCGGCGGCGGCGAAAGACGGCGAGGAAAGAATCATATGAACCCCCCCCGCGGCAGGATGCGTAGGTCTGTACACAGCTCACTTCGGAGTTGCCAGACTTCGCGCCATCCCCAAACGCAGTGGCCCCCCAAGGTGCCAACGGGGCGGGGTGGCAGCTACTCCTGGCAGAGCTCTTGAAGCCAGCCGAAGCAGACCGACGCATCCTACAGATAAACAAGTGCGCCAGCTCATGGTCAAGTTGTTTGTCAAGGGGACTTTGCCATGATTTTCAAGAACACGTAGTCTCGGGGCAACATACGGTTTAGCCGCTAAATTGTCAAAGACACGCTAAATTGTCAAAGCCAAGTTCGCGACGAAGTCCGTGCCTATGTACGGCTCAGCCCCGCATCCTCTTGTGGTCCGCAACCAAAGAAACCATTACTGCCCTGCATCCAATCCTCCGACTGAGCGCGAAATCATTTTCCTTTCCTTGTGCCTATGCGTCTCCAGTCACGTTCATGGGGTCGGAACATGCGATTGTAATCACGATGGTTCCACCGTTGCCACCACTGTCCCTACTCGTTGTAGATGCACCAGCCCGAGCGCGCAAAATAATGCCGGCCCATGTCTCGGTCCCCAGTATCATCACGGTCGTACTCCCGCTGGATATCCTCGCTAACGCGGCGCTGGGTCGAGGATGCCACGGACGCGGAGGCAACTGACGGGGCCTCCGCCAAGAGCACTTCAGCGCCGACTCGTAGCTCACCTGCAGGTCTGACTCTGCGGCTGCGAAACGCCAGCATGGCTGGGAGCTGGTCTCTTCGGCGCAGCCGGGTCGTTAGGGCGACGAGTACGCGGTGCCGGTGGAGGAGGCTTTGCCTACGGGGAGGCGTCGGACCACTGATTGAACCAGCAATCGCACCAGGGGCAGGGTCAGTGTCCATCGAGGCCCTTGCACCAGGAGCATCGCCGCTGAGTAAGTTAGCGACGGCGCTGGGCGCGGGCATACCTATGGGACTGGTTGCAGAACCTGGGACAATGCAAATGGCAGAGCCAGCAACCACCTCGGCGCCTGCCTCGCTGGGTGGCGCCAGCGCG
>CAUYUJ010005328.1:0-62333 GCA_963575745.1 Prorocentrum cordatum
TGGTGTGGTGGTCTTGGAGGTCGGCGACGGTCGCGGGCAACGTTCACGACGTGAAGCACATGTGTTGCGGCATCCCAGTTGCCCTCATGAGGCAGAAGAATACGTTTCGAAACGCCCACGCAACAATTACTCGTTTCATCGGCTGGAGCATGCGATGGGCAGCCGCGGGGAGATTCCCCGACGCGGGCTTCGATGATCGGCCCTTGGACAAACCCATGCAGCCCATGCAGGACCCTGTTGCCCTCCTTCTCCATTATCTTTCTCCTTTCAACCCGGCTTCCCCTGCCCCTGTGCGAGGACCTGGCAGGCGGCCGGCTTGCCGGCAAGTGGGCCATGGCTTTTTCCGGGTGGTGCGGCGATACAAAAGCGCGAGTCGAATGCCACAGGTTCTCACGAAATTACTCGTGCATCGCCATGTGCGACCGGTGCTGCGCCTGCGCCCCGAAGCGCGGAAACCTGAGTCGGATGGCCTTGTCATATAATATAAGAACCCATCCCAGAGTGCGCTGTGGAGGTTGTCTCATCAAACGCACGATGGAGCTGTTTACGGCGGGTGGGCGTCGCCGTGGATGTGCGTCCCTGGCTTCACTATGCGGCTCTGTTTTTGGGATTTGATGCATGTGTACCATCTGGGGCACGGCAGGGACTGCTGTGCGAGTGAGATCTTGCACATTGACGAGGACGACTTGCTGACGGGAGATAGCCAAGACGTCCGCTTTCGACAGCTGTGGGCCGATATGAGAATTTGGTGCAGGAGCAAAGGCATGTCTGTGAAAAAAGGGTATTTCGGCCCCATGCGCAAGAACGGCCAGTGCTATCCGTGTTTGCCCACCATCTTCAAGGCCGCGCAAGTGGAGCAGATTACGAAGTTCCTCGCCCACTTCACGCAGGACTCGGCGCGGGCGTCGGAAATGCATACATATATATGTATGTATGCATATTTTATATATATATATATACACACATACGTACACACATACACATCCGTCTCTCTCTCCCTCCCTTTTTTCCTCCCCCCCCCTCCCGTTTACCCCGCCCTCTGCCCCGCGCTCCACGGACGAGATAGCCCGGCCATGTGCCGCCGCATTTTCCTTCGCACGTATCGGTGGCACGCATGAACGGTAGCGCGTGTGCGCAGTATTTCAGCAAGCTCTGCAAGCGACAGCAGCGCAGCGGCGAGCATAGAGTTCGCCCGTGGCGACCCCTCTCCCGTCTCACTCACTCTCCGACCCCTCTCCTCGCGCTCCTCTTCCTCCTCCTCCTCCTCCTCCTCCTCCTCCGACTCCTCCGACTTCTCCGACTCCTCCGACTCTTCCTCCTCCCCCTCCTCCCCCTCCCCCTCCCGCCCCCATAGCCTCTCCCATCCGCTCCCTTCTCCCTCATCCCCACCCCCCCTTCCTCCTCCTCCTCCTCCCCCCCCCTCCTCCTCTTCCTCCCTCCTCCCCCTCCTCCTTCCTCCCTCCTCCTCCTCCTCCGCCTCCCCCTCCTCCTCCTCCTCCTCCTCCGCCATTCCTTCCTCCCCCCTCCCTTCTCCGTCTCACTTCTTCCTCATCCCTTCTCCCTTCTCACCCTCCTCCCCCATCCTGACCCTCGCCCCCCCCATTCCACAGACAGCAGTTGCCAAGGGAAAACAGCACGAACATGTACTTGTCCGCGCGGGTCTCCTAGGTCGACGCTGGACCACCCCTGGCGGCGCCTCGTCCAACGGCGACCCAAGAAACCCGTGCGGACCTGAAAACCCATGTTTACGCCGTTTGGTAATGGATCGACTTCAAAAAGTTGCGGTCGAGAAAAGGGCACTGGCTGGTGCTGCGATGCCTCCGCTCGCGAAGCGCAGGCTTCGGCCCATGGCCCGACCGGGGGGCCGCGTCTTTTGGGGCCCCAGATATGCTTGCGGAGGCATGGCGGCATCGGTCAGGCCCTTCATTGGCGAGCGGATCGCAATCCCGTCGGCGGGGCGCCAGGGGGGCAACGGGCGCCTGCCCGCGCCGCCCCCCTCCCGCCCCCCTTCGCCGCCCCCGCGATCGAGCAGGGCAAAGCGGGGGGGCGAGTTGGGATGGCAGGGGGGCAGCGGGGAGCGCACATGTTGCCCCCCGTATGCGCTATCCCGGCAAGTGCCGCGGCCAGCTACATGTGCACGGGGCCATGCGGACCTCATCCAGATTTGGATCCGCCGTCTGCAGGGGGGCGGGGTCGGCGCCCCCAAGAACGCACCGACGTCGGCAAGATCTCGCATCCCAGGCCCCCGCCGCCCCGAATGTCACCAGTGCGGAACATTCGCCCCCGCGCGCGCGCGCGGCGGGGGTAACCCTGCAGGGCGCGCGCCCGCGGGAGTGCATGTGCGATGTTGCTGGCGACATTGGGCCTATAACGCAGCGAACCTCAGGCGGCCGAAGTAGGGTGGGCAGGAGGAGGGAGGAGGAACGATGAGGAACGACGAGGCAGAAACTTTGTGCATCCCGCTTGCAAGAGGGTCGGGGGCCCGCGAGGACAAGTGCGACGGCTCCCACTTGTCGCGACTGCGGGCCTCGTGCATGTACGGGATTGCGATGGTGCTCCACATATGCCGGACTGCCGACGCCATTCTTACTGCAGAATATGTGGACCCGAGTTATTTTGGTTCGGCGATAAGCCCCCGCGGCGTCTGGCGACCTGCACGGGGGGGGGCATCCGCCCCCGGTTGCTGCACTGACGCCGCGGGGGCCACATCACTGAACCGAAAGAACTTCGGGTCCACGCGAGAAGGGCGGTCGCTTCTGCATCATTGTAACATGCACGTCATGTCTTACGTGCATTTGGCCGGGCACTTCGAGTCGAACTCCGATCGCATGTATCGGATCAGGCCAAAGCTCCATTATATTGCAGCCTTTGGCTCAACCATACTCCGCGCCCCCCTCCGCGGGCAGAGGCCTGTTGCGAATGGTGCGGGGTGCGCGGGAGGCCTTCGGGGGTTTCTCGGGGGTCTCGCCGAGGGTCCCCGGGGAAATCGGGCAGCTCGGGGAAGGGGTATATTCTTCTGCATGGGGATCTACGCGAATGCTTTTATCCTGGGCCGCGCCCTCTTGGGCCGCGGGCGTTCTCAGCCGGGGGCCGCCATGGCTGCCGTTGTTCTCTGGCTCGGCGGCGACGACGACGACGACGACGACGACGACGAAATCCACGACGACGACCACGACGACCACGACCACGACGACCACGACCACGACCACGACCACGACGACCACGACCACGACCACGACCACGACCACGACCACGACCGCGACCACGACCACGACCACGACGACGACGACGACGACGACGACGACGACGACGACGACGGCGACGACGACGACGACGACGACGACGACGACGATGACGACGACGACGACGATGACGACGACGACGACGACGACGACGACGACGACGACGACGACGACGACGACGACGACGACGATTTGGGAGGCTCTCGCATTGCAGGCCGCAGAGGGTGTCTTGGGGCTTTCTGGGTCCGACTCGGGGGGACTAGAAAACCACGCCCCCATTCGCGCCTCGGGGCGCGGTGGCATATTTTTCGCACCTTTGCGAGGATGCCGCACAATCCCTCATCAACCCTATGAGGACGGCCACTTGGGCAGATGAAGATTTCATGGGGACGCTCAAGAATGTGGGCAAAATCTGCCACGGCAACACAATGACATCGAGGCTCTGCATGATGGGGGCGCCCGAATGCGACGGGGAAGTCGGGGTGGGAGGGAGGAAAAGGGAGGGGGAGAGGGCCGGGCGGGGCACGATGGGCGGAAGAGTGTGGGAGGGGGCAAGCGGGGGGGGCGGGGGGCGCCGCGGCGGGGAGGGGAAAAAAGGTGAGTGGAGATGTGGGGAGGAGGGGGAGGAATGCAGGATGAGGGGCCAGTGATGAGAGGGGGGAGACGCATGAGGGGAGAGGAGGCAGAGGAGGAGGAGAAGGAGGGGAGGATGAGGAGGAGGGGGAAGAGTAGGAGGAGGAGAGGAAGAGAGGAGGGGGAGGAAGGAGGAGAGAGGAGGAAGGAAGGAGGAAGAAGGAGGAGGGAGTGAGGAGGAGGGAGGGAGGAGGATAATGAGGAGAATGAAGAAGGAGGAGGAGGAGGAAGGAGGAAGGCGGAGGGAGGAGGAGGAGGAGGAGGAGGAGGAGACGGGGAGCCGAGTCACGAGGCTTATGCAGCGGCGGATGTTGTACCTGGGTTTGCGGTGGAAGCGGAGGCGTCGCTATCGATTGTGGCGGATGCGGCAATGAGCATTTTCAGCGGTTTATCCCCAGGGCAGAACTGAGGGCGTATACTACCTTCCGCCCCCACACCCTCCCGGTCATTCTCCTCCTCGTCTTCCTCTACTTCTTTCTTCGTCTCGCCTTTCCCTCTGATCTCCCCCTCCTCTTCCTCCTCCTCTCCCCCTTCCTCCTCCTCGTCCTCGTCCTCGTCCTCCCCTCCTCCTCCTCTCCTCCCCCTCCTCCTCCTTTTCATCTCTTCCTCCTCCTCCCTCCCTCCTCCTCCCTCCTCCCTCCTCCTCTCCTCCTCCTCCTCCCCCCCTCCTCCCCCTCCTCCTCGCATACCCTCTTCGTCCTCATCATCATATTCGCCCTCCCCATCCTCGTCGTCATCGCTATCCTCATCTTCGCCCCCCCTACGTCCCCCCCTCATTGCCCTTCCTTGTCTTCCTCCCCGCTCTTTTCCCTCTCCCCTGCCCTCTTCTTCCAGGGGGGATGGGAGGATAACCCCTTCTTTTCGGACCCGCCTGGGACCGAACTGAGCGGTTTGTTTTCCCATCGGCGGAGTGGTTATACACCCTCGGCACGGCACAGGCGCATCGGCGCGCTTGCAAATGTTTTTCGCCCGGCCCGCGGTCAACGGGCAATGCTGCTCGCGCCGATTGGACCGACCAGCGGAAGTACAGGTCCGCGCAAGCGAGAGCACCGGGATGCGAGCGAGAGGAAGGGCTTTCGGGGAAACAAACTCTCCCCGATTTGCCTTCCTTCCTCCCCCTCCCCCTCCCTTTCTCCCCCTTTTGCTTCGCTCGCAAACCGATCGAAATCCAATCGCCGCGCGCGATGTGTTCACTTCACGCCATGGCCCAACGTGGCGACCTTTCTGTTTCGGGCTCAGAACTCACCACGCGCGCGTGCAGAGTTCTGTGCGTAGCTTCCAGGCTGCATGGCGACTTCCTCATTTGGGAATTGCAGAATCCCACTCGCGCGGGCGCTGATGGAGAGCCTGTATACAAGACGTATGTCGCGGTTTGGAAACCCGATCTGCGACGCCCAAACCGAGTGGTTGGCGGTTGTCCCATCACGGGAAAACAAAAAAAATGCGCTCTCGCGCGGACGCGCGCTTGCTGGCTGTTGGAAATTCTGCGCCACAGTCGGTGACAGAGGGTTGATGTTAGTTTCCTACCCCGCCCACTAGGCCAACGCGGCGACATTTCTATCGCGTGCAATGCATCATTTCGCGCGCGCGCAACATAAGAGCAGCCACACCGTGGTGCAAACAATCGCACCCCGTGTTCACTTCGAAATCCACTTGGGCAACCGTTGACAGTACGGAACTCCACGCGCGCGCGGGGTGATCTTTGTAAAATATATTGCAATTCAACTTGCGCGCGTCTGCGCGAGCGGGCTTTTTTTCCGATAAGGAAGTCGCCATGCTGGCCAGGAGATATAAGGTTTACAAACAAAACAGGAAACGCGCCGGTGGATTTCGAACGGGGATGCGCGCGCGCCCCGCTGCGCCCCGCAGACCACAGCCCCCCCGCATCGGCGGCGGCCGCCGCCGGGGGGTCATGGGGAAACGCGCAGCGGCGGCGGCGGCGGCGGCGGCGGCGGCGCCTCCCGCGGCCGCCGCGGCCGCCGCGGCGGCGGCGGCCGCGCCGGCGCCCAAGCGGCGCGGCCGCCGCGGCGGCGCCTCAGGCCGCTCAGGCCACGCCTACGCGAAGGAGCGCGCGGCCGCCGCGGAGGCCCGCGGGCGGGAAACATATCCATATCCGTGGCCTCGCGGGCCGGGCTCTTGCGCCGCGGCCCCGCGGATACGGGGCGTCTTTTCGCGAATGCTCTCCGCGGGGCGTACCTGTGCGACGGCGTATCCGCGGGATCGTGCCTCGCAATTCAGACCGCGAGGGCGCGGATATGGATATGCTCACCGTTCCTGGAGGTGCGCGCGACCGCCGCGGAGGCGCGCGCCTCCGCGGAGGCGCGCGCGACCACCGCAGAGGGACGCGCGGCCTCCGCGGAGAAGCGCGCGACCGACGCGGAGGCGCGCGCGGCCGCCGCGGAGGCGCGCGCCGTGGTGGCGGAGCGGCGCCCGCCGCCACAGCAGGACCGCGATGGCGCGGAGGCGTACGCGCGGCTGCTGGAAAGGGTCCTCGAACTGCACAGCATCCAGGCCCGGCGCGACATCGATGTTGTGCAGCCGGGGCCCCCCTCCATGGAGGGGGGCCCCGGCTGCAGAACATGCATGCTGCTGCAGCAGCATGCAGGTCCCCCCGCGCTGGCTCGGGGCGCACTCGCCGGCGGAGCTCGCCCAGCGCGGCCGGTGGCCGCCCTCCTAAGGCCGCACGCGGCCGGGCCGTGCGCGTTTCGCGCCTCCCCCTCTCTCACTCCTCCTCCTGCTCCTCCTCCTCCTCCTCCTTTTTCCTCCTCCTCCTCCTCCTCCTCCTCCCTCTCCTCCTCCGCCTCCTCCTCCTCCTCCTCCTCCTCATCCTCCTCCTCTTCCTCCTTCCTCCTCATCGTCGTCCTCCTCCTCCTCCTCCCCTCTTCCTCCTCCTTCTTCTCCTCCTCCTCCTCCACACTCCTCCTCCGCCGCCTCCTCCACCTCCTCCTTCCTCCTCTTTCCCCCCCTCCTCCTCCCCTCCCTCCTCCTCCCCTCCTCCTCCTCCACCTACCTCCTCCTCCCCTCTCCTCCTCCCTCGCCCCCTCCTCTCCTCGCTCCTGCCTCCTTCCTCCTCCTCCTCCTCCTTTTCCACCTCCTCCTCCTCGTCCTCCATTTCCTTTTCCTCCTCCTCCTCCTCCTCCTCTTCCTTCTCCTCCTCCTCCTCTTCCTCCTCCGCCTCCTCCTCCTTTGACGCTGCGTAGCCCGCATTTGTCGGCATGCTGCGCCCATGCATTTTTCGATCTGATACTCTTGTTTCAGAAGAGTTGTCGACGTGCTTTTGGCGCGTCGTGGCCTCCTCGTTTGGAGTTGGCTGTGGTGGATGGAAGAGACGCGAAGCGAGTGGCGACGGGCGAAATAAGGCGCCGAAGCGCTCGCCCCGATCCCTCGCCCCTCCAAACCTCGCTCCCCTGTCCCCGCAACTAGAAGAGATATCGCCTGGCATGCATTTTCATGAAACGGGAATCACGCGCATCGAGAGATCATGAGGACATTTTCCACTTTCCCCGGAGCTCCGGAGCTCAAATATCATCCGGCTCTGTTTTGGGCGATTGAGATTCTCTTTGGCAATCCTTTCGCCCTGGTGGTGGGGGTCGACGTTGTGAAAAATGCACGACGCCGGGGGTCTGGGGCAGGATCAGCCCGAGATCCCCATTTGGCTATCTACACTGGTTGCCCAAGTACTCGAGTGGGCCCACCCCGGAGCAGCTCGGACCCTGCCCAAACGACCCCAGAGGTCCAACAACCTCGGGCTTCGATCCTGGAGCCTCGACCTCCAGGAGGATCGTCCGAGGCCCTCCAGAGAGGTGGCCCCTCCTGGCACTGCCCGGCACCTGCCACACGCCGCAGCTGGCCGCCGCCATGCCGTAGACGAGCGTCAGAGCAAGCACGGCCACCGTGCGCTGCCCCTCGGTGTCCTCGCCCTTGCAGAGCCAGGCCTCCGGCCCCGCCTGCGCCGGCTCCACGACGGACCGAAAGAGCCAGCACTGTGCCGGGTCGGAGACGTTGACGTCGCCCCGGGCCATGGGCGGGACGTACGCCAGATCTAGAGGAATAGCAAACATCAAAGCATTCTTTCGAACGTCCGCGCGGGTTTCTCGGACCGGCGCTGGACGTCCCTCCCTGGCGCTCTGACCGCGCCAAGGGCGGCGCCAGAGGCAAGGGGGCACAGCGCGGATCCGAGAAACCCGCGTGGACCTTCGAACATGTGGCCGATTCCAGAAACCCTGAACCCAAAGACGTTTTCATCCCTTGTGGGCGCATTTTTTACTTCCGCCACCCTCCGCCGCCCTTACGCCGGCGGAGGCAGCCTCGTTTTACTTCCGCCGCCTTCCGCCGACCTTCCGCCACCTTCCGCGGCGGAAGAGAGGGCAACTCCTTCGATCCTCGATAGCAAGGCCCTTTCTGGAACGCCCCATGTAGTAGGAGCTCGACCACAAGAAACCTTCCACCAGAAACCCAACACCCAACCCTGAGACCCCACGTCCCTTGATGTTTGGTGTGGGGACGTTACGCCTTCCATAGCAAAACCATCGAAACCCGATAATTCCAGAGCGCCCTGGAGGGAAGCAGGGTGTCTTGTTATGGGCCTCGACGGTTCAGAAAGACAACTATCGGGTTGGGAGGATGGGGGTGGGAGAGATGACCAGATCATGTTCCCTACCTAGGCTCTGCCTAGAAGGGTTCTTACCCTGTTAGCTTAAAGGACCCGGCAGTGTTCCACGCCCCGGCCGGTTCCCCGGGCATCCGCCCCGCGGTTCCCCCAGGATCCCCCGCTTTGCCTAGCCTAGCTTAGCTTAGCTTAGCTTAACTAGGCTTAGCTTAGCTTAGTTTAGCTTAGCTTGGCTTAGCTTAACTTAGTTTAGCTTAGCTGAATTTAACCTAGCTTAGCTTAGCTAAGCATCATTTAGCTTACCTTAGCTTAACGCAGCATAGCGCAGCGCAGCACTAGCACAGTATAGCATAGCATAGCACAGCCAAACATGTCATATCATATCACAGCTCAGCATAGCATAGCCAAGCATATCATAGCATAGCATAGCATAGCGCAGCATACCATATCATAGCATAGCATCGCACTGCTTAGCATAGCACAGCGCAGCATAACATAGCATGGCACAGCACAGCATAGCATAGCGCAGCATAGCATAGCATAGCATAGCATATCATAGCATAGTGCAGCATAGCATATCATAGTATAGCCTAGCATAGCATATCATAGCGCAACATAGCATATCATAACATAGCCTAGCATAGCATAGCGCAGCATAGCATAGCATAGCATAGCATAGCATAGCGCAGCACAGCTTAGCCTAGCGCAGCGCAGCATAGCGCAGCGCAGCATTAGCACATCATAGCACAGCATAACCAAGCATAGCATAGCATAGCATAGCATGCTACGCAACAGCAACACCAATGCGAAAGTGTAGATGTAGATGTAGGTGTAGGTGTAGATGTGGATGTAGGTGCATATGTAGATGTAGATGTAGGTGTAGCTGTAGGTGTGGATGTATATGTAGATGTGAGCCTCGCTGTTGATGTTGATGTAGATGTAGATGCAGGTGTAGATGTTAATGTAGCTGTCGGTGTAGATGTAGATGTTGCTCTCCTAGATGCTCCAACTCCTAGGTAGGGTCGCACTGGGATAATCTATTATCGTGTGTGTCGAGTGTGCAACTTACACGGTCGTGCCTTGTATCCTCCCTGCCCCATCCTCCCAACCCGATGAATCGTCTTTGTGGCCTGTATGCTCACATTGGTGCTTTTTCCTCCGAAGACCCGAGGCGTTGCAGAGGGTGGCCAGGAAGGCGCACTGCCGGAACGTGGGGTCGGGGGCGTGCTCCTCCGGGTGCGCCGAAGGGGCCTTCGGGCCATACCCGCGCAGGGTCTTCACCCCCCCCCCAATGAGGGGGCAATCAATTGATTCCTCGGCGGCCTCAGTCACGGACTGGTGCCCCCACGGTCCTTCGGGTGCGCCGAAGGGGCCTTCGGGCCATACCCGCGAGAGGTCTTCAGAACCCCCCCCAATGAAGGGGCAATCAATTGATTCCTCGGCGGTCTCACTCACGGACTGGTGCCCCCACGGTCCATCGGATGCGCCGAAGGGGCCTTCGGGCCATACCCGCGAGAGGTCTTCAGAACCCCCCCCTAATAAAGGGGTAACCAATTGATTCATCGGCGGCCTTATTCACGGACTGGTGTCCCACCAAATGGGGGCAACTAATCATTTGTTCCCCGCGGCACCCGCCGCGCAACAACGATGCCGACAGCAACGACTACGATTGCGACTACGACTACGACGAATCCTCAGTCCCAGCGGCCGGTCGGGACAGTCCAGGCAACCCCAGGAAGCCCTCCACGAGGCGCAGCTGCTGGAGAGCAGCCCGAGACGGGAAAGCCCCCAAGAGGCGACGACGACATCCTCTGGTGATGTCCGCCGACCTGTGCTCTCCAATTCCGCGGCGCCATGAGATCCCGAACGCTCCCCCGGGGGTGCTTTCCATCCCGGATCCACTTTGGATGGCCTCGGGGTCCCGAAAACGGCCCCCCCCGAGAGGAGGAAAAGGAGGAGGAGTAGGGGGAGAAGGAGGAGGGGGAGGAGGAGGAGGAGGAGGAGGAGGAGGAGGAGGAGGAGGAGGCCAAGATCTAAGAAAAGCGCCCGTTGGAAAAGCATGTGGCCGGCGACCTCGGCCTCTCCCCTCCCCCTGCGGCGCAACCCGCAGTCGTCCGGCCATGGGCTTCCCAGATTCCGAAATCAATGAGGACCCACCAAATTCCCTCGCGGTCGTTTTCCTGCTCGGCGTTTCGGCACTGGGCCCGAACACGATCACCTTCGCCGAGTGTTGCTCTTCTCCGAAGCGTACCTCGGCTTCTCGCAGTCCCTCAGGATTGTGGCAGACCCCTCGCGGGACGCCATGCGCACGGACTCCTCGAGTCTCTCAGACATCCTCCGATCCGGTTTTACCGAATCCGGGCCGTGAGCACACACGCTAAATGCCCGCGCACATCATCACAGTCGGAGCTGGCAGAGCGCACCAGCCCCAGGCGTGGCGTTGATGAGGAGGAAGAGATGACGGAAGGAGAGGAGGAGAGGGAGGAGGAAAAAAGTGGAGGAGGAGGCGGAGGGGAGGAGGAGGTAGAAGGTGAGAGAGGGAGGGGAGAGGAGGAGAGGAAGGGGGGGGGAGGATTATTGAGGAGGAGGGGAAAGGGGAGGGAGGAGGAGGAGGGAGGGGGGGGGGGAGTGGGGGGGGGGGAGGGTGGGGGAGGGGAGCCCCAGATCCAGCTTGTGACGGCCTCCAGGGCCCGAGGACTGGCCCCCGAAAGAAGGCCGACGCCGAGGAGAGCGCAGGGGTTGAAACAAAGGGGTCCCAAGGTGAGAGCCCAGGGCTCCTCCCCTCTCCTCCTCATCCTCCCTCCTCCTCCTCCTCTGGGTCCCTCCAGAGCCCCTGCGGCTCGCTCCCCCGAACTGGTGGGAAAGCCCATCCGGCCCTCCACTATTCCCCTCTTGAGCAGGACCGACGTCCGCATTCCTATCCTCCTACCCCGAATGCTCCGTCACCGTTGTGGCGGCTTCTAAGAACAGGAGAAATGTTCTTAGAACATGTGCCCGATGTGAGAAAACAAGAGACTCCGCCAGACATGTTCTAAGAACCTTTCGTGGGAGCCACAAAAGGCTCTTAGAATATTGCTTGGTAGGGCTATAGGCACGCCAGGACACTTCGCCACTGCTTGAATCCTGTAGCTCGGCTCGAACCCAGCCAGGCCTAGAGCTCCCCAGGATGTCGTCGCACGGCCTAAAATGCGACGACGGAATTGCTTTGCAAGGGCGTATAGTTGTTCATTCCTGGGGAAGCGACGCATCAGGCAGCCCTCTCTTGCGCGCGCCGCCCCGTGCTTCTGCGGTCCAGGGCCAGGAGGGAGACCATCGGCGGCCCTCACTTCCCTCCTCGGCGCTCTGGGCTCCTCCGAGGTGAGCCACTCCGCTGGGGCGTGCCACGCGGACAGGGCCCCGCAGGGCTCGCGGCTGCGGCTCATGCCGCGCTGCTCGGCCACTCGAGAGGAGACGATGAAGCCGCGGGCCTGGCGGAGGGGAGAAGGGGAGGAGAAGGAGTAGAAGGAAGAGAAAGAGGAGGAGGAGGAGGATGAGGAGGAGGAGGATGGGAAGAGGAGAAGAGTTTTCCCCCTTCCTCCACCCAGCACAAGTCTGGCCACTGGGGCCAACTCGACACGGGCCCAAACCTGGCGGAGAGAAGCTGGAGCCTCGCCGGCTCCGTACGGCTGTCCCACGAGGGGCCGGTGAGCAAGACTCCGATCCTCGCTCGGGGTGCCTGCTCTGCAGAGATCGGCGCAGCTTGCCTCACTATGCTGCCTCACTATGCTTCCTGTGCTGCCTCAGAGATATCTGCTCTCCTGTGCTGCCTCACTATGCTTCCGTCCAGGGGCACCGGAACTGGGGCAGGCCCTGCCCGGGCCCGGCGGCGCCGTGGCAGCGCGCCGGCAGCAGCTCCCTGCCAAACACGAGCGCGCCACCCACACCTCGGCCTCGGGCCGCGGAGCGGGCTCGCGCCATCCAACATCGTGCGCGTGGGCGAGATATGACGGCCACACACCGAAGAACACTGGGGCGCGCATCGCCCTGCCTGCAGTCCCGCGGGTCCAGGGAGCTCTGGGGGGGGCCACCTTCGACCTCAAGCGCTGCCTGCGCTGCCGGCGGGAGCGCCCGGCCTGGGAAGAGTCGTGGGCGAGTCTGCAGGCGGGGACCCTGCAGCAACGCGCCCATCGGATGCCCTTCCATTCGACCTGGCGGGCTGGCCCCGACGCAAGGGCACGGGCAGCAGCTGCAACGAACTTCGAGAACCGCATAAGCTGGTCCTCAAGACGGGCCAAGGTGGGGCCGCTTGCAGGCCAACTTGGCAGCCCGGTCGGCCTGGTCATTGAACCAGTCCCTCCGCTCAGAGGGGTAAGCGGGGCTCCCCGTGGGACCTCCGCAGGGGCCTCCTGCTCGTATAGGGCCCTCTCGAGGCAGCACATCGCCGTGGCAGCCCCCTCCGGAGGCCAGCGCAACGACTTCTGGGCGTCGCTCCCGCCACAGCCTTCGGTATGGGCGATGGAGAGGACCGCCAGGCACTCCCCGGCGCAGTCGCGGAGGCCATCGCTGCATCTGGCCCCTCCCGACAAAGCCCGGTGCTCCGCCTCCACGTCCACGGCCGCCCGGGCCGAGGCGGGCGGGGGAGGCCCCCGGGAGGCGGTGGAGCTTGCGCGTGGCTGGGCTCCAGTGCACAGCCCCGACCCCCCCTCCCCGACGCAGCGAAGTCGAAGCCGAACCGTCACCAGCCACGGGCTCTCCTGAGACAAGCAGAACTGCGACAGACTGACCGAAAAGGAGGGGAGGAAGGTAGGGGGAAGGAGAGGGAGGAGGGGAAGGAGAGGGAGGAGGGCAAGGGGGAGGAGCAGGAGAAGGAGGAAGAGGAGGAGGAGGAGGAGGAGCAGGAGGAGGAGGAGAGGGGAGGAGGAGGAGGAGTAGGAGGAGGAGGAGGAGGAGGAGAGGGAGGAGGGAGGGAGGGAGGAGGAAGAGGAGGAAAAAGCGTAGGAAAAAGAGGAAGAGGCGGAACAAAGGAGGAGGAGGCCGAGGAGGAGGAGGAGGAGGACCAGTGCAAACTCAAGACGCATCAACGATGTTGTATCAAACCTACCCTCCACATTCGCTCTTGGCGAGCCTCTGCAAGTATTATTTGTCACTGCGGGACGTGCCAAATTGAAAGGCAACAGCATTATAATTCTCATTAATGCTGCCCAACAAAATTATTGGGACTTCAACGCCGCGAATCAGCGTGACTGGCGTGCCACAAGACCACCCCTGGGACTTCATTCAACGCCGCGAATTGTTCAAAAGCTAGCAACCCGCTGCCGCTCAGGAGGACGATCCCACTCGCGCGATCAAGAAGCACGTGCCTGAAATATGAATCGCATCGCGGAGAGAAGAACTCAGCGGCAATCTAGAGGTCGTAGCTGGCACCAGGCAGCGCAACCTAAGCACCACCAGCGCAGGAGGAGGAACGAGGAAAGGCAAGGAGGACGAGGTCAGGGAGATCGAGCGTGGCCGAGAAAGGGGATGGAGAGACAAGGAGGACGAGGTCAAGGAGGAGATCGAGCGTGGCCGAGAAAGGGGATGATGATGACGAGGAGGAGGAGGAGGAGGAGGAGGAGGAGGAGGAGGAGGAGGAAGAGGGAAATAACCACAGGGTAGACAAAAACGTGCATGAGTACACCCTTGGGTTCTGCCCGCGGCACACGCGCAACTGCCCCTCACGGGACGACTAAGCGAGGAGGGCGGAAGAGAGGGCGAGGAGGGAGGGCGAGAAGGCGAAACAACACCGATTACGTGTAAAACGCCTCCTGCCGAAACAAAAGAGCCAGGCCAAATGCGACTGGCATCACTAAGTTCTACTGCCAGCAACAGAAAACGGTGAGGAACTACAAATGACAAGGGCCGAGCGAAAGGCAGAGAAGATGACGGGGAGACGGGCGGAGGAAAAGAGAGAAACATACGCAACGCCGCGAATCAAAGGTGACTGTCGCCCCAAGCAGTCCGCAATCCTGAATGGACGCCACTCTCTGGATTTCAACGCTACGTTGCCTTGAAAACTGTGCAGCATGTTGAGGCGGACGTGCGCGGGAGAGGGGAACATCACATTTCGAAAAGGGGCCGGCCGCCGTTCTTGAAGCCGCGATGAACGCGGGCGGCGCCAAGGCGAGAGCCACATGTTGGCAGGAACTGTCCGTGGAAGCGGCTGCAAGCGTGCACAGCGAGCGCGCGTGGCGCTCGGGCAAGGGCCACTTTTTTGACAACGCCCTGTGCTCCATGCTTAAGGGCGCTGCAGATCTCAAGCTTCAGCATAGATGGCGAGGGCATCCCAAGCAAGAGGTGGGGGGCAGTCCAACGGACACCCTGTCCGAAAGCGCCGCCGTCTGCGCGTGCCTGTGCGGAAGCGCGTCGGGCGGTCCGTGGTGATCTCGGTCACCATGTCGAGCAGACGTCCCCAGGAATGTCCTGGGGTTGAAGATGAGCACCGTGGGCAGGTTCAGTGGCACGCGTCGCATTCCCAGTAGAAATGTAACTTTGCGCAGAACGGCGGCGTGCATTAAAGACCCCCGTTGTGGTTGCCACGCGCCGCGTCGGGTCCTCCTTATTCCAATTCAACTGTTGCCCCCAGCAGGTTCCAACCTTCTTCTGGCTCGCCTAGTCGATCTCGAGTTCACAAGCACCATGGTGTAGTCGCCTAGTTCGCTGAGGATCTCGAGAAGAGCGACTCGACCACGGCAGAAAGCGCCATGCTAAAATTGTACGTCGGCGTTGCAACCGCCATGTCCTTCCTGTGACATGCGAAAGGCCACTCACCCAGCACCGCGAGAGCTGGCTGACGAAAACCTCATAGAGCAGGGATACATGAATATAGCCGCTTCCAAGTTGCCTCGTCTTCCCCAGCGTTTTTTAAATCACGGTGCGGCCTTCTTGCGCATGAACGATGCCAGTTTGTTCGGCTTCTTTTTTTCTGCGATGAGGCTTGTGGCATAACTGGCCGCGGGCAACCCAATTACCAAAGTACCACCCTTGTCCGTTGTCGCCTTCGTCGGCGTCCACGTTCTGCTAGGTAGACCACGCAGTGGCGTCCACGCTCGCAAGCGTGCGGTTGACCACCACAGAGGCCTTGTCAACCGCAGATCTGGCGACGCCTAGTTGGCCCCATCGCAGCTTCGAGGTTTGCTCTCCTCCTTGAACTTCCACCAAGGCAAGCAGCACTGTGTCGATCGCGACGAATTCCTTGGAACGTCGAACACCATTTGACCTGGATGGCGTTCTCGTAACAAGTTTCTGGAACCAGTTTGCTTGCAATTCCAATAGCATTAATCCATGCTCTTGTCTGCATTAACGTACATCGACGGGTGTGTTGGCGCCTTCTGTCGCGGGTCCCCAGAATGCTCCGAATGATTGCCGATGTCCGCCATGTCGCGCACGGGAGAGAAACATGGCTCGCGCTGGGACGGCTTCTCCTCCGTGATGGAAGCGCTGAGACACAAGAAAGGCCACTCCGATCAGAAAGAGCCAACTTGGTTTCTTGCGGCGCCGTGGCACGTTGCGCACCGATACTGGAGAGCGCGGGGTCTGCGGGTCGCTCCTGTCCAGCAAGCTTCTGCAGGTCGAATGGGGTGGCGCTTCTGCAAGTGGTGCAGACTGTTCGGTGGCTGCGCACTGGGGACGCATCCGCTTCTGGTAAGCTTCCAGTTTGTCTGCACGCCTCTCGAGGCCACTAGCACATTAATAATGTTTTGTCTCCCGAAGGTGGGCCGCATGCTGTTCACTGTGCTGCAAGAGATCTTGAACCTGGGCGTTGAGGGCGTTGGCTTGCTGGCTGGCCAAGCTGTTCGCCGTCGCTGTAAACTGGCTAGTCGCGTAGGCGTCCTGCGCCTTGCCGTGGGCTCGCTTGACGCGATTCCAGCTCACCGAAACTGCCAGGGAGATGAGCACGCAGCCTGAGAGCACCGTGCCTACTTAGTACTGGAATCGGGGTAGGTGCACCGCCATCCATCGCAAGAGCCTCAGCTGCGACCTGCAGAGGACAACATGCATTCCTTCCAACTGCCGCAAGGGTTGTACCTCCACTTCGGGCGGGCCAAGGGGCCGCCACTAGCCTCAGGGCGTCGCGCAGCAGCGGTAGCGTCTTCAGCTTCTCGCCGATGGCCACATTGGTAGATTTGGTCTGCTCCTCCACTGGCTGATCTGGACGAGCAGTGCCGAGCAAGCGGTTGTCGTCGATGCAATTCTCGCTCACGGGCAGGTGCATCATAATCACGGCCTCTATCACGGTCCCATGCTATGTCTTCTGCGTGGATGATCTGAGCGGTGACGTTTTCCTCCCCTTTCTCTTGGGTATACTTTCGTCGCTGCGTCGCCTATGGCCTTCTCTTCTGTCTTCAGCGCGCCTGGGCTGATCACTTCGACTTCCACTGCCACCTCTGTCTGTGTCCATCTTGCCTTTGGGGGGGGGGGGAACGGGCGTCCAGCAACTTACTCCCACCCGAATACAAAAGGTCGTGTCGGCTGCGGTGCAAGGCAGACTGATGGCTTCATGTAGCGCGGCTTGCAGAACACGCCCACAATCTGCACGATCGCGAATGCAGCCTCCCAGCGCCAATGTTTCCGGATGTCAGCCGCCACTCGGGCCGAGCTGGTCTTAGAATGTGTAGTGACTACTGTCTGGCAGGACTTCAAAGAGATGTGCCACAAGGACTTCGCTGGGTTGCCACCAGGGAGCCTACCCTACCCCGCTTAGGCATGGAAATGGGAACCACTTCGGCCTTGAGCTAAAATGGCGACGGAAGGAGGAGGAGAAAGAACAGGCGGAAGAGGAGAAGGAAGAGGAGAGGGGAGGAGGAGGAGGAGGAGGAGGAGGAGGAGGAGGAGGAGGACCAGTGTAAACCGCAGACGCATCACCGATGTTGCAGTACGTAAGCCCTCCCTCCAAATTCCCTCGTCTGAAGGCCCTACAAGAATTTACCATTGGAAGACAACCGTCAGAGAATCCTTAATCGTGCCAAAAAAACCATGTCTGGGATTTCAGCGTCGCGCATCATCGTGAATGTTGCGTCCCGGCCAGCCTAAAACCGTGCCAGATTTCCATTCCTGGGATTCCGACACAGCGAATCAACGTGACTGGTGCGCCCTGGCAACCCCTCATCTTGCCAGAACGCCACTCCTTCGAATCCGATCCGGCGAACCCTTGAAACAATCGCAAATTTTCCAGAAGGAATGTGCGCAGCGCTAAAGCGAGACCCACGCTTTGAAAAGAACCGCCTTTCCTTGAAACGGTTGCAGGCACTCCAGAGGAATGTTCGCGGCGCCGGGGCGAGGGCCGCAGCTTGAAGAAGACCCGCCCTTCGTCCGTCAGACTGCTGCCAACTCTCAAGGCGAGTGTGCGCGGCGCTGACGCGAGAGCCACACTTTGATAGCGGCCTGCCCTCCATTCGTGAAGCTGCGGCATCTTCCTGAGCGATTGTGCGCGACGCTCAGACGAGAGCCACATTTCGAAAACGGTCCATCCGTGCAACTGTTACAGATCTCAAGCTTCAGGATCATCAGGAGGAGGAGGAGGAGGAGGAGGAGAAAGGAGACGAGAAGGAGGAGGAGGAGGAGGAGGAGGAGGACGAGGAGGAGTAGGAGGCACATTTTGAAGACGGTCCATCCGTGCAGCTGTTACAGATTTCTCAGCTTCAGGATCATAGGCGGTGAGGAAGTCTCGGACGAAAAGCCCTGCCCGCTGTGCCGCCACGTCTGGGGTGTGACAGGGAGGGGCTATTCAGAAGGGAACAGAACATGGAAGACGAGGGGGGGAGGAGGAGGAGGAGGAGGAGGAGGAGGAGGAGGAGGAGGAGGAGGAGGAGGAGGAGGAGGAGGAGGAGGAGGAGGAGGGGGAAGAAGGAAGAGCAGGAGAGGAGAGGAAGAGAGTGAGGGAAGGAGAGGGGAGGAGAGGAGGAGGAGGAGCAGGAGGAGGAGGAAGAAGAGGAGGAGGAGGAGGATGATGAGGAGAAGGAGAGGGGAGGAGGTGGGGTATGAGGATGAGGCGAATAGGAGGAGGGGGGAGGAGGGAGGGGGAAAGACAAGCTAGGTGCGCTCGCGTCATATCTGACGTCCTACCCCTCCCTCCCATCCCTTACCATGGCGCTGATTTTCTCTATCCGCGGACGCGTGTCGTAGCGGACCTGTGGCTCCGCGCGCGCGTGCGTAGTGGGTGGTGGTGCGCGTGCGTGCGTGCGTGCGTGCGTGCGTGGTGAGGCCAAACACCGATCCGAAAATGAGGCCCACGCTGCAGCGGGAGCACGATTCGGAACGATTCGGGAGCAGAAATGAGGCCGGCGCCTCAGCGAGAGCAGCATTTCGAAAAAAAACGCAGGCGAAAACCCAACTCCCGGGAATCCTGTATGTAAAAAACAATACGCGGGGGGGGGGGTCTACTACTTTCAGGCCGCCTTCGGGGGAAGAGGGAGAGTAGTATTCATATTGAGTAATTGTGGAAGGGGAGTTGCGCAGCGGGAGCAGGAGAAATGCAGCCTCAGAACCGTTCCCGCCGTCTGTGATGACCTCGGAGCCGTTGCCGGGGAAGCCCAACTGGCAAGACGAGTTGCTGGGCTCTCGAGGCCAAGCCGTGTACCTTCATCCGCTCCTCCTCCCAATCTTCCCTCGCCCCCTCCTCCTGCTGCTGCTGCTGCTCCTTTTCCTGCTCCACCTGCTGCTGCTGCACTTCCTCTTGCTCCTCCACCAGCTCCTCTTTTCCCCACTGCTCCAACTGTTCCTCCTCTTTCTCCTTCTCCCTCTCCCCCTCCGTGTCTTCCCCATCCTGCTTCTCCTCCTGCGTGTCCTCATCCTTGTAATGATTTTTATCCTCCTCACACTCTGGGAACATGTCTGTGTCATTTTCGGGGTCATGGGCCGGAGGTGCCCGGCCGAAAGAAAAATGGCCGTGCTCACGTTTGCCCCTCCCCCCCCCCTTCGTGCTCACTTTTGCTCCCCCCCCTCCCCCCTCCCTATAACAATGACTCAACATGGATACTACTCTCCTCGCTCTGGATCGAGCCCGAGCGGGACAGCTTTTCTCCCGCATGCTGTTGTATCGCACAGGACGTCAAAGAAATTGTCCTTCATACGGCGTTTTTCACATTCGGTACGCTTGTGTTCGTTTCCAAGTTTGGCGGCTGGCGGGGGGCGAAGTGAGAAGGGGCGGGTCTTCTCAAAAGGCTCGGAAGTCCCCCAGCCTTCTGAGAGGTTCTAGTTCTCTGAGCCTTCCCCGAAGACAACAGAAAACCTCTGAGAAGTCGCGAGGGTTTCTGAGAAGTCCCACCGCCGTCTGGAAGGCCTTGTCCCTCTCATTTCCCACCCTCGTCCGCCGCCGACAAATGTCCTCCGCCTCCCAGTCCCCGCAAATCGGTTCTACACTTCTTATCATCATCCTCCTGTCCGCCCTCATCTTCCTACCCCTCCACTGTCATCCTCCTGTCCTCCTCGTCCTCCTACCCCTGCTCTGATCCTCCTCCTCCTCCTCCTCCTCCTCCTCCTCGAGTGACAGTTGGTGGTCCAGGGTCTTGCGGAGAGCAGAGCAAACCCCACCAGCTATTCGGGCGTAGGTCGTCAAACGATTTTTCCCCCCTCGTCCAAAACCATCCATCCTTCGGGGAGGGCGATCCCCCCCCCCCCTCTCCCTGAAGTTTGTTGGGCCCCCAGCTCCTGGCCTCCAACACGGCTCAAGATAGCCGAGGATGGTTCGAGTTGGCCTCCATCGTGCCTCCACGAGGCCCCTCGAAAAACACAAGATGGCCCCATATGCTCCCGATGGCCACAAGAGCGCCCCAAGGGCCCCCCAAAAGGCGATGTTGATGGCTCTTGAGGGGGGGGGGGGGGGCTGAATTAAGGAACCCCCTTCTTTTGATCGACGCCCTCCGATATGGCCCAAGAGACCTCCAGGGCTCCCAAGAGGCCCCTAAGAAGGCCCCAAGGATCCCCAAAAGAGCTCCAAAGAGGATTCCGAGACTCCTCCAAATAGCCCTCAGAGAACCCCCCACAAAAGAGCTCCAAAGAGGATCCCGAGACTCCCCCAAATAGACCTCAGAGAGCCCCCCAGCGGGCCACAAGATAAGGGCCTGCTCGGTCTGATCGCGAGCTTTCGCTGAACGGCTGCCGTCTGTCTGGGCATCGCTTCTGAGTGGGCTGGAGGGGATACTTTTTTAGTCAGCGGCCGCGGGCGAGCGCGCCGGCGGCGAGTCAGGTCAAAGCGGGCTACGCAGCGACGAACTAAGCGAAGGCAGCGGGGGCGAGCCACGTCTAACGCAGCTAGCCGAGACCTCACGCGGCGGCCCAGCGGCGGGCGGGGGGCAGGGGTGACTGAGACTGAATCGAACTGCCAGCGCGCAAGTATGCAGAGCGTCGGAACCGTCGGAAGCACCAAGAAGTCGGGATAAACGACGACCAGAGTCGGAAGCCGTAGAATTAACGCATGAGCCCGAACCCCGGACAACTGCGTGAGCACCAGGGTGGCCCCAGCCAAAGAACCGGCGGTCAAGGTGGAATTGAGAACTGCAAAGGCGAAGCCCCGGACGTCGGCGTGAGCGATGTACCAGGGTGGCCCGAAAGACCGTCGGTCAAAAAATTAACGCAAGGAGGCGAAAGCGCTGGCAGGCTGCAACTCCCAGGGTGGCCGTGGCCAAGAAGCCCCCGGGCAGCAGAACGCACGAGTGCGGGAAGCGGCGGAGCCGCGACGCAGCCAAAATGGCGCAGGTCACCACGAACCAGTGCGTGAGGTGGCATCAGGTTGACCCAACACGGGCCTGGTACCGGGCCACGAGCACAGGACTGACACACACACACACACAAAGTGACGACGGGCGGAAGGCACCACGGGGAAGACCCAGGCCGGAGTCCACGGAGCGAGCCACACGTGCCGGGAGCGCACTGGACAAAGCGATGCCAGGACGGCCGCCAGCCCAGAAGCGAAAAACCGCGATTTGAGCGGCAAGGTCGAAGGCCGGAGCGATGGAGGGACGGCACCACCGACCGACGAAAAAGCCAGAGGAAGAACCGCGGGATGCGCGGCATGGCAGAGGCCGGTGCGGTGGGGAGGACGCCACCAACCGGCGGAGAGGCCGAAGCCAGGCACAGCGGGGGGGGCCCCCCGACCCGGCGGGCCGCCCGGCGGCGCTAGAAAACGCGCCCCAGGGGCGAGAACAGCTACAGCGGGCCGAAGGCCGGTATTGGACAGGTGGACCACGGCCCCAACAGTAGCCCACGAGTCATGATTGCCAGCGACGTCCCACTGCCCATGTTCCCAAGGACGGGGAGCAGTGGGGGCTGGGCAGGAAAGGCACCAGGGAAGGAGCTCTGCCTGCGGGCCGACCGGCGGCCACCGCGGGAAACGCAGCGAGCACGCCAGGGGTGAAACGAATAGGAGACGGGTGGACCACGGCCCCGTCGTGGCCCACAAGTCAGCAAGGTCAGCAGACCCGAAGTCCCAGACCGGAGGGTCTGAACGACGGGGGCTGGGCAGGGCGTGGCCCCAGGGAGGGAGCACTGCCTGCAAGCCGGTCGTCGGCCACAGCGGACGCTGCGCGCGCCGTGCCCAGGGTGATGCAAGCGAGGACCGGTGTCGGAGGTCCTCGCCAACCCCTATCAGACACAGGTCGGAGGCCAAACCAGGGAGGGCGAGAGACCACGGCGAGCAGTGTGAGTGAGGCACCGACACTATTGGCCTAACGGGCCCCATTTTACAGACAGCGATACTAGCGAACCACGTTCCGGCATGGCCTAACGGGCCCTATTTTAACTGGAGAATCGGGGGCACAGCTGGAGGGGATACTTTTTTTGTGATTGACGGCTCACAAGGACAGCTCCAGGAAGCGGGACGAGCTCGGTTGGGGTGGAAACGAAATAATTGGCGGCGACGGCACGTAGGCCGACGACGCAAATGCACGTGCAGGAGGCACAATGCCCCCCATTAAGATGCGAGCGGCCCAGGAGCGGGGGCGCAGGCACCAGACGGAGCTAGACAGCCGAGAGTCGCACAGTGGCGCCAACTCGAACCGTGCTGACCGGCGCGTGCAGGCGTGCGGCACGCTGCGCTGTGGCAGCACGGGGGGGCCCGAGAGGCCGCTCCGAAAAATACGAGGAGGCGAGAGAGCGGGGAAGGGCGGGCGGCGCGAGAGAACGCAAGGGCAGAAGGGGGAGAACCGAAGAACGCCTCACTCAAAAGACTCCTGAGCGTGGTCGGGCACAACGATCGCCTTATGCACGGACCAACCCATGGAGGGGATACTTTTTTTTTAAAACAGCCGCAGGCGGAAGCGCCAGCGGCGGGAGGTCGCGAACGGGCCGCGGACGCGACTAAATTAACTAACGCGCGCGGGGCCGCGGATCGGGCGACTCACGACACGTCCAGGGCGGCAAGGCCGAAGCAATCCAGGAGCCAGAGGCAGCCCCTGAACGGGCATGCAGCGATCCGACGGGCCTGAGGTAGCACCGTAGAGACCAGACGCAGCCAAAATGGCGCGGAGGTTCCCGAAGTCCAGGTGCGAACGAAGGAACGTACCCGAGGGGATACGCGAAGCGTCAACAAACTTAACGACGCTGGCGCGATGGATGATGATGAACACGCCCTTGGCATATGTACAGTGTACTTGGTCACCAGCATGCAGCATATCATCATCTGACGTATCCTCATCATCATGTTTCTCATCCACCGCACCCTCCTCCTGGTCATCTTCCTCCTGCTTCTCCCTGCCCCATGAGGGCCCCCTTCTCAGCCGAACGTCATCTCCCCTTCTCTTGCTCCTACGTGTTCTTGCTCTTCCTCTCCATTCCTCCTGCTCCCCCTCCTCCTCCTCCTCCTCCTCCTCCTCCTCCTCCTCCTCCGCCTTCTTCTCCCCCTCCCTCAGGTGCATGCTGTTGATGACCACCGTCCCCTGCATGCGACCAGTGAAGAGCAGGCCGGAGTCCCAGATGAAGAACGCGCTGGAGACCGAAACCACTGAGAGGAACAGGAACAGCCTCGATATCCCCATGCTGCCCCTACCACGTCTCCATCTTCTTCATTCTCGCCGTGTTCTTCTATCCCTCGGCCTCCTCCCCTTCGGCTTCCTCCTCCCCCTCATCCACATCCTCCACATCACCTCTGAAAGTCATAACTGGTATCATCATTATGATGGTTATCACGAGCATCGTCTGGCATCATCATTTGAATCATCAACAATATCTTCATCATCGTCGCCCTTCCCTCCTCACCGATTTCCTCCGGCCCAACCTCCACCTTTTCCTCCTATCTTACCTCCTTATACTCCTGCCCCTCCTCCTCCTCCTCCTCCTCCTCGTCCTCCTCCTCCTCTTCCTCCTCCTCCTCCTCATCCTCCTCATCCTCCTCTTGCTCACGCTCCCATCCTAATCCTCATCTGTCTCCTCCTCCTGGTCAAATATCCCACTCTTCCTCCTCTTCCTCCTCTCCCTTCTCCTCCTATAGTACTCCTCCTCGTGCTGCTGCTGCTGCCCTGCTGCTGCTGGGGCTGCTGGTGCTGCTGCTGCCCGTGCTGGTGCTGGTGCTGGGGCTGCTGCTCCACCTCCTCCTCCTTCTCCTCCTCCTCCTCCTCCTACACCTCCTCCTCCTCCACCTCCTCCTCCTCCCTCCTCCTCCTCCTCCTCTCTCCTCTTCCGCGTTCTCTCCTCCTCCTCCTCCTCCTCCTCCTCCTCCTGGGGTCTCTTCCTCCGCCGTCCCCGTCCAGGTCCTCCCATCCGTCTTCGCCTCCGGCCGAGGACCAGGAACTCGAGGTAGTGCTGCTTGGTCAGGCTGGCCCCCTCCTGGTCGGCCTCCTCGGCCTGCCGAGCCTGGGCGCTCCCGCCGCCCGGGAGCTCGTCCCCGGGCGGGAGCCGCTCGGGCTCGCCGCGCGGCAGCAGAGGCACCGCGCTCGCGGGCGTGACGGCTGCCGCGGAGGCCGGCCGCGCGCGCCCCAGGCACGCGGCCGCCCGCGCGCGAGCCCCGCGCAGCACCTCGCGGCCGGCGAAGGTGGAGCCAAGATTGATGGCAGGGGCGCAGGGCACAGCCGGACCTGCAGTCGGGGCGTTGACCTAAGGAACCCTAAACCCAGACCTCCTCGCGTCGTGAAAAAATCACGACGGGAGGTTTTTCGCTATTTTCGGCCTCCGGGGGCCCTCGCCGGGCCTCGGGACCGTCAAAAAACGACTCAGGACGAAAAACCGGTCCCGGGGAATGGGTCGGGACCTCTGGGGGTCGCGTCATGAAAAAATCATGACGTCGGGGGTCTGGGATAAGGAACGAGGCCCCTTTTTCCCATACGTGAAACTTCGATTTCCCATCGAAGCCCTAAGCAAGACCAAGCCCCTAAGGAACACCGAGCCCCTCCCCAACGAAAAGGGTTCCTTCCTCAGCGCCCCGACTGTAGGACAGAATAGCATCCTTCACGAACATGAGCCCCTCCGCCGGCCAACAAACATATCTGAGGGCATCCTCTCCTGGGTGCAACAGGAACATGCAACAAGCACGAAAAACATTAGCGTACCCTCCCCGAGGCGACCTCGATCAAATGCCTCGGTCCGACTGGAAGGGTGCCAGGCCCTGGGTTCTTTCGAGTTGGACGCCCTCGGATGTCGAAACTGGCACAGGGTTGGCCGAGGAGGCGAGGATGCGAGCGTGCCCTGCGGAAGCACCGCGCCCTTGCCATGGATTCTGACTGTGTCCAGAGCCGCGCCCTCGCGGTCTGGACTCTGGGGCGCGCTCCCGCGGATACGCGCTCGCACGGGTTGGCGTTCCGCGCGGGGCACCCGCGAAAGCAGCGCCCCGCATCCGCGGACCCGCGGGCCCGCGGCCCGGCCCGCGAGGCCGCGGGTACGGATATGTTTTTCTTGCCATCGCTCGGACGCCCATTCCCCTTGCATTTCTTAGTTCCGTGCGCGCTTGTTCCGCAGAGTGATCCAGGATGCTCCCCGATGGCCCTCGCCGAGGCAGAAACATGCACACGCCCGAGCGATGCTAAAGCTGTGCCCCTTCGCCCACGAGCACCCGGCGCGCGTGGGGCAGGCAGGCGTCCAGGCCGACGCGGGCGCCCCAGCAGCACAGGCACGCGGCCAGGAACCCGGCGTCGCAGACGAAGACCTGGTGGAGGGCCCCCTGGCCGTGCAGGGAGCGCGCCTCCCAGAAGGCGCGCAGCAGCAGCGCGACCACGGCGCAGACCGCGGCCCACTCGAGGAGGACGGCCCAGCCGCAGCCCGCCCCCATGGCGCCACGGACGCCCGGTCTCCGCCGTGCGCCGGCCCCCCCCCACTGGGCCAGCACAGGAGGAGGAGCAACTGCATCAGCATCAACGCTCGCAGGCCCGCGCGGATGCCGCGGATCTGCGCTGGACCTCCCTGCCTGGCGCGCGGAGCGCGCCGAAGGGCGGCGCTGGAGGCGCCGCCAGGGGGGGCCCAGCGCAGATTCAAGAAATCCGCGCGCAGCTCCGAACATTTCTGTTTTTATGCTGCTCGCTGCTCCTGGACATCAGGCGTGTGAGATTTCCCCTGCCCCCCTTCCTACCGGATCTCAAGAAGTTCGTTCGGGGGGGAGCTTGGATAGAGAGTGCGGTTGACGGAGACGCTAAGTTGCTGCACCGCCCGCGCGACAGCGCGAATCGCGCTTGACTGGCTTTGTCGGTGGGGTGCCGGATCTCGGCCAGTCAAGCGCTTGGATGTCGTCCGCTATGGGCTCTCACGTATTATGATGTCCTCTGTATGTGCTCCGCTCCATTGTTGTCTGTCTGATTGTATGTCGCGAGCAGATGTTTGAGTAACATGGTCAAGTGCCTACTTGGAACAATCGTGTTTGTTTCCGCTTCCAGCTCTCCCAATACTCCCCTTGCCCGCCCGCGGCGTGGTATTTCCCCGTTTGGCTTCCCCGGACGGGAACTCGGCCCTGACAGAGCCGCCGCTTTCAACTGCCATCTGTATTCGGCTTTCATCTCGCTGTCCACGCCCGCGGCGTGTTATTTCCCCGTTTAGCTTTTTCAGACGGGAACTCGGCCCTGACAGAGCCGCCGCTTTCAACTGCCATTTGTATTCGGTTTTCATCTCGCTGTCCACGATGTTAAGGTTCTCGCCTCGCCGGGCTCCCGACACTCCAAGCCGGCGCAGGTGGCCCCACATATCACGCCGAGAGGCCCCCAAGACGGCCCAAAAGGGCTTCGAGACGGCCCAGGAGGCGACCATGATGGCCCCGAGAGGGGTCCAAGAGGGAGAACTTGAACGCACGCCAGTGGTGACAGTTGCGCTGCGGAGAGGCCGAAGACAACAGCCCAGGGGGCAGCCAAGACGGCCCAGAATGGCCCCGCTGAGGAGGCCCCCCGAAGCCCCTTGAGGGCCCCGAGACGCCCCAGCAAGGCCCAGAAGAGTCTCAGACGCCCCCAGACAGCCCACGAGCATCTCTGGAGTTCAGAGCGCATGATTTCGGCAACCCTGAGCCCAGAAACGTTTTCATCTCGTGGGGGTGCACCTTCTACTTCCGCCACCCTTCCGCCAGCGGAGGCGGCCCCGTTTTGATGCCGCCGCCCTTCCGCCACCTTTCGCCGAGGAAGAGACGACACCCCTTTCTATCCTTGTGGATGCCACGACAATGGACATCCGAACAGTCCGATCATTGAATTTTATATGTGTTTAAAATGTGTAGAACATGCTCTAACCATGTTTTTTTGCATATCTAAAACATGTTTGAAACATTTTTTAGGCACCTGGAATTTATTTGGCAGCATGCTTCCTCTCCATGAATCGACTTCCACAATTCTATCCTCGAAGGCGAGGCCATTTGGGGAATGCCCCAGGTGGACCTCCTCCTGCCTCTGAGCGGGCGTCTGCTCATTTCTTCTGTCGAGGCGGCCCTTCGGCGTGGAGCATCTTGTCACTGCGCTGAGCTGGCAAAGCTTGGGCCGGCCTGTCTGTGCGCCGTGGCGTCGCGTGTCCCTTGCCCATTGTGCGCTCCTAGCAAGAGAGGAGGAGGAGGAGGAGGAGGAGGAGGAGGAGGAGGAGGAGGAGGAGGAGGAGGAGGAGGAGGAGGAGGAGGAGAAGGAGGCAGAGGAGGAGGAGGAGGCAGAGGAGGAGGAGGAGGAGGAGGAGGAAAAAGAGGAGGAGGAGGAGGAGGACGAGGCAGAGGAGGAGGAAAAATCGGAGGAGGAGGAAAAAGATCAGGAGGAGGAGGAGGAGGAGGAGGAGGAGGAGGAGGGCGAGCGGACGGCGAGCGGAGGGCGAGGAGGAGGAGGAGGAGGGCGAGGAGAGGGCGAGAAAGCAGCCGAGGAAGGAGGAGCCGCGGGCAAGGCGACGAGGAAAGAGGCCCGGACGTGCATCCCCGCGCAGCGGAGAGGAACAGGCGTATCCTTCCCCTCCCTCTGCGGGGCCGGTCGAGCCTGCCGGACAGGTGTATCCTGCCCTCTGCGTTCGAGCCGGGGGTGGGTCGGAGGCCGGGGGCAGGGGGCCGTGGCATCGAGTCGATAAGTCGAGTCAGATCGATCCGAACATCGTGTGGCAAGCACCGTCTGAGAATCAGCAGCGGCATCGAGTCGGCAGGCATCAGCGGGGCCAGGCCAGATCGATTTGCGAACTGGCAGGGCTGACGCCATATCGGCATCGAGGTCGACAAACACAAGTCGTGCGTCTCGGGAGCGTGAGCCCGAGGTGCGTTTTCCACGATTGGGCTTTGCCTAACAAATTCTTGCTGCTTACTTATGTTTGAACAACCGGTGGGTGCCGGGCCGGGCCGGCCTGCGTTCTCCGGGGTTGCTTGGTCTTACCTCCTCAGAAGGGCGTTCCCCGGGGGTCTTGTTACCTGATGAGGCATTACCCAGCCTGGACGGCCAGCATTCCCCAGGGTTGCTTGGTCGTGATTTTTTACAAAGGCGTTCCCTGGTGTTTGTTGGTTTTCTATAGAACAAGACCTTGCCCAGTCTGGCCAGCAAGCGTTCCCCAGGGTTGCTAGGTCTTGTTTCCTTCCGGACGTTCCCATAGTTTCTGCCTGTTGCTTGGTCTTCATTCCCGTCTGCATTGTGTCAGTTGCTTGGTCTTGGCTCCTTTCTGCAGTTCCCGAGTTGCTTGCTTGCTCCCTTGCTACCTTGCAGCGCCAGGCAACGCCAAGCACTGTAAAACAACGCCAGGCAACGCTGAACAACGCAACGCAACGCCAAGCAATGAAACAGCTACGCGAAGCAACGCCAAGGCCAAACAACACAGATCAACGCCACGCAACGCCAAGCAACGCCACGCAACGCCCAGCAACGCCAAGCAATGCCAAGCAACGCTAAGCAACGCACAGCAATGCCACTACGAACACTTTCCTCTACTTGGGATCGCTCGGAGCTCGTGTTGTTCTGACTTCGACGCACCTCGATGAAACAAACCTGAACCCCGTCAACTTATCTCTTGCAGGGTGCAGCAACCGTGAAGGCGTGAGACCGGAGAGGGGGAGGAGAAAGACGTCGACGACAACGGTGAAGGAAGAGGAGGGGTGTTGAGACCGAGGTGAGACGGAGTGGCCCCAACACTGGGAAGATCGGCCTTGGCATCGGTCCACCTGATGGCCTCATTAGCTCAAAGTCAATTATGTGCGCGTGTTGGCCGTAAACCATGCCCACCCCGTGTGGTGATCGCAAATCGGGCGTCAGCGTAGTTGTCGGTTTGTGCGTATTCATCCTCCTGCGGGTGGTGCAGCTTCCAGGGCTGCTCAGGATAGCGGTTCGCGGTATGCGCTTCGGTCTTCCAAGTGGCAATTGTAAGTGGATGCAAATCTCGTCTGCAATTCCTTTCACCCGTGCGCGGGCCAGCCTTCTGTGTGCCAATTGTGCACATCGTGGCACTGGGGTACTCCGCGCCACTTGAGCCGCAGGTAAGCCGTAGGATCGTTGACCAGCCGACTTCGGCAGTCGCGTACTCGAAGGTGCGCCTTGACTTCGGATCCAGCCTACTTTGGGGAATCTCGCGAGTAGGGCGGAAATTCCCGCCCTACTTTGCCGTCGCTGTTGCCGCCACACGTTCGGGCAAGGAACAACTGTATTTCTCTGAGGCGGAACTCTCCGCCCTACTTTTTTGCACCGTGCGGGGTGCATGTCCGACACAGGTATAAGTCGGGAAACAAAACCAGCCAGCGTACGGCGGATCCGAAGTCAGGGCAGGCCAAGGCCCCGTCCCCCACCTGCAGAGCTACTCCGAATCAGCTCCTCCTCCTCCTGCTCCTCCCCTTGCCTCCCCTCCCCCTGCCCGCAGCACGGCTGGCCAGAGTGGTCGTTTTGGGCATGGTTATAGCCGTTTGGGCTCTGCCTCGACGAATTTAGGGCGGTGGCGCCTTTCAACAAATCAAGGAGAACTACCATGAATTCCCCATTCCCTCCTCCTCTTTTTTCCTCCTCCTCCTCCTGATCCTCCTCCTCCTCCTCCTCCTCCCTCCTCCTCCTCCTCCTCCTCCTCTCCTCCTCCTCCTCCTCCTCCTCCTCCTCCTCCCAGCCTCCTTCTTTTTCTTCCTCCTCCTCCTCGTCTTCCTCGTCTTCCTCGTCCTCGTCCTCGTCCTCGTCCTCGTCCTCGTCCTCCTCCTCCTCCTCCTCCTCCATCTTCCCCCCCACCCCCACCCCTCGCCCGCAGCACCGCACGGCCACAGACGGCCCGCGGCAGCCGCGGCAGCGGCGGACACCGCGGCGCCTGGTGGCGCACGCAGGGGTGGGGTGGGGCGCGGCGGCGAGCAAGAAAACGCGCCGCCTGGCATGATATTGTTTCTGAGTATTATTCTTCGGCAGTGACCCGCGTTATTCTGTGTGTTTGTGTGTGTGTGTGGGGGGGGGGGGAAGGGGCGCCCGATAACCTCACCTGTTCGCTCTGGGCAACCCCACGCGTGCCTGCGCGCACCAGCACCGCGTAGCCCCCGCGGGCCTGCGCAACCGCCAGGGTCCGATGGGGAGGCGAGGATCGGCTAGACGTAGGAGTGGCCCTGGGTAAAAGCGACCTTTGGTGCGCAGCCTTTGGGGGCGCGAGGGGGCCAAACCCGAGGGCGCGGGCCGCTTATATCGCATCGCGCTCGGCGATCGGGGGGAGCCCGATGAGCCCGCGCCAAAGGCCACCCCGGCGAAGGGTCCCTCTTACGTGTAGTCGATGGGGAGGGGCGGGCGGGCCCGATGACCCGGTTTATCGCTGGGCCCTTCAAGCACACCATCCACCGGCACAGATCACCCTCGGATCTCGGGCGTATTTTTTCCTCGGCGGCGAACCCAGCCGGGAGGAGTCTGAGAGGCGGCCGGCCTTCTCGGAGGCCGGCGGGGGCTGCGCGGCCGCCGCCTGGCATGGCTTCGGCGAGGCCCATCGAGGCTTCTCGGAGGGCGGCGGGACTGCTCGGAGGCCGCTTGCGTTGAAGGGGCCCTGGGACACACAATAAATACACGCAAATTTAAATATTCCACATAGTGTCCCATATGTTTGGGGGTTCCGCCTTCCCCCCCGCCTCCCATATTGTCCCATATTTTCTGGGGAATCGACGATGACTTGTGTCTGTGTGTTTTTTCCCTCCCGGCGCAAGGCTTCGGAAAAGGCCCGCGAGGCCTCGCGGAAGGCGCGGGGGCTTCCGAGGAGCCCCGCCGCGCTCTGAGCGGGCCTGCCCCCTCTCGCCGCCCCCTGGGGCTCGCCGCCGATGGTCGGGTGCCTCTTCGTCGGTCCTCGGACGCCTAAGTTTCCAAGCACCTCGTTGTGCATATGCCCACCCACCGCGCATCACCGTCGCCGTCTACGAGAGACAGGGCTTCTCTGAGATGTTTCAGCTGGTTGCCAGACTGGGTCGACATGGGAGCCTTGTGCTCCCCTCCCCCACGATGGGGAATCGCGATTCTATGATGAAACTCCCCCTGGCCCTCGAAGAATCGAACATCCTAAACCCGGAGACTTTGGCGCCTCGAAGCTGGCCTAGATGTTCTCCGACGCGTAAAAACACGCGTGGGGCGCTCTAAGCGCTTCTGGGCGCACTTGGGAGCGTCTGGGAGCGCCTATCCTAAAATGCCTTCAGGCCATTACGCCGCCCCTTCCGTGCCCCCCCCCATGTGGGCACACCCCTCGCGCAGATCCGTGCCCTCGGAGTGCCAGGAACAGTGTCCTGGGAGCTTTTGCAAATCGCAGGGCGCGCCCCTCACGCAGATCCTTGCAAGCTGGGGTATGCGTCGCCAAGGCGTCGGTAAGTTGCTGCGGGGAGCTACTCGTTTTTGTCGTTTCGCGTGCGCGCGTCGCATCGCCCTTTGCATCGGCTTTCGCGCACCGCGCCGCCGTGCTAAGGATGCGAACTGGGGATCCGTCTCCTCGAGGCAACGAACTATCCCGCGCTCGTTGCGCAGCCACTCCCTGCAATCTCACCGCCGCTGGGCGGCGTCCCTGCGACGCACAGGGACTCTCGTAAACATACGTTGTTCGTCAAATCGCGTCGTCGCGCGCGCGTGACGCATCGCCGTTACAGCGGCTTCCCAGAAGACTTTGCGCGACTGTCGTCGTCGTCGTTTTGAAATCAAGATCGTCGTCTTCGTCATCGGTATAGTCGTCGTCGTTTCGAGATCAATATGTATTGGGCCATGGGTGGGTGGGACACGTCCAACAGGCTTCAAGTTTAGGCTAGTGGGCCCTTACTTCTTATGTATTAAGATTACTAAGCCCTGAACACTGGAAAAAAATGGCACATGCGCTAAAATGCTGGCACACACGCTAACATACGGGCGCATACGAGCACATACGCCCCAGCATGTAAACCGGCAACATCCCTGGCAAAAAAAAAAAAAAACGATTTCCTGATCATGCGTGCAGAATCAATTGCGAATTACACTACAAATGCGCGTCCGCGGACGTAAACCCTCGCCATCCCTTGCAAACAAATATTTCCTGATCGTGCGTGCACAATCCAGTGCGATTCACAATGCAAATGCGCGTCCGCGGACGTAAACCGTCGCCAGCCCTTGCAAAAAATACGATTTCCTGATCATGCCTTCATACACCTATGAGACCTTCCTTACCACGTGCGCCGCTGTCGCAGAATCCTATGTTTCACAACGCTCACAACCACGTGCGCCGTGTGTCGCAGTACCATGATGTTTCAGGCGCTCCCAAGCGCTCCCATTCGTTGTACACTTACAACGAGGGGAGAGATGATCTTTATGGTAGAGGGGCTTGCGGGTGGGACTGGCAGCCACCGCAGGTGGGCTCCTAGGCAGGAGGGGACCAGCTGCGGCAGAGCTTGTAGACCCTAAACCCTAAACCCTAAACCCGGTTCTCGGACGCGCGCGGGTGCATGCCGACGTGGGCCATACAACGCCGGGCCGATCCTGGGGGGGAGCCAGCCGCAGATCTCCGACGGTACGACGGATGTTCTCGGGCGCTTCCGGAGGTCCTCGGACGTTTCCGGCCTCGGGATGCTTCTCAGCGGCCCGCGCCTCGCCGAGGGCGTTCGCGGGGGGGTGCCTGGGGATCGTCCCGAGCGGCCGCCCGAGGGCCGAAGTACGTCCCGAAAACCAAAAGGATCAGATTTTTTGCAGCCGGCGTTTTTGTCCTCGATGTCGGCCCAGGGCTCAGAAAGCAGGAGGGCAGCTATAAGGGGCAGGGTGATCCCTCCGCCCTCCAGCAGGTTCTTGGCCGCGATGGCGTCGGCGTTGGTCTCTGACCCTTCGTGGAACGCTCAACCTTGAACGATCGCCACCTTCTGAGGTCGGAGACAGCCGAGTGCTGGCAGCTGGCGACGCAGCCTTGGACGCGCGGGCTGGCGCCGCCGCCGTGCAGACGGACCTACCGCACCCGCCTGCTGGTGCGGTAGGTTCGCGTCGTGACGAGCCCGCTGCAGTCCTACCCCATCCATCTATCCATCCATCCATCCATCCATCCATCCATCCATGTACCGCTTGTTTTCTCTTGCCTGCTGTTTCCCTGCCTGCCGTCCTGCCCGGAGCGTCTAGGCCAGGGCGCGTGCTGTGGCGCGCCCAGCCCGGGAGCCGCGCCGCCCCTGGCTCCACCGACAGAGGTCGGCAGCAGCAGCAGCTGGAGGCGCGGAGGCTGGCATATGAAGGATGCAGGCCCTGCACCCCGGGGCCCTCCCCCAGGGCCAACCCGTCAAGTCTTCCTCTGGCCCGACCAGCCATCACTGGGGGAGCTGCGGTCCTTACCCCCCCCTGGGGGAACCCATCGCATCGAGGACCTCTCGAGAGGGGTGTCGAAATCGATGGGTTCCCCAGGGGGGTAAGGACCACAGCACCCCCAGCTGTGGCTGGCCTGCTGGCAGCCCCGGGGCCCAGGGGGGCCCCGAGGGCCTCAGGCCGGCGAGCAACTCGGGCCCCGGCTCGCGCGCGGCGGCCCCGACCCCCTCCCCCGGGTGTGGTTCTGCATCCCGGCATCGCTCTTGATGGCCGTGGGGCCCGATACGAGCCCTCGCCCGGCTTCGGATCCGCGGTGCCGTGGCTGACCTTCCGGCTCACAAAGTGTGTCGGCGTGCGCCCCGGACGGTGCGAAGCAGGCAAGACCCGGAATCTCCGCCTCGGGAGAATATGGCGGATATTTCCGCAAAGGCTCTAGCCGAAGCAACGGCTGCAAAGTAGGAAGGACATCGGTCTCAGAGGAGCTTGACATGCAGGACTGGACTCTCTGCTCTACTCACGAGATCGCAGGGGCCACGGCGAATCTGAGGTCAGTGTCGGAGGCCGGAATCGAGTAAGAGACGCCCAGGACTGAAAACCCGCATCGTCCGAGGTCTGGGCTTGCTCCCTCGACCTGCACCTTCCGCACCTTCCGCGCGGCAGGTGCCGCGCTGACGCGGCCGCCGCCGCGGCCGCAGCGGCGGCCTCCGTCGAGGCCGCAGCGGCGGCCGCGGCGGCCGCGGTGGCTGGCCGCCGCAGCCGCGTCGCCGCGGCACCTTCCGCGCGGAAGGTGCCGCCTCGAAGCGGCCACGGTGGCGCGGCATCTGCCGCGCGGAAGGTGCGGAGGGTGCAGGCGGAGGGTCGCCGGAGCTCGGCGTGGAAGGTGTGGAAGGTGCGGGTGCGGGTGCAGGTTGCACATGGAATGGGCGGAAGGTGCAGCTGAGGCAGGCCCTCGTCGTCGTCGTCGTCGTCGTCGTCGTCGTCGTCGTCGTCGTCGTCGTCGTCGTCGTCGTCGTCGTCGTCGTCAGCGGCGGCGACGGCGGCGGCGGGGGCACCAGGAGGCTCACACGGCAGCCCCGGGGCCGGCAGCGCGGCGCCCATGTGGGCGATCCCGCGGCAGCGGCCGACCCCAAGAGCGCCCCGCGCTGGCGCTGCCCCTGCTGGGACCGTGCGCTCGAGGGGAGCGCCGAGAGCCCAGACATGCTCGCACCGTAAGAGCAGTATCCCAGCACGCGGGCAATATTCAAATCCTCATCCACTGCATCCTGGAGCTTCGGGCTCCCACTCCTGAGAGGCCAGAGGCGCAGTGGATATGATCAACCTCTGGCCCCTGGAGGCTGGATCTTGATCCAGATCCACTGCTCCTCGGCCTTGTGGCGCCCCTTCCCAGAAAGCCCAAGACGCAGCGGACACGGATCTACATCGCGCCTGCGTGGCAGGGCACCCCGACAGCAGCAGCGGTGAAGAAGCGGGTCGAGGAGCAGGAGGTCGGCTCGTGAAGACGGCCATATGCACCTTAAGTGTGCGTGTACGTGTGTGTGCGTGCGTGCGCGTGCGCGTGCGTGTGCGTGCGCGTGCGCGTGCGCGTGCGCGTGCGCGTGCGCGTGCGCGGGCGCGTGCGCGTGCGCGTGCGCGTGCGCGTGCGCGTGCGCGTGCGCGTGCGCGTGCGCGTGCGCGTGCGCGTGCGCGTGCGCGTGCGCGTGCGCGCGCGTGAGTGTGTGTATACATGTGTGTGTGTGTGTGTGTTTGTGTGTGTGTTTTGTGCCAAGGATCGTGGGCGCCCGTGCCAAACATGTAGCCGGCATTGAGGCAAGGGCACGATTCCCAGACGAATTGTGAGGAAGTCTCGGGCGAAACGGCTCAAGGACCAGGCGATCTGGGGCTCTCTGTCCCCCTGATGGACTCTTCCGCGGTCTTTTGGGCCACTGTTGGGGCCCTCTGGTGAAACGCCATGAAGGAATCACGGTGAACGGCTTGGTTTCTCCATGATCCTAATGCAGAGATGTGAAATTGCCAGCTTCCCTACTGGGGGAAAGTAGAAGCCTCCTACATGGGGTCCGAGCAGATGGGGTTCAAGGATCGCGCAGCATGGCCGATGCATCGGCGACGTCGCCGCATCGCCACCATCGGCGCGGAGGACAACGGGCTCCACACCGAGCTGCATCGCCGATGCATCGGCGATGCGGCGCGATCCTCCGACTCCGTCTGCTCGGACCTCATCCAGGAGGCCTAGAGAGAGGGGACTCCACCACGCGAGGAAGCAGCCACGGAGGAGAAGGAAAAGGAGGCGCACTGAGGCGGGAAGGGGGGGACCAGCCGAGACGAGAAGGGACGAGGGAAAACCGACGGGCAGGCATCCCCCCTGGATTCGGCGACACAGCTCTGCGTCCGAAGTGCGCCGCCAAGACAAGGCCCAATCACGGCGGACGGTATTCTGCTGTTTTCAGCCTCCGAGAGCCCTCGCCGGACCCTGGGACACTCAAAAAACGACTCGGGATGAACAACCTGTCCCAGGACAGGGGTCGAGACCTCTGAATGTCGACGCTCTGAAAACTAAAAACATGACGTCGGCGTCCCAGAGACGCCTTCATGGGGTGACCTGACCGGCAGGAGCCCTCACGAACCGCTAAGCTTGAGGCACCAACACAAGAAATGAACCCGAGATGTCCCCGAGCAGCGCGTTGGGCACCACCGGAAGAAAACTAGCCTGGCGAACAATCTAACTCGGTGCAGGTGCTACCTAGCGCGGGGGGGTCTCTCCTCACATGCTGCTCGCCGCATGGTGGAGCTGGGTTCCCTTCGGGTCATGATCCGTGTGAGGGAACAGACCGAAAAGGGCGGGGTGATGCCAGGCTAGCTTTCCCATGGAGCCATGGGTGAAGCTCAATGACAATGTGGGACAATGTGGGACACGACCCGCGTGCGGAGTGTGCCGAACTGGACGGTGCAACACAACGCCAGCTTCCTCAAATGGCCAATAAGTGGATCTCCATGTATGGCACGATCCGTGTTCCCTGTTGAGAACGATCCGTGTGAGGGGTGTGCCGAGTGGGGCGCCTCGGTGCCAAGCGAGTTCCTCCACGGGGGTCGTAGGTGGAGTTCTCTGTGGTGCACGATCCGTGTAAGTGGTGTGCTGAAATGAGCGCGGTGGCCCATGGGAGGTTCTTCACTGGGACCGTAGGTGAAGCTCTGTACTGTTTTCGAGTGTCAATATGATTTAAAAACCTTTGAACGCAAGGTTAAAAGTTGAAGGTGGCGAAGGGGCCAAATAGAAGCGAGAAAGAGCTCCCTGCAGGGTACGATGCGCGCGGGAGGGTTCCTCCTCCTCCTTTTCCTCCTCCTTCTCCTCCTCTTCCTCCTTCTCCTACCCCTCCTCCTCCTCCTCTTTTTTTGCGCTAGGCTGACTTTGAGCGGAGCTCGTAGCGTCGTAACCTGCTCCTCCTCCTCCTCCTCCTCCCCCTCCTCCTCCCCCGGCGTGCTCCAAGGGCGCCCGTGGAGCGTCAGCGGGCGCCACCTCCTCGCCGCCGACGCTTCGACAACGCCGACGACCGCGGCGCAGGAGGCCCTGTGGAGTGCTCGCTGGTGCGCTGCACGACGCGCAGCGGGAAGCAGGTGGCTATGACCGCTGAGAACAGCCAGAGGTTCCCGCGTTCCTGACACGCGCATTTCCTCGGAAAGCAAATCACGAAATAGAAGAGTTTTCGAACATTTCTGAATATGTGGCCCGATCTCAGCTCTCAGGTCCCTCCCGCGGCATGCATTGGATCATGTCCTATCGATTGAACTGCATAGAAGCTGTGTGGCGGAGCAGACCCGTGCCCTCCTGGGGCCGCCGTTGTCAGCGCTGGCCCTGAGGAGAGCGCCATGCTTCCTGTAGGCCGCCACCCCTCGGAAGGGAGAAGGGCGTCCTCGGTGGCCTCGCCCGCGCCTCCGAGGCCGTCAGAGGAGCCCCGGCGGGGCACTTCGGACGGCCTCCGAGACGAGGGGCGGTCCCGGGCGGCTGTCGCGAGCCGGAACCCATGGGGCCCGACCTGAAGCTCGCGCTCGCCTCCTGTGGGCCGACTGCGGCAGCGGCTCTGCGTTTCGGGGCTCGGGCGATCGAAGCTAGAGCCAGACGAGAGCACGGGGCCAAGACGCCCCCGGGCTGATCGGCGGAATTGCATGCATGACGTCCTCTCTTCCACTCCTCCTCCTCCTCCTCCTCCTCCTCCTCCTCCTCCCCCTCCCCCTCCTCCTTCTCCTCCTCCTCCTCCTCCTCCTTCTCCTCCCCCTCCTCCTTCTCCTCCCCCTCCTCCTCCTCCTCCTCCTCCTCCTCCTCCGCCTCCTCCGCCTCCTCCGCCTCCTCCGCCTCCTCCGCCTCCTCCTCCTCCTGCCCCCTCCTGCCCAACCCCTCCTACTCGTCCTGCGCCCCCTGTGCTCCTGCTCATGCTCCTGCTCCCCCTCGTGCCTCACCTTGTGCTCCGCAGCTTCCCTTCGTCCTGCTCCTCCCATTCCTTCTGCTTATCCTTCTCCTGCTGGTGCTGCTCCACCTCCTCCTTCTCCGTATCTCACTCGTCCTACTGCTGCTCTTGCTCTTGATCCTCCCCTTCCTGATCCTGCTGCGGCTCCTCTCCTCCCTCCCCTTCCAAATCCTGCTGGTGCTGCTGCTCCTCCTCTCCTCCGCCTGGCCCATGGTCTGCGAGGCGCCCCTCCACCCCCTTCCCCCCAACGTGAGCTCTGTCCGCGGCCAGCCTCCCGTGCAGACGGGACAGCCCGCAAAGAATCCTCCTCCTCCTCCTCCTCCTCCTCCTGCTCCTCCTCCTCCTCCTGCTGCTCTTTTTTTTTTCCTCCTCCTCCTCCTGCTCCTCCTCCTGCTCCTCCTCCTCCTCCGGCTCCTCCTCCTCCTCCTCCTCCTCCTCCTCCTCCTCCTGCTGCTGCTCATGTGTTCCTCGTCCGACCACCCTCGGCCACCTTCGTCGCCCTCCGCCTCACTGCTCTTCCTCTACTTCCTTGTCCTCCTTGTCCTCCTCCTGCTCCTCCTCCTCGTCATCGTCATCGTTATCATCATCATTACCACCACCAACACCAACACGATCTCCAGCATCATCATCATCATCATCATCATCATCATCATCATCATCATCATCATCATCATCATCATCATCATCATCATCATCATCATCATCATCATCATCATCATCATCATCATCATCATCATCATCATCATCATGATCATAATCATCATCATCAACATCATCATCATCCTCATCCTCATCCTCATCCTCATCCTCATCATCAGCATCATCATCATCATCAGCATCAGCATCAGCATCAGCATCAACATCATCATCATCATCATCATCATCATCATCATTTGCATCGTCAACAACAGCACCAGCATCGCCAGCATCACAATCAGAATCATCAACATCAGCATCATCATCAGCACCAGCATCAGCACCATCAGCATCAGCATCAGCATCAGCATCATCATCATCATCAACATTAGCATCATAGTCATCATCAGCAGCATCATCATCAGCAGCACCAGCATCAGCACCATCATCAGCACCAGCATCATAATCGTCATCACCATCAGCATCCTCATCATCGTTACCATCACCTTCACCATCACCATCACCATAACCATTAACATCACCACCATCATCGTACTCAACACCGCAATCTGCATCAGCATCGTCACGACCACCAGTATAACCACCACCACAACCATCAGCATCAGCATCAGCATCAGCGTAACACTCGGCATCATCATCACCAACAGCAACATAACCATCAGCAGCAACAACATACGCATCAGTATCATTACACATACCATTACAACAATCATGATGATAACCATCACCATCACCATCACCGTCATCAGCATCATCATCAGCATCAGAGTCATCGTCATCATCGTCATCGTCATCATCATCATCATCATCGTCGTCAACGTCATCGTCGTCGTCCTCACCACCATCACCATCACCATCACCACCATCACCACCATCATCACCATCATCACCATCACCATCACCATCACCATGACCTTGGCCACCATCATCATCATCAGCAGCAGCATCATCGTCATAGTCATCACCAGCATTATTATCATCAGCATCATCATTATCATCATCACTACCACCACCATTATTACCAGCATCATCAACATCATCATCATCGTCATCGTCATCACCATCATTATCATCATCACCGCCATCATCACCACCATCATCATCATCATCATCGTCGTCGTTGCAATCGTCTTCCTCATCGTCATCGTCGTCGTCATCTTCTGCTGCTGCTCGTGCTCTTCCTCCTCCTACTTCCTACTCCTGCATCTGCTCCTCCAGCCTGCTCCTTCCCGTCATCCTCATCATCATTATGATCATCAGTATTATCACGATCATCATCTTAATCTTCATCTCCATCATCATCATCGGCATATTTAGCATCATCATCATTATCCTCGTCGTCTTCGTCGTCGTTGCAATCGTATTCCTCATCGTCATCGTCGCCGTCGTCCTCTTCTGCTGCTGCTCGTGCTCTTCCTCCTCCTACTGCTGCACCTGCTCCTCCAGCCTCGTCCTGCCCGTCATCCGTATCATCATTATGACCATCAGTTTTCTCACTATCACAACCTTAATATTCATCTTCATCTTCATCATCATCGGCATACTCGGCATACTCATCATCATCATCATCATCAGCAGCAGCAGCAGCAGAAGCAGCATCATCATCATCATCATCATCATCATCATCATCATCATCATCATCATCATCATCATCATCATCATCATCATCATCATCATCGGCATACTCATCATCATCATCGGCATACTCATCATCATCGTCATCATCATCATCACCACCATCACCATCATCATCATCATCATCCTCGAACTCCTGGGCCGTCTTGGAGTCGGCGTCGTCGTCATCGTCCCCTTCGTCGTCGTCGTCGTCGTCCTGGTCGTCCTCGCCCTCGCCGTCGTCGGGGCACGCCGCGGGCGGCGGGGGATCGGAGGAGGCCCCGCCGAGACAACGGCGGCCCTCCCCCCCGCCAGGCCCAGGTCCGCTCGAGGTCGGTCCAGAGACCTCTCCCAGGGTTAAGTCGGGCCTGTCCCTCTTCAGGGGGATTTTGGACGAAAAATTGGAAAAGAGTCAAACAAAATACCCCCTGAATAGTCAAAGCATACTAAAACATAGTCCCCATACTATTTCTTGACTATTTTTTATTGTTCCTCCTGTAGAGGGACACGCCAGACTTAATCCCAGGATCGACCCCGACCCGCTTCTCGACGCGAACCTTTCGCTGGCAACTCACGGGAGCCTCCCATAGCATCTCGTCAGCTCTTTTGCGAATCGACGCTAGATCGACGCTAAATCGACACCAGCCGACGCCAAATCGGCGCTAGGTCGTCGACTCCAGACGCTGATCGACGCCAGTCGACGCTGACAACGGAATTGAGAGAGGGTACACCCGGCTGCCATGAGTTGCCACCGAAGGATCGAGGACTGGGCCCCTCGGTGGGGCCGACACCAGCTGCATGCAGCAGACTTCGTACCCCCCCCCCCCTTCCCCAATCCCCCCCTTTCGTCCGGCCCGAACCCAGACCCCCGACGTAATGATTTTTTCATTACGTCGACTCCAGAGTTCTCGACCCCTCCCCCAGGACTGGTTTGTCATCCTGAGTCGTTTTTTGACGCTCCCGAAGCCCGGTGAGGGCCCCCAGAGGCCGAAAACGGCGAAAAACCTCCCGTCATGATTTTTTCATTACTCGAGGGGGTCTGGGAAAGGATCTGGCCCCCCAGGGCGACGAGCAGCGGCCCGGGAGGCCCGACGAGCCCCAGGGAAAGCCGCCGCAGGTGCGAGCGGCCCCCCGCTCTGGCGGCGAGCGCCGGGGGGGAGCGAGCACGGGGCGGGCACCTCTCGGCAGGCTCGGAGGCCCTCCGGCCTTCTGGGGAGCTTTTGTCGGAGCCTCCCCTCCTCCCCCTCCCTCCTTCTCCTCCTCCTCCTCTCCTCCTCCTCCTCCTCCTCCTCCTCCTCCTCCTCCTCCTCCTCCTCCTCCTCCTCCCCCGAAGGCGCAGAAAACTTGGGCTTCTGAGAGGCCCCATCGCCTTCTGGGACGGCCTTCTCTGTCTCGCTTCCACACCGGGCTCGCCGCCGACTGCTCCCGGACTGGCCCGCCAACCGAAGGACCATGGTAGTGGCGAGCGTCGCTCTCTGTCTCGACGGCGGAGACTGTGGAGGCCCTGCCAGCTTCGACTAGGAGGCCGCCCGCAACATCCAGAACGGCTCGCTCGCTAGGTGGTCGCGGTGTCCAGAGAAGACGGCCCCCCGACCCCGAAAACGCGCCCGCAACATCCAGAACCGTTCGTTCGCTAGGTGGTCGCGGTGTCCAAAGAACACGGCACCCCGCCCCCGAAAACGCGCAGAACAAGGTCCGCACTCCACGGGCGCGGCCTGTCCGGCCCCTGGCAAACCCTCCTAAAACAGGGCTAGGATCGGGATAAATCGCTCCAGAGCGTTCCAGAGCGCTCTCAGAGCGTTCCGTAACGCTCAGGAGCGGCCGCGGCGCCCAATACATCCGCCAAACCCGCCGATGTTCAGAGATTTCGAGTTATCCCGATCCGATTATGTCCCGATCTTCGCATCGTTTTACCTCCCCTCTGGTGACGCCGCCCTCGCCTCTCGAGCTTCCCCCCCGCCCGAACACATGCGCCTTGGGGCGAGGCGTGGAGCACGGCACCTGCTCCTCCAGCCTCGTCCCGTCATCCGTATCATCATTATGACCACCAGAATTCTCACGATCACAACCTCAATCTTCATCTTTACTTTCATCATCATCATCATCATCATCATCATCATCATCACCATCATCATCAGCATCATCACCATTGGCATACTCATCATCATCATCCCGCCACTGCACTTCATCCCGAGGTGGCGCGGGCCGCCTCTCCACCCCACGCGTCGGCGCGCGGGCGCGCGCGCAGATGCCCCGACAGCCGCGCGAGGCGCCGCGTCGGCGCGCGCGCAATCTCGCCGCGCGAGGCGCAACCTCGCCGCGCGATGCCCCGACAGCCGCGCGAGGCGCGCGCGCGATCTCGCCGCGGGACCTAATGCCCGGAGAGGTCCCCCGCGCGGGGGCCGCAGCAGCACGGGCCCGCAGGCCGCACTGCACTCCTCCTCCTCCTCCTCCTCCTCCTCTTCCTCCTCTTCCTTCTTCTTCTCACTCTCACTCCTTTTCCAATGGCTCTCTCTTCACCCCACCATTCCAGGAACGAAAGGGCTGCGGAAAATAATGAGCGAGGGCACACAGCACCGACGCACCTCTCCCCAGCAACATGGACGACGGAGCCACAAGGGCCAGAACCCGCCTTCCAAGGCCAGGGAGAGGGACGCACTACTGTCTACCCCCAGAGCAAGCTCTGCATCCGAGCATTCAGCAGGCACCTCTAGGCCGACTGACACAACCATCACCTCCTGTCATAGAGCTGTTCCCACCACTCACCCCCTTTGGGGCAATCGGGAATAAGTGGCCAGGGGTGTGACACATGCTGGCCCTTAGGCCAGGGGAGCCGTCCATGTAATATGTGGCGCCTCTGCTGCACGAAAATCTTATCACAGGGGCCCCCAAGCTTTCTCGGAAGCCCTGGCGTATAAGCCCCGCAACGCATACAAAATACAATGGGTAAGCCCGTTTCGACCACCCGACACACGTGTAATTTATGAGGGCGGTCTAACGGGATCTCCGCCAGCCTCCTGAGGGCCTGGGGGAGAACAGTACAACTACCAGGGGCTCTCTTATCATTGAAGCACCTGGCGCACTGGACACACCTCCAACGGCACCCGTTCCACAGCACTCTGTGAGCACGGCCGCTGGGGAGAACCCTCAGCTTCGGGGGGGCGGGGCCCCTACTTAGTTTACCGAACAACTCCTTGGCTGGCGGTAGATCCGACAGGAAACAAGCTACAGGCATGGCAATATCGTCCCATTCGGCGGCAGCCTTCTCATATCTGAATACATTTCCCAAGACATCTGGGTGCGTGTGTACCCCATCTCGGGCGAACTCGTCAGCTCTGCCATTCCCTCGCTTATGTCGTCGCGAAACGCATGTGAGAGTCTCATCTGCGACGTGTGCCTGAACTTTTTGTAGACACCCCGCTGGGTAGCGTCTCTGAAACAGGGCTCTCCAAACCTCTGAGAGCGGCGTGGCGCCAGAAGTCGCCGTGAAACTGTTCTCTGCGCCGCTGAAGAGGCCCCTGCAGTCCACGTGGATCGCGAACACAGCATCTGGTAGTTCTCTAGAAAGGTGTTCGAGCGCGTGTAAAAGCGCATAAACTGTTGCAAAGACCGCGCTCTGGGGGGGGGGGAACCTGGCAAGTTCCCGAAAGCCGCCTGCTGGAATTCTCCTTCGTCTTTGACCGAACAGCCCACCCTGATCTTGCAATAGGTAGAGTGGGCCCCATGCAAGACCCAGCAGAGTAGATATGCATATCCTTAGTGAAGGAGATTATCTCACAGGGACCCCCTCCGCGTTCACATTCTTAACCCCCCGCCCCAAGCGCGCGGAACAATGCCTGCAGGGAACGGCAGCCACAAATTACTGAACAGCGGGTCGTCGGGGCCAGCCTCTAGACCGCGCTTGGCCAGCTCGTCCGACAGAAACTTGGATCTGCGTCCACGCAGACCTTCACACTGCTAGAGGCGATGCCATACATAATATATGTGCCCATTCTGTTCACTGCGGCAGAAAGGGCACAGAGGTGATACCTGATATCCCCATCGATGTAGGGTGCTAGCAGTGACGCACGAACCTGTAAAAACTCGTTTAATGCAGCGGCGAAGCATTTTGGACCACTTGGGCGACTTAGATCTCCAGGAGCCCCTCGGCGGTTCGACCCAGAGCCCCCTTTCCAGGATCTCCAACGCACGCTCGCTGTCACGATCGCCTAAATATTTTTCCATGCGATCCGAGATGAACTGTTTACTAATGTCGCGCATGAAGTACTTAGATACTTGACAGTAGGGCGTGTCCGTGAGGATGAGGGGGCCCCCGCCCCGCATCGCGAAGTGCCCAGGACCCACAACTTCTCAATTCGCGTTCATCAGCCACTGAAGCATATCCCCCACAGGTCCCAGAGCTCTGTAATCCCAAGACCTTCTAGGGTGGGCCTCCATATGGTTCTGAATGATGGGTATAATTCTGGCCAGCTCGCCCACCGTCAGACAGTCACCTTGTCTGTGCTCCTGCGACGTGGCCAGCCAGAACTCCCTGGCGCACCTTGTCAGCGTAGCACCTGCATGGGGAAGCGGGTCCTTCTCAGGCTCCAAAGAAAAGGCCAGTACGAGGTCAGCTCCACAGCACGTGAGGCCTAGGAGGGCTCCTGCCTGAGATTGAAGACGACGGAACTCGGCTGGCGACCATCCCACCACCTCCTCCCCGAACGTCGTGGCAGGTTTCACACCGCATAACCACACCTTGGCCCTGGATCTCTTAGGATTCCGAAGTGAAGCAATATTATACAAGCGTTGTTTTGCCCTTGGCCCACCTCTCCCTCCTTTTGCGTTTCCCTTCCCCACCTCCCGATGCTTGCCTGGGGCAAAGTCCACTCCCAGGTTGGTGCTCGTAGGATCGTAAGCTCCTGCGTACTTGCCCAGCCCAGCGAGTGCAGCACGCACCAATGCCGAACTAGTTCCAGTCAAGCGGAACTTTTTGAGAGAGAGAGGGTGAGGTTGAAGAGGCTGGAGAGGCCATTCACCAAGAGTGCTAAGGTCATACCATGTTCTGGACACAGTTCGCAATATAATCATTATACGCATTGAGACCGAAATCGTCTATATGCACAGCCAGGGTAGGGGTAAAGCCTTGCTCTAGGTAGGCGTTCACGCCGGGTATGCAGTCACCTTTTATTTCAAAAGTAGCTGTGCTGCTCCCTGCCAATATCCTATGCCCAGGCTCAATGGGATGAGAAACCATCCCATCCATGCAAATAATCCTCCTCCACCCATATGTATGCAGCGCAAACCTTAAAGGGTGTAAAGGGAACTTCCATTCTATAGCCGTGCGAACTAGCTGAGGATGTTGTACATGTTCGTAGCATTGTTTGAGGTCCCCCATAGCGATAGCACATGTTTCTTTTCCCCTACAGCTAGATCTCCACGGACCGTCTGTCTCCAAACAATATCAGCTGCGCTCCTGGACGGCGCCATGGAGAACACTCCTCTGTCCTGGACGCGCTTCTCCCAGTTTTGGCAATCCCTGGAATGCCACCTTGAGGTCATCCTGATCACCGAATGGAAGAAACCAATGGGACGACGTCCAACGACAGGCTTCCGAAAACGTGCTATCTGGAGAGTGCGCATCCAAGAGGGGGCTGCTCCGATCACCGTCATGAGGCGCATAAATTGTCCCAGCAGAGCTGCTGCTGGTCTGCAAAGAAGATGATAATGGCGTGGGTGAAAGCCATCTGCAGCAATCGCCGATCTCTTAAAACTCTTGCTCAGGGCTATCACCTCTTCGACATCTGGAGCCTTCGGGAAGACCATGTCTTCAGTCCAGTCCAGAATCTGACACGTATCTCGTCCCTCCTCCCCCCATGACTGTGACCATGAAGTAACCTCCTCCTCCATCTGAGCAGTCAAGCATGAGGTGTGGCTGCCACTGTCAGTGGCAACTATGTCCTGGCGCCTCGCCTCAGCTGCCTTGGTGTAGGCATGGGCCCACTTGGCCCCCCCCTGCGAGAGCCTCCGTGCACCAGTCCTTCCACTTCTGGGCGCGGTCCTTGCGGTCCCTGGGCAGACAAGCTTCAGCATTCACAGTTGCAAGCTGGTATAGAGAAAAGAAAGACTCAGCAACGAGCTCTGCACACCAAATGAAACCAGTGCAATGTAGCGGCACCAGGGCAGCTTGGAGAAAACCAAGCCAGAGAGACTTCCCACCTGGATAATGATAGTTAAACATCCCTCCAGAGACAGTAGACTCATACGTAGAATTCACCAATGATCTGAAATATTCAGGTTGTGTAAGATAGTTACAGCTGTGTACCAATGGATATAGCTCGTGTGCGCGACGGGCAAGCCAATGGAGTGCTCGGTAGGGGCTCCTTGTAGGTGACCTTCTAGTACATAAGAGTTCCCCCAAAGGTATATCGACAGTGGTGTACTCAAAACCTCCACGGAGTCCTTCAGGGTAGCACTGCAGGGTCCCTTCGAATTCCTTCCAAGCACGATCACACCATTCCCCATAGACCTCATCCAGACCAAGATGAAGAGCGGCCTTCTCTGGGCCCGAGGGGAGGCGATAGCCCCCTTCAACCTCCAGGGGCTCCAAGAGGGCATCCATGCGCACGCCTAGATCAGCGTACTCAGGGGCCTCTGGAGCAGGTCCTACAGGCAAGTCGACGGGCAGTCGTGCATATTGGCGAAGCCTCTTCACTGTGATCTTGTCCAGGCCCTGCTTTAGCGTTAGGAAGACGGGACGATGAGGATAGATGTGTGTGTCCAACCCCGTTCTCGCCTCATCGATACAAGGTAAGAGTGTCTTCCCAACCAGAAAGTAGTCAAAGCAGGTGCCTGGACTGGATGCTGTGCATGTGATTGTCGGTGAGGGCACCACCAGCTGGCCTTTGAGCTTGTGTGGTGCGAAGCCTTCCTGACACACTTTGGGTTCAAGTTGAAATCTCCACCGACTATGTAAGGCGTGCTGTTGCGTAAAATGTCTTCCTCCTCCTCCTCCTCCTCCTCCTCCTCCTCCTCCTCCTCCTCCTCCCCCTCCTCCTCCTCCCCCTCCTCCTCCTCTTCTCCCTTTCTCCTCCTCCTCCTCCTCCTCCTCCTCCTCCTCCTCCTCCCCGCCCTCCTCGGGTGACGGTCGCCGTCGTCGGGTCGGGCGAGCAGGGAGAAGGGGGGGGCGGAGGGTGGACGGGATGGGCATCTGCCACACGCGCCCCCCGGAGGAGAAGCCCGTGCACGCATGCGCAGGGGGGGAGAGTCGAGTGGTAAGGGCGAGGGGGGGAGGCGGGGGGAGGAGCAGAAACAGAGGGAATAAGGGAGGCCGGCGCGTGGAGGCGCCACAGGGCGCCCGTCGAGGGAGAGGCAGGGCGCCAGTCGTGGGCTAGGCAGGACCAGTCGGCATCGAGCCCGCAGGCCAGATCGAATCGAAAGGCGAATCGGATCGGGCTGCATCGGCACTGCGTCGAGATCGAATCGGATCGGCGGCGACAGGATGCACAGCAGCGCCGAACAGGAAATCGGGCCGCATCGGATCGCCGGCGCCTCGGGATCGGATCGCATCGGGCCGGGCAGAAGCGATGTCGGATCGGAGCGGCGGAATCGAAGCAGACCCCGCGGGAAGGGTGGGGATAGGGGGCCCCAAAATATACACCACCACCACCTCCCTCCCCCCCTCCCTCTCGCTGGAAAGAGGAGACAGGAGGAATCGACGTGGTGGTGGTGTATATTATTTGGGGCCCCATGGGGAGGGGGGGGCGTAGCAGGGAGGGAGGAGCGCGGGTGAGAGGAGGGGGAAGGCCTGTGTGCACCGCCCCGGCGGCCGAGGCGGGGGCGGAGGGGGGGAGGGGGTGAGGGGTGGGGGATGGGCAGAGCAGGGCGGGAGGGGAGGAGGCAGGGGGAGAGGGATGGCTCGGTGTCCAGACGCCCGAGGCCATGGCTCTTCCAGTGCAGAGTCTCTGGACCAACCAAGACCAGTAAACGCTGGGGACCAGCTCAGGTCAGATCGAGAGGCTTCTAGAAAGGCCTACCTAGGCAAAGTCTCTAGAAGTGATCGAGGTGACGGCCCTTCCCCCTTGACCCGCTCTTCGTCTCTAGACGGCCCTGGGTGAGGGCCCCCGGATGCCAACAGCGGGGCAAGCACGTTTGGTCTGGATTATTTCCAGACGTCCGATTCTGGGTGCCCTGTCTCCCACGTGGAGAACCACAGCACGTCCGCCCGAACGACGAAAAAACATTGTCTCACGCAAGACTGCATAGCGACCTCACGCGCTGGCCTACGCTGGCCGCCCATGCGGCACGCTACGCTGGAAACGAAGGAGCTTACGCGCCAGCTTATGACCTGCAGATTACGCGCGAGTGTCCGCCCAGTCGAACCCGTTTTCTTCCGTCGTTCGCGTGGTGCTCGAGTAAGACGAATGCGACAACCGCCCAAGCGGCGGCTGGTTACGAGCTGAAGCCCCTCTTCACGCGAGCGGATGCCTCAACTACTCGCGCCCGTCATGTCTATGCCGCGGCCCGTGTCGCTACATGTCGTCGCGGCCCATGTCTATCTGGATGTCCTGCGGCACCGCTCTCTTTTTGCAGCCTGGACACTGCCAGCGGCGTCTGGCCCACATGGATGGCAAGGGGTGGCCGTGTGGAAACCCGAGCAGCGGTGTCGGCACCTTTTTTTTTTTTTTTGTTTTCTCTCTCTCTCTCTCTATCCAAGGCTTGACACGTATTCACCGGGAGCGGCCAAGAAAGGGGTGTCCAAGAGGGGGGGTGCAAATCAGCACCGGCGGCATGTGCGCGGCCCAGCGGGGGGGCCAGGGACGGAATGAGATAACAAGAGGCGCCATGAAATCTGGGGAAATATCATGGCCCCCGCCAGGACATCCACCCCCCCCTAGTCATCTCCTCCACCTCCTCCTCCTCCTCCCCCACCTCCTCCTCCTCCTCCTCCTCCTCCTCCTCCTCCTCCTCCTCCTCCTCCTCCTCCTCCTCCTCCCCCTCTTTGCCGCCCCCGAGTTCAGGCAGCAGCGCTCTCGGCGGCCAGCGCGCCACCCTCCGCGTCGCGAACCCCGGGAGAGAGCGAGGCCGTGGATGCCTCGGGGCCGCGCCTGCCTGGGCGGGAATGCTGTCGCGAAGGAGGAGGAGGAGGAGGAGGAGGAGGAGGAGGAGGAGGAGGAGGAAGGTCCGTATCCATTGTGGCCCAACCCCATTTCCCCCCCTCGTGGGGGGCGGGCCGCTGCGGGGATGGACCTCATGGGCGCCAGCCTGGCGCGCGGGCGGCAGCTCTGCGCCAGGGCCAGCCCCGAGCCATGGAAGCACAACGAGACGAGGAACGAGGGGGGCTGCCCGAACGAGTGGCGGCCTTCGAACCAACGCCAGAGAGAAATCGACCGCTTCGGCGCCTGCAAGGCGCGCCGACTCGCCCGCAGGCGGCGCCGCGACGCCTGCGAGGCGGGGCTTCGCGCAGCTGGCATCAACACAAAGACGAGGTACATCGTGATCCAGGTCCCCAACCAGAGTAAGCCCCATGATGGGCACCAGAGCGACTGGAAGGGCGACGTGCAGCCCGAGGAGCAGAACGCGCCGCCCGACACGGACCTCGAAGCGGAGCGGCTCCTGGGCGAACCGCTAGACCTCGCGCGCCCTGCGCCGCCAGCGGTCGCCTACCCCACGGAGGTCTACCTGCGGGCGCGTGCAGAGGTGGCTACCCGAGCTGCTGCCGCACGCCGAGCCGAAGCAGCTGGCCGTGCGAAAGCCGAGCGCCAGACGAGGGCTGCACTACCAGACGCACACACACACACACCAGCGCAGCAACCCCCGATTGCTGGCAAGACGTCCTGTGCGGGGGGGGGGACGCAAACACGCCAGCGCAGCAACCCCTGCCTGCTGCCGAGACGTCCCGTACAAGGGGGGTCGCAAAGAAGCACGAGCAGGAGGACGCGGAGGACAGCGACGCCGACTGCGAGGGACAGCTCGGGGAGGACCGGCCTGAGCCCGAGGAACGACAGCAACAGCGCGGGGAGCAGCGCGATCGAGAAGAGCGCGCAAGGCCAGGACGACAAGGAGTGCGACACCTTCCAGAAGAACAAAGCGGCAGTCTGCGCCGCGCTCCGCGATGCAGGCATCGACGGGCCCAACGCCAGCACCCTCGCCCACATGGCCGCCCTGAACATGCCCCTCCCAGCCAGGATCGCCGAGATCATCGCAGCCTCCGCCCTCCGGAACACCGGCCACGTCGACACGTACGAGGCCCAGCGGATCGGCGGCCACATCGACACCTATGTGGCCCAGAAGACCGACGGCCACGTGAAGCAGAACGAGGCCCAGCGGATCGGCGACCACGTCGACACGTACGAAGCCCAGTGGACCAACTGCCACGAGAAACAGGACACGAACGAGGCCCAGCGGATCGGCGACCATGTCGACACGTACGAAGCCCAGTGGACCAACTGCCACGAGAAACAGGACACGAACGAGGCCCAGCGGATCGGCGACCACGTCGACACGCACGAGGCCCAGTGGATCAGCGACCACGTCGACACGGACGAGGCCCAGCGGATCGGCGGCCACGAGAAGAGCTATGGGAGCGACTCCAAGGACGAGAAGGCAACGGGAGTGACCCCAAGAACAAGATGGTACGACAAGGTGCGCTTCAACGAGGACTCAGAGATCTACACCTTCGAGGCGGTGCCCGAATCCCCAGCGACGGTCACCGAGGACGAGGAGGACGACCTAGAGAACGACACCGAGAACCTGCCCTACGACCCAGCCGGCCCAGCCGACGACGGCGACGCCCGCTACAACGACGCGCCCCAGGAGAACGCCTCCGACGGCGCGCGCCCGCCACCAACCTGGAGACCCAGCCTCCGCCCCGCAACATGGTCCTCGGCCACGGCTCCGACCTCAACGACGGCCTCGAGGGCGCCGACTGCGTCAACGCCCTACGGGGTACGGCGCCATGGCCGTAACAAGGCCTCAACGAGGCCTACGTGAGCAACCTCCTGGCGCTCAGGCACACGGCCCACCAGTACGCCACCTTCACCATCGTCGACACCCCCTCAGGGGTGAGCATGCCGCCCTCCTGCCAGAGAGGAGGGTAGGCGGCCCCTGGGGGGGGTGGAGGTCGACTCCCATGCCTGAGCGGCAGCTGCCGCGGGCGGCGGCTTCGGGCCGCGGCCCTCCACCTCGACCCCTCCCCCCCCTGCACCTCCTTCCCCTTCCCCTTCTTCGGTGGGGGGGGTGCCCGAGGACCCCTGAGGCCCCTGCCCCCTCGGAGGCTTTTCGAGGCGCTCGGAGATCTCTGAGGACTTCGGAGGCCTTGAGTCGCGACGGAGCGTCGGCCGCGGCCGCTTAGGCCTGCGGCGCGGCGCGGGGCTACGGCGTCTGGACCGCCAAGCCCGCAGCGCGCAAAGAGGAGGAGGAGGAGGAGGAGGAGGAGGAGGAGGAGGAGGAGGAGGAGGAGGAGGGCCCCAGCACCCCGATCGAGCCCAACCGTGGTCCTTCCAGGACGAGAGTTTCCTGGTGTTGGAGAAGAAGGAGGTTGAGGAACGGGGGCGACCGCATCATCTTGAGTTATACGTGCACTCCGTGGCGATACGCGGCGGACCTGACCAGTGACTTCATTCACAGCAACATCCCAGAAGTGAAAAAAAGCACCAGCGTGGAGCAGAGGAGCGAGGGGAAGGAGAGGAGGAAGAAAGAGAGAGGCTGGGACCGCGAGGTGGCAACCTAAGCGGTCGCAGCTGTTGTGAAGCTGCTGTGGTCTTTCCAGGACGAGAATTATGTCATGAAGCTGTTGGCTCAAGGTACTTCCTGGAAGTTCCAAGATGTCCAGCGTTCCTCGCTTCTGAAGCCTGCGCGGGACAACAGGAAATCTAGGAACACTTGGAAAGTACAGTATCGCGCCTACCCCCCTGACTTTCGACCAGCCGAAACATTGGATTTGGCACGCTGGCATACAGTCGACCCGTATCATAAGGATGCGCGGAAGGATGCAAGGGCCTTGGAGGGCCAAGATGACGTCTTTCGAACGAGGCTGGCCAGCGAAATTCGCTAAAGATGGGCAGAAGGGGCATGGATGCAATGGGTACCTTTGGAAAGGTTGCCCATCCTTACCATGCGGGTCGACTGTAATTACGCACTGCGGCTCGGACCAGCCCCAAGAAATAGAAAGGGGAGAACCCCCCCCCCGATCTCTCCCAGGAGAGGGAACGAGGGGGAACAGAGCCCACAGCGGTGAACGACTCATCACTTCTCGTGACTCCTGCCCCCGCAGCTGCGGCGGCTTCGGAGCTGCGGCGCTTCAGCTTGTGCTGCCTGCTATTACTTGCGTGATGTCAAGATGCGTGGCTCCAGCGACCTTGGACCGCACAAGCATCTCTTACGCTTGGCACCAGCGATTTTTTTCTCTTGGACCCGCATGAGCTCGAAACACTCCCGACGCCGCCGCCGCCGCCGCCGCCGCCACCGTCGTCGTCGTCGTCGTCGTCGCCGCCGCCGCCGTCGTCGTCGTCGTCGTCGTCGTCGTCGTCGTCGTCGTCGTCGTCGTCGTCGTCGTCGTCGTCGTCGTCGTCGTCGTCGTCGGCGTCGTCGTCGTCGTCGTCGTCGTCGTCACCCCCCCATCCCCCATCTGGGGGGGCCCGTGGAGTCCTGAGACCCATCCCATCTGGGGGGTGGCCCGTGGGGGCCCTCGACCCCGGGACCAATGCGTGGCCAGCTGCGCCCTGCCGCGCCCGCGGCGACCATCGACGGCCCCGCCCGCCGCGCAGGGTGTCCTTCTCCTGGTGCCCAAGGATCAGGGGCACGGGCATCTGGGCCGCCCGGTCCGCCGCCGAGGAGGCCGCGGTGGAGGGCTTGCCGCCTGGCGCGGTCGGGGCCCCACTGACATCTCCGACGACGTCGGGCTTCTTCGGCGCTGGCGTCCTGCCTCGGTGTCGGGGCCCGTTCCAAGCTCCGGGGCCCCCGTGCCTCGGGGAAAAAAACGGCGGACCAGTTTTCGCTACCTGTGGCTTCCTGGGGCCCTGTGTACTGGCCGGGGCCTCGGGGCCGTCAAACAGCACCTCGTGATGCAGAGCCTGTCCCTGGGAAGGGTTCCAGACATCTGGGCGCCCACGTTCTAAAGTAATCACATTACATCAGAGAAAACCCCAATCAGTGGATGGTGTTCGCTGAGGAGATCGACCCGGAACCCAGGAGCCCAGGAACCCCAAACCCACCGAAATTAGCTCAGAACCAACAACCGGGAACTCGGGAACCTGGAACTGGGAACCTGGGATCCCAGCCTGCTACCAGATTCGGCGGGAACGTTCGCCAAATCTTTCAACTTCTGCTAGGACCCCTTCAGTGCAAGCACTGCTTGAGGAACCTTCGGGTCGGGGGCCTGGGAAGATAGATCCAGGACGAAGAACCACGGGAAAAAGCGGCCGGGGCCCGTCTCTAGGGGAACAACAAATGACATAAACAGAAAAACTCGGATCGGCGCTGGACCCCCCTCCCTGGCGCGCGGAGCGCGCCAGGAGCGGCGCCGGAGGCGCCGCCGGGGGGCCCCAGCGCCGATCCGAGAAATCCGCGCGGAACTCCGAGTTTTTATGTTAATGTCATTTTTTGTTCCCCTAGCCTCGCCGGCACGCAATGTGATCTTTTGGCACTGCGCAATCTCGCGTTTTTCTGCATGCCGGCACGCATGTGATGAGCATGTTCAATATGTTTGCCAATGCGCCGTCAGGGCGCGGCTTCTGTCTGTCCGTCTGTCCTAGTCTCGCAGCGCACCGCACAACACCGTGCTGGCGGGTGCGGGGGGGGATCGAGGCTCTCAAGGGCTCTTGTTGGGCGCGTTTCTGACCTCGGCTGCGCCGAGGCGCCGCACGCAGCCCGGGGCGTGCCGACACGGAGCTCCACACGTACAGGGCAGTTGTTAAGACATGGGATTTTTTTGTTTGTAAACATGGGATGTTTAATACATGATAAATATATGCAAAAAATATGCACGAACTCATCGTTATTTGTAATACAAAATCCCTGCATTTTTAATACATGATCCGCACGCGGAGCATGTATGAAAAACGGCACTGTAGATTGAACATGTGCGTTTGGTGCGATACGTTCGCCAAAACGTGGGCCAACCCGTTGAGACAACACGCAGCGTGTGAATACGGACGTTTTGACAACTCTTTGATCCGCGGGTCGAGAGCGAGCCTCTTCCGGTCGAAGCTAAGCGGGCCGCGCACAGCTCTAACTGACAGGAGGGAGGAAGGCAGAAGGAGGGGCCTCGCGTCAAGGCCAAGAGAGGGCAAGCACCGGAGCCCCGATGAGACGACACGCAGCGTGTGCATACGGACGCTTTGAGCACGGCACGTGCCGCGTCTCAAAACGGGCGCCTCGGGGCAGCTGTGCCTTTGACCTCCTCGGCTCCCGGGAGGCCGCTGGCGCCCTCGCGGAGGCCGAACTCGAGGAGACACCGCCAGGACTCGTCGCGTCTTCTGCGACGACGCGGGAAGTGGCCGATGCCGGAAACCACGAGGCCTCCTCCTCCTCCTCCTCCTCCTCCTCCTCCTCCTCCTCCCTCCTCCTCCTCCTCCTCCTCCTCCTCCTCCCTCCTCCGCCTCCGCCTCCTCCTCCTCCTCCTCCTCCTCCTCCTCCTCCTCCTCCTCCTCCTCCTCCTCCTCCTCACACGTGGCCCTCTCTCGGCGGCGACGGGGGCGAGAAGCAGCCCGTGGGGGCGAGCGCCGCACGCCTTCGCCCCGGGAGCCCTGCCGAACAAGCACGGACCACCGGCGCCCAAGGATGCGTGTACCTGGGTATTGCTCTCCCCCGGGCTCCCCGGGGCCTCGCCCGCTCCGGCCGCCCGAGGCCCCGCCTTCCTGTGCCCTGTCGCTCTGATCAAAGCTGTGCGCAGCCCGCCGGGCTTTTCGCGGGAGAGGCTCGCTCCCGCCCCGCAGATCAAAGAGTGTCTTGCTCTCCCCATGGGCCATTCGCCCCGACCGTCGCCTCCGAAGCTCTCGGGGTCCATGGCTTGCTGCCCCTGGCTTCCGCGGGCTCCTCCGCGGGCTTCCGCCCGCGGAGGAGCCCTCGCTTTTGTTTGGCTTCCGCGGGCTGCCGCCGCCCGTCTGCCGCCCTCTCCGCCGAGGAGGGAGATGCCACCCCCCCTTCGACCCTGAGCCTCTCTTTCCTCATTCGCTTAATTAGGCGAACCATGGGGGGTGAGGCGCCAGAGGCGCTAGCTGACGGCATGATATATATATATAGATATATATATATATATATATATATATATATTATATAGGACACATTGCGAGGCAAGCAAGCACAGCGCAAGGGCAGAAGATAGGTTTGGCGCGGCCAGGCGGCTGTCGTCCAGCACATCCTCAGCTTCCTGCTGACGCGAGCCACCACCTGATAACGGGCGTGATCGGGAGAGGGGGGGCGGAGTTCGTCCCCCCGATCACGTCACGGCGGGGGGCCGCCGGAAATCTCAGGACATCCTCGAAGAATCCGTCGGGCATCTCTGCAAACGCGTGCAAATGAAAGGGGGGGGGGAGGGGCCGATCACGGCCGCTACCGCCCCAAACCTTGGAGCACGTGCTGTGCCGCCGCGCCGATTGTCCTGAACGCGCCCCAGTAGACGAAGCCAGCACCGCGAAAGACCCACGGCCAACCCCGCGTCCTCGGGGAGCCACAAGGTACCGACACCGCCACTCCCCGGACCTCTCCTGGGGTGCGCTCTGGCCAGGACTCAGAGGCGAATCCTGCGGTGTCGACGAGGCCCTCCCAGGAGGCCCAAAAAGGCGGCGACGAGGGACGGGCAGAGCCATGGGCACCTCTTTCCTCCGCTGTCGTCCGAGGCGGCGGGGCGCTCTCCCCCAAGCGCGAGGCCGCGCGTCGGCGCAAACTGTGCGGGCAATAGTTATATCCACATCCAGTGCGTCTTGGATTCGTGGGCTCTCTTCCCCGGAAGCCGTAGACGCACTGGATATGGACAAAGATCTGGCCCCAAGAGGCTCGATTCTATCCACATCCAGTGCGCCTCGGCGCTGCGGCGCCTCTTCCCAAAAAAGCCCACGACGCTCTGGACATGGATAGAAGTACTGCCCGCCAACTGCGCGGCGACGCGCGTCTGGGGCGGGAGCGCCCGCCGCGCGCGAGCGCCCCCCTCCGCGCGGCCGGGCGGGCGCGCCCCGGGGGGGCGCGCCGGGCCGCCTGCGCCCTCCAGGCCCAGTTGGCGGGGGTCCTGGGCGCGCCGCAGGGCGGGCGCGTCGCAGTGGAGAGGCCACAGGCCCGCTCTTGCTGCCAATGCAGCGAGCCAGGGAAAGGTGCGTGTGTATATATATATATATATATATATGTATCTATATATGTATATGTGTATGTATGTGTATTTATTTATCTATATTATAATTATATATAAATATATATATATATATATAGCTTGCCCCCCCCCCAAGCACCCCCACACGACGGACTGGGGAGGGGGGGGTGCATCCTCCTCATCTTCGTCGTCCTTCTCATCGTCCTCCTCTCCTCATCCTGATCTCCTTATCTCCTTATCTTATCTCCTCGTCCTCCTCCTCCTGCTCCTCACCCTCTGCTTCTCTCGTAGGGTGCACGTCCCCTGGAAGAGCTCCAAGCGCGACGGCGCTCTCCTTTCCTTTCTTATTCCTTGTTGCAAAGGAAGAAAACCAAACATACACAGTGTTTGGTGCCCTCGGTGCAAGGAAACGCTGTGTTTTTTTTTGGTTTGAGAAGCAAGGAAACGCTGTGTATTTTTTGTTTTTTAATCTATATTGTTTGGTTGTGCAAGCCCCTTTCCTTTCCTCTTCCTTGTTGCAAAACAAGAAAACCAAACATACACAGTGTTTGGCGCCCTCGGTGCAAGGAAACGCTGTGTATGTTTGATTTGTTTGGTTTTTTTGGTTTGAGAATCATGGAAACCTTGTGCATTTTTGGTTTTTTGGGTTTTTTTGGTTTTCGAAGCCCCGACGCTCGCACCAGCCTCCCTCCCAGCACCCTTAGAGCTTGCAAAACCAAAAAAAAAATCCTTGATCCTCAAACCAATATATATATACATATATATACAGCGTTTCCTTGCACCGAGGGCGCCAAACACTGTGTATGTTTGGTTTTCTTGGTCTGAGGCGCATGGAAGGGTGCTGAGAGGGAGGCCAGCGCGGGCATTCGGGCTTGCAAAATCAAAACAACAAAAACAAACAAACATACACAGCGTTTCCTTGCTTCTCAGACAAAAAAAAACAGCATTTCCTTGCACCGACGGCGCCATACACAATGCATTTTAGGTTTCCTTGGCTTGGGAGACGCAGGGAAGGAGGAGGAGGAGGAGGAGGAGGAGGAGGAGGAGGAGGAGGAGGAGGGGGAGGAGAAGGAGGGGGAGGAGAAGGAGGAGGAGGAGGAGGAGGAGGAGGAGGAGGGGAGGAGGAGAGGAGGAGGAGGAGGAGGGAGGAGAGCGACGGGAGAAAACGATCAGTGAAGATTTTGTGATTGGGAGGAGCGCGACGAGGAGAAACGATCAGTGAAGATTGTGTGTTTGGTTTTTTTGCGGGGTGATGGGGGGTGGGGGCGACATATATATATATATATATATATATATAATATATATATATTGTAAATGTATGTATGTGTATATATATAACACACCAGAGAAAAAAAACCCAATCAACGTATTGCTCCTCGCCCTCCACCGCTCCTCCAAAACATTCGGTATCTTGACGTATTCTTTTTGCGGGCCAAGGATTCCTGACACATCATTCCGACGTTTTTTCGAGCGTCGTCCGAATTTGTTTCTCGCGAGGTAGATTCCGACTAACTGACGGACTGATTGACTGACCGACAGACAGACTGACTGATTGACTGACCAATTGATTGGTCGCGCCCGCTACGCGGCGGTTGTATTCTCGGCCGCCGCCGGCGCAACCATCAGGAGGCGGTTTGATTCTCTGCAGCCGAAGGCGCAACCAATGGCGCAACCAATAGCAGGCGGTTTTATTCTCAGTCGCCGCCGAAGGTGCAACCCACGGCGCAACCAATAGGAGACGGCTTTATTCTCGGCCGCCGAGGGCGCAACCTATCACGCAACCTATTGGAGACGAATTTAAACTCGGCCACCGAAGACGCAACTTATGGCGCAACCAGTAGGAGGCGGAAATATTCTCGGCCACCGTGGGCGCAAGTTATGGCGCAACCACAAAACGACGGGATCATTCTCGGCCGCCGAGGGCGCAACCAGGCGAAACCAATAAAAAATTGGCTCATGTTCTCGACCGCGGAGGGCGCAACCTATAGCGCAACCAACAGCAGGCGGTTTTATTTTCGGCAGCCGAAGGCACAATTCATGGCGCAACCGATAGACGACGATTTTGTTCTTGGCCGCCGAGGGCGCAATCTGTGGCGCAACCAATAGAAGACTGTTTGACTCTCGGCCGCCGAGGGCACAACCCATGGCGCTACCAATAGGAGACGGTTTTGTCCTCTTGCACAGGGTGGCTGAAACCCCGACCGTTGTATTGCGCGTCGCCCACCCCTCAGTCCCCAGCTTTTCCTTCAGCGGCCCCCCTGTCTTCAGCGACCGTCTGTCCCCGGCAGCCGAATGCCCCCTCCGCCCCGACCACTTCATTTGCGTCGCCCCGTCTCCCTCCGCCCCCTCTGCCCCCAGCTCTCTCCCCAGCGGCCCCCTGTGTTCGCCCCCGGCAGCCGAGCGCCCGCCCCCCCGCCATGCCCGACCGCACTATTTGGCGTCGCCCCCCCCACCCAGCCCACTGTCGCGTTCCCGGGGCCCGCCCCCTCGCGTTTCGCCTTGCTCTTCCTTTCCCTTTTCTCTCCTTCCCCGACGCGCGAGACCCGCGGCGCGCGCGCCACTTGTTCTCGGCCGCGCAGGGCGCAACCCACGGCGCAGCCAAACGTGCCCATCCTCGGCGCCCGAGGGCTCGACCTATGGCGCAACAGGTGGGATCTTGTTTCGTCGGCCGCCAAGGGCGCAACTTCTGGCACGACCGACAGGATGCGGGTCCATTCTCGGCCGCCGAGGACGCAACCTATCGCGCAACCAATAGGAGACGGTTTTATTCTCTGCGACCGAGGGCCCAACGCTCGGCGCAACCAATCGGCGACGTCTTTATTCTCGGCCGGCGGGGAGGAATACGAGTAACACGAGGATGATGACAACGACTAACGACGACGAAGGCGACGACAACCGCGACGACGACGACTGCGACGGCGACAGTGGCGGCGCGGCGAACGCGTTTGGTGCGACGACGACGACGACGACGACGACGACGACGACGACGACAGCGGCGGCAGCGACGGCGCCGGCGGAGACGAGGACCGCCGCCACCACGACGACACCAAAGGCGACGACGAGCACGCCGACCCGGCTGGACATCCGAACGCGTGCGGGGCTGCGTCCGATTTATGTTCGCCGTTTGGGCTGGCGGTGGGGGCCAAGCGGCGAACTGTCTTGCGATTTCATCCAGGGTCGTTTCTTGGCGGCCCTGGGCCCGCCGAGGGCCCCCGGATACCCAATTTCGGGGACAGACCCCTGCCTTGATTTTTGAAGACGTTGGGTCTCTTGGCTCACCGTCCCTCCTCCCCGCCCTCCCCCTCCCTCATCTTCTCCCCGCTCTGCTCCCCTCCCCCTATCCTCCCCTCTTCTCCTCCCCCCTCTCCTCCTGTTCCTCCCCTATGTCGTCGTCGTCGTCGTCGTCGTCGTCGCTGTCTTCGTCGTGCTCTTCGCCGTCGTCGCCGTCGTCCTCGTCGCCGTCGCCGTCGTCGTCTTCGACGTCCTCGTCGTCGTCGTCGTCGTCCTCGTCGCCGTCGGCGTCGACGTTGCGGTCGTCGACGCCATCGTCGTCGTCGTCGTCGTTCCCGGCGCCGTCGCCGTCATCGTCCTCGTCACATTCATCATCGCCTTCATCCTCCTTCTCCTCCTCGTCGCCGTCGTGTTCGTTTTCCTGGCAATCGCCGTCGTCATCGACGTCGCCATCCTCGTCGTCGTCGTCGTCCTCATCCTCGTCGTCGTCGTCGTCGTCGTCCACGTCGCCGTCGTCGTCGTCGCCGCCGTCGTCGCAAACGTCTCCGTGCTGGTCGTCGTCGTCGTCGTCCTCGCTCCCGTCCTCATTCTAATTGTCGTTTTCGTCCCCGTCCACGTCGTCGTCGTCGCCCCCGTGGTCGTCGTCGCCGTCCACTATGGCGTCCCAGTGCTGCTCCATGGAGCCAATTTGCATGCGAATCCGATCCCTGACGGACCACTGGGATGCATTCGCGCAGGCCCCAGGGGGCCAATACATGTAAGATTGCTGGGGAAAAGCATGGTTCACGCTTGAGAGCAATTGCACTTTGAAACAGTTTTGTCAATTTGAAAACAATGTGAAAACAAGTTGGCAACAATTTGAAACAACAAAAACTTGAAAACAATGTCTCACATTGTACTCAAATTGTTCTCAAATTGACAAAATTATCCCGGATCTGCGAGATTTGCTTCACATTTGAGCAATGTGCTCCCGAAATCTTGTAGTTTCGGCCCCACATGCATTCCAATGGTCCGTTAGGGGTCAGATTCGCAAGCGAACGGACTCCATGGAGCAACACTGAGACGCCATAGCGGACGGCGACGACGCGCACGGGGGCGACAACGACACCGACGACGGGGACGAATACGACAATGCGAATGAGGACGAGAGCCAGGATGACGACGACGACGACAAGGACCCGGATGTTTGTAGCGATGGCGACGACGACGAAGACGACGAGGAGGAGGACGAGGACGATTGCGAGGGGGACGACAACGATGGCGACGAGGACGACGAAGACGACAGCAATTGCGACGCGGGCGACGACGACGTCGACGAGGACGTCGACGAGGACGACGACGACGACGACGACGGCGTCCACGACGACGACGACGACGACGATTGCGACGAGGACGACGGAAACGGCGACGACGACGACGACGCCGACGTCTTCGACGACGGGGTGGGGGGGGAGGGGGGGAAAGCGGGGAGGGGAGGAAAGAGAGGAGGAGAGGGGGGAGGGGATACGGGAAGAGGGGCGATGAACCCATACATCCAACGTCTTGAAAAATCACGAGACAGGTCGCCGCTTGGGCCCCACCGCCAGCCCAAACATCGAGCATAAATCGAACGTAGCACCGCGCGCTTTTGGATGTCCAGCCAAGCTTGGCCGGGTCGGCGTGCTCGTCGTTGCCTTTGGTGTCGTCGTGGTGACGGCGGTCCTCGTCTCCACCGGCGCCGTCGCCGCCGCCGCTGTCGTCGCCGTCGTCGCAACAAACGCGTTCGCCGCGCCGCCGCTGTCGCCGTCGCCGTCGTCGTCGTGGTTGTCGTCGTCGTCTCCGTCGTCGTTAGTTGCCGGCATCGTCCTCGCAGCACTGGCATTCCCCCCCGCTGGCCGAGAATACAACGGTCGCCGATTGGTTGCGCCGATCGTTGAACCTTCGGCCGCCGAGAATGAAACCGTCTCCTATGGGTTGCGCGCTAGGCTGCGCCTTCGGCAGCCGAGAATGAACCCGTCCCCCGTCGGTCGTGCCATAGGTTGCGCCCTCGGCGGCCGATGATAAAACAAAATCGCTGATTGCGCCATAGGTTGCGCCCTCGGCGGCCGATGATAAAACAAAATCCTACTGATTGCGCCAGCGGTGGCGCCCTCGGCTGCTGCCGAGAATGAGCCCGTTTTTCTTTGGGTTGCGCCATCGGTTCCGCCCTGGGCGGCCGAGAACAAGTGGCACGCGCGCCATGGGTCCTGCGCGTGGGGGAAGGAGAGGAGAGGAAGATAATAACAAAGGAAGGCGCAAGGGGGCGGGCACTGGGGACGCGGCACGGGGGCGGGCGGGGCGGGGAGCCGACGCAAAATGACGCGGTGGGGCGGGGATGGGGGGGGGGGGGCACTCGGCTGCTAGGGGGGAAGACAGGTGGCCGCTGGGGGGAGAGAGGGGGGCAGAGGAGGGGAGGCGGGGCGACGCAAGATAAAATGGTCGGGGCGGAGGGGGCATTCGGCCGCTGGGAACAAGGGCGCCGGAGGGAAGGTGGCCGCTGGGGGA